>CM040428.1:40172507-40772507 GCA_022702705.1 Papilionanthe hookeriana x Papilionanthe teres | reverse complement strand
CCCCCTTTTCAAGTGCAATGGGGCTAGCTGCTAGGCAGCAAAACACAAAACCGAGAGAAAAACAAGGCTCAAAATAGCCCAAAATCGAGAGAACAACAGGGATCAAATCCGGGAAAACAAAGCTAACAAAAACAGCTCCCAAAGCTCTCTTTTTTTTAAAAAAATGAAATAAAATTTACTTTCAACCAAGATCATGATGAGCCAAGACAAAGCTTGAAATTTCAGCTAAACATAAAGCCCAAGTAAGCACTTCCATATATCCAACATATCCCAACATAGTAGCTTCAATGTATTTCAAATGCAAGTAAGTGTAAGGCTTCTTTAACTCAATTTAAACCCTTTCCTAACATGCTCTTTGATAAAGAAGAGGTAAGAAGAGCAAGAAGCAAGCTCCACATGCATATAAAACCAAATAGACCATTCCATACTCCACATCAAGTTAGAATGAGTAAAGAAGAGAGGGGAGCAATAGCATGCCACTATGTAGCAGGAAACAAGGAACCTGTCATTTAAGCAAATAAATAAACTTTCCATGGCACATAAGTGCTCACCGAAATAGTAAACGGGAAAATCAAACCAGCGCAGCACAAAATACAGATCTCCCTAGGCCAAACCGAGAAGTAAATAGGGTGAGGGGAGGAAGGTTACCAACTAGTGTAGAGTACACAAACAAAGCAAGAAGGTTAAAGCTCAATCCGGCAGCACCTCCCCACCTCCAGGAAAGAAAATCGGCCAGCCCTAAATCTCACCCCAAATGGGGCATTTATAGGCAGAGGAGAAGGAGAGGAGCCGCTCCTTACCTCAAGTGAGACGCAAGTGGGGGAAGGGCAGGAAGAAGGCGACAAAGCGTCGCAGCTAAGAGCCGAAGCTCGGCGCATAGCAGAGAGCGGTGGATCGAGCGTGCCAGATCACGTGAGGTGACCCTCGCGTGCGATAATACTCGAGAAGGTAATGGGAGAACCACGCGAGGCTCGAGAGAGCAACGGCTACAAGGAAGAGGCGCGCTCGAGCGCGGAGAAGCGAGGAACTCGGAGCCTTCATCGAACGAGCGAGAGAGGCGACGCAACCGATCGAATGGGTAGGGATTAGGGCTTAGGATAGAATAAATAAGTTTAAAATATATATATATATTATTAATTTTATTAAAATAAGCCCAAAATCGCAATTTCCGCTCCGGCATGCGATCCTCGCAAATTAAATATCAATTTTAGGTGGAAACGACGTTCCGGACGCAACGGCGCAGTCCGTTTCGTCATCCGAGGTCGTTCGGGCAACCTCGTCGACGATCGCGTCGAAAGTGCGTCAAATCCGACATTTTCTGAAATTCTGACTCGACGTCGCTCGTTCTGGCATTCTGACCCTGATCTTGATCCGTCGCGGAGAATTTGAAGACGTCGAGGCCGTGGCTCGAGGAATTTGTGCTCGGTGGTGCGGAAAATGTGCACGAGGCTATCCTAAGGTCCGGTGGTCCTATAGGAACTCACTTCGAGTCCTAACGCCAATTCCAACCTACCCGCCGTAAGCGAGAGGTCGGGAATTTCGTCCGGGATTCCAAAAGAGTGTCGAAGTGGTTTCGAGCATTCTAAAAATGAGGTGGGCCCATTGCTAAGAATCTAAGATCGTCGGGGAAGCTCCTAAAGCTAGAACCCTAAATCCTAGGAGGAAAGCTAAAACTCGACAAAAGTGAGGTCAACAGTGTCTCCCGTGGATTGGGCTCCGCACGTACCTCTACGTGTGTAGTCCGGATGTAATATTTTTCCCATTTCCAATGCAACTACCCTAATCTCATAAGTAAAATAAAATCAAAGCCTATATTTTCTCTTTGATTAAATCTCAAGAAAATAGCCTTGAGCTATATTTAAGTTTGGCAAATATGAAAATAGTGTGTAACATATGTGTAATATTCCCTTTTTTTCAATTATGAGTATGATGCATAGACTACGCATTAAAAAGTCAATTACCCTGTAGGAAAAAGAAAATTAACTAGCAATAGAATAACAACAAAGTAACAAGTAAAAGGTATTATCATGAAAATTGGGAGGAATAATTACTGTGTGGGCGGCTGATGAAGGAAATAATACAACTGTTCAAAGGCAGTTCCAGCTATAATGCTTCCGAGAAATACATTCACCAACATAAAATAATAATATTTAGAGGCAGCCCTTCTTTCCAGTGCAGAAAGTGACAAATAACCTTCAACTTTTGACATAATCATCAGAATAGTCGGAAGGATGTATAGAAAGATTTTCAAGGCCAAACCGGGCAGAAAGCCTTGCAGGAACGATTTGATTAAAGAACTGCATTAAAAGCCAAGAAAATGAATTTAACAAATTTCATAAGTAAAACAATAATTTTCATATTATATAAACATTTATAACTTTTTAAAACAATTAATTAGTGATGCACAATAAATTGTTCAAATAGATTATCAACTCAAAAGAATATCATGCATATTAAGGTAATACAAGCACGTGCATAAACATCAAGGGAACAAACGCGTCCTCTGAATATTTTCACCACCTTGCACACCTGACGCACTTCAAAATTTATTTGCTTCAACAAAGCCTAGATAACTAACTGGATCAAAGGAAAAGGGCGAGAAACAGAACCTTTCTTCTTAGTATTATCTTTGTATTCTCCAAATAATATGAGGCGTGATTTAAACTCATCCAATAAAGTAATTATGCCTTATAAATTACGAAGTCTATTAGCCCATCTGCAAATGTTGTATCAAATAACCTGTGAAGTATAAATAAAATTTTGAGAAGAAATTATTAGTCATCGGCAGTTTAACCTCATTTATACTAATCTAGGTACTGATAAAAAACTTCAGTGCCCTAGACTAGATTGTTAATCTACCAATAGAATATATATGTTATCTTTTGTTTATTTAAAAAAATAAAATAAAATAAATAGCATTTACAAATTAGGTACTTTTTTCCTATTTATGTGATTCGCATCCCCCTTCATCAGGGAACCTATAACATGGCAAAGAAACATTTGCATTATTTTCATGCCATTTTTAGTTGCAAAAGTTGCAACTTAAGTGTTTATTTGATAAAGTATTCCCCTACAAATACTTCAAATAGTTAAAGGGCAAAAAAGAAAAGGACCAAAAGGATGAAAAGTTATAAGAAAATATGGATATTTTACATTGGAGATTTGTCTTACATCAATGGCCACATGGATTCCAATGAGATTTTCAGTTTTCTAATTACAGGAAAAGACACTGTTTAAACAAAAAGGGAAGGGGTTTTTACATGCATAGGACATCAAACTATAAAAATTACATATTTAGAATCCAAAATTTTAATTCTTTTACATGATTCGAACATTGTCTATTCCACACGGGAAAAAATTCTCCAGAAGGATACAACTTGATCCCAGCATATAGAGGCCTCCGAAACTCCCATCCTTTCCTCCTCTATAGATCTCCGCAACTCCCATCTTTCTCCTGCTCCATTCCGTCACGGCTTCTACAGACCTCCGGAACTCCCATCTTTCTTCTGCTCTGCTCTATCTAGGGACCTCAAAAACTCCTCTATTTCCCTCCTCCGCTCCCCTCTGCTCCTACCCAAAAGCACCGAGGAAGGAAACAACTTTTGATCGCGGCCTCTATAGAAGTCCAATCCTACCCAAAAGCATCGAGGAAGATAACCCTATATTTCTCCTCCTCCGTTCCCCTCCAAAACACCTCAAATTTCTTCCCCCAAAATAAAAAATTGTGAGGAACAGTGCCTCTGACATTTAGGAAAATCTGTAATGCTTTGAGCGCAGAAGTTCTTGGAGAAGAGAGCTACAGGCTACAGCTATTTTGGAGTGTTTGCTAGTTTGGCCATTAATAGAAATCTGTGAGATGCTTCTGAAAAGTGTTTTGTATACATAACTGTGCCGTTTTAGCATAACAGATTTTTTAAAATCCTCTTATTTAGAAATATATGGGAGGTGGGCTATGACACCAAAATATCATATTTATAATCTCCAATTATATCTCTCTTGTCATACCAAGGAGATTTATTTTGTTAACTACTTCCATCTTTGTTCCCCCATGCTATCTTCTTTACTTATTAATAGATTTGCTCCCCCATGCTATCTTCTTTACTTATGAATAGATTTGCTCATATTAACAATTGTACGATCCAGTGCCAGAAATGAATGTCATGGAGATTCAAAATGAGTGGTTAATGATCATATTCAAATATGGAGGGCACTGGATGCGCGTTAAGAATCAATTTAGAAGAAAATATGAAGGTGGCAAACAAAAAACTATAAATATGCAAAAAGATATTACGAGCTTACTGGTGCTTGAAGAGAAGATCGAAGAAATTTGTCCATGGCTTAGAGGGCATGGATAAGAGCTACATTATTATAAATGTGGAACATCGCCAAAAGATTATATATCTATAACCAGTGACTTTGATGCTATGGAAATGGTTGGTCAGTTAAGTGAAGGCAGTTGAGTGGAGGTGGTGGTAATTACCCAAAATGATAGAGAAGTTACTGTGTTTCCACAAGGGTGTCATTACTAACACAATGGGTAGCAACCTTCCAATATCCGACTCTACATTTCATGAGAACATTGACAAAGATGATTGCATTGAGGACAACTTAACCGGCCAAGTTGAAGGTGATATTGAATTAAAAGTGGATGCATGTTTTCTTGATTCACAAAGTTTCAAACAAACGATTCGATCCAATGCAATAAAAAAAAATTATGGGATAAAGATCCAGGCTAGCAACAGATCCCGTATCTATGTTGTTTGTGTATATCGGAGGTGACCCTGGAGAGCAAGAGCTGCACTGTGCTGATGGAAAATTATTTGAGGTCAGAAAATTTAAACCGAAATATTTATGTCGAAATGAGAGATTGCCCACCAAAATGAGAGACAAAAAGTTGACATATATACTAAAGCATGTAAGTTTCAAGTGTGGCAATTTACCGGTTTACCATGCATTCATGTTGCCGCGTTCATCTGATATAAAGAGCTTCCTCTAAGGCATGCATATGTTCATGAAAGCTCTTATGTTAATAGGTAAGCGAGAGCACAATATTATTTTTTTATATAATATATTTTAATATTAATACTTGATATTCTCAATCAGGTATAAAATGGCTTATGAAGGTCATAGATCAATCATGCCAAGTAAAAAGTGATGGGATGTGATTGACCCTGGCATATATGTAGGTATGCTTGCAAGTTTAAGGCCCAGGAAGAGAAGAATAAAAAATTTATTAGAAAATAATGTCAAAAAGCTCGAAAGTATCCACAAATGCAGTCGATGCGGATTTTGTGGACATGATTATCATAAAATAAGTTACAAAAATCCATTGAGCCAAAACAGTTCACAGCAAGAAGAAAATGATCGGTAAATCACGTGATCCAACAAACCAGTAATACTACTGATTTCGACCTAGACTTCCAATTAGGAGGGAATGCATGGAAAAAAATGTCTGAAGGAATATGTTGGTGGAAAGCTTTTTTTTTCTGGAATTTTATATTTTAGTGTATTTTCAAACTTGTGCATAGTTCATGAGCTTTTTTTTTTTTTGGTTAATAGAGAGACGGATGTATTTTTATAGTCCACCTTCTTGTTAGTTTATGTTTTAGTTGGGGCTAATGGCTATTTGTTGGTCGAGTTCCATGGAAATGCCGCCTCTCTTTTTTCTTTTGGAAGTTATATTTTCCCATTTGATATGATTTTCAAATGACGTTTTACTTTCTCTATTTGATTTTTGTTGAATTGGGTATTGTGCATTCAATACAAAGAATCTTACAAAACATGGCATTCTGTAGGTGGCTATTGTGAAGCTAGAGTAACATTTTATACAAGCTGCTGATATTTGAAGGCACGGTTCCTAATATTTTACACAAGCTGTTGTTAGAAGGTAAATATATAAGAAATGTGTGGTATGTATGTAAATGGCGCCCCTTTTTTTTACATTTATTTTGCTGAACATAAAGAAAATACAGAAGCATGACTATTTTCATTCAGAGATCTAATTCATTTGATCCTTCAGAAGCTCCAGCAAGGATTTTAGAACTTCAAGATCTCACCAATTTCTAAGTTATTGATTCTTCTCTCCTTGAAATCTCTAGAATGTCATTCCAAGCTTATGAAATTTTCAATGATTGCCATTTATTTAATACTCATTGTTGGCTGTAAACCACTCGGTTTTAATATGAAAACTAATGTGAGATCTCAATTCAAAAGCACTTAATGAACTTTGTACTATTGATATAAAAATTAGGCATTTACACACAAATACCATTCAATTCTTATATATTTACATATCTAACACCTTTAATTTCCCAATTCTTATGTATTTACATACATATCGCCACAAATATTTCACATCACATAAAAACACCACCATTATAACTTCAAACAAAAGCAAAGTTTAGGTGTTAGATATGTAAATGCATGAGAATTGAGTGGTAGGTATATAAATCTTCCTAAAAGGTATTCCCATGCCCTCTTCGCCGCGCTCGGCATTCTAGATGAGAACTGAAGTGGATTGGTGGCCATATTCTTTCCCTCTTTCAGAAGATTACCCGAAGATTTGGAGAAGAGGCTCTATTACCGGTAGACTACTCATTCCTGATAGGTATGGTCATTGTTTAATTGCATGAAGCTTTTCAGTAAATTAATGTATATGAACCAAATATTCAAATGGCCAATGAGTTCAACCTCTCCCAACTTTGGGTGCAATTGAGATTTTATATCAGCTTTCTGATCTGGTTTTTCTTTTTTCTTTTTTTTTTTCTTTTTTTTGTTTTTTTGTGGCATTTCAACAGGGGGAGAGGAATGAAATCGATGACGCGGAGCGGGGACGATCCCACAGGGCACCGCAGTGGAGCGGGAGACCGCGATCCAGCGGTCCATAACCATGATTCTTCGCGAGAGCCCACGATCATGCAAGAAGAGGGGGATGACCGCGAACCTTCACGAGCCGATATTTGGGCTTTCTCGAGAATCTTCCGAACTACCTTCTTCAAAGTGGTTTTTCTGAATTTTCTTGTCTTTTACAACTCCTTCTTTTGTGTAAAAGTAGGAGGCTATAAAAAGTTGTGTATGTGGGACGCAATTCAATTAGAGTTGTCTTAGAATCTCCTGTGTGGAGTCTCTTTCCACTTGTTAGAACTGTAACCAACAACAGGTGGTGTTTCAGTTGTATCCTACTCCGAGGTGGTGTTGTAAAATTCAAACTCCTTCGCTATTTCTCACTGACCCCTTTTCCCTACCACTCCACTAGCCACCTACCACCCCCGCATTCCTCCACCACTCAATCATCACCCCTACTTCCTCCACGATCTCGCCTTCCAATCCACCTACCACCCTCACATTCCTCCACCACTCAATCGTCACCCCTGCTTCCTCCATGATCTCGCCTTCCAATCCACCTAAAACCAACCACACACAACTCCCTACCTACCCAACTACCACTCACCCCATCGACCAGAATAGTTTGGTGGAGGGTATGTTTCATTGTTCCCTCCCCTCCCACCCCCACCCCCCCAAACTACCGTGAATAAGACTTTCAAATTACCAAAATAAAACTTAATAAAATTTGTTCTATGATCGTTATTACTGTTTCACGCTTAGCTTTATTACTGTAGATGCCCGTAGCTTAAAAGAAAGTAACGCCAAGTTTTCTTTCATAATGGATACGTGCTATTTCGGTAATATTACGCGTATCCATAGTAGCTTCGTAAAGATATTTATAAGATTTTTTCACGTAGACGCGGTGTTAATTCGATAATTTTCATACAGATTCGCCGCTTTTAAGAGAACTTCGCTTCACATTTCACGTGCTTTATTTGAATTAGCGCATAGATATTTCTACTAGTTCGGGTGTATTATACGTGATAAAACCGTAAAAACACCAACGCTTTTATAGCTTATTATTATTGGCATTCTCAATGTTATCGCGCAGGCTATCACGATATTATTTTCGTATTATCGATTGTTAAGATAGATGTTACCGACATTCAAATCCCGATTCAATCGCAGATACCCGAGAGAGACAAATGCTTCCAATGATTCACTCATGAACATATCGTTTCAAGCTCGTTATCAATAATGAGAAAGAGAGCACATGAAAAATATCGTGTCTATGCACACATCGTTGGACTAATCATACGAAAGTGATCACATCGGTTATCGGCCGAATTCAAAGAGGATCAAAATAAGGGAGTTTGTTCGCAGAAGGCCTAGATGAAGAGAGAATCGAATGACAACGTATCGCTGAGGTACAAGCGAGCGGATACAAGCGACTCGGTTGTCCCGCCATGATCCGATATGTCGTTGATGTCCAAGTGAACCGGTCTGCAGAAAGAATTCATGAAAGTCATAACCATCCGTCGGCGAACGTCGGCGACACTCACCTATTGCGTTCAGCGTAGAAGATGAGTGACATCGCATAGTATGTCCTCGCATCAATGTCAAAAGCAGGGATTAACCACCGATGCGTTTAGCTTCCTAGCTACATAAGTCAGTGGAGCTGAGAACCTCAGATCGTACGAAGAGGATGCATATAATCTCTTACAAAGAGAGAGAACATTACACATCGAACTCGGGATGCTAATTCCTTACTACAACTATTCACCGCACTGCAAGCTCGAGGATCCAATATTTGTGTGGGACGTCCAAATTGATGAGTCGTAGCATTATTGAATTTCTTATGGAGTGATGAGATGTCCGCACTCGACATGATCATGCTTTGGTGATGTCATAATATTCGACAAAAGCTATGATCGAATAAATACAACCTATGCCAGGCGCCGATCGTTCTGCAGAACCACCACTGCGTAATGTGCTTTTGCTAGCTGGTTTTTTGCCTGATGAAACGATCGAGTCATTCAAGCTGGTTATTCAAAGCTCTTATCCGTATAATCGATAACAAACACCCAATCACAATATTCACTCGACCAAGATCAAGCAATGAAGTGAAAGCAATCCAAGAGCGTCGTCAGCGACACTGTGACATGACATACACAACGGCATATATACAAAAAATTATCTTCAAAAGCGTATCATGGTTCTGAAAAACAAGAGAGTACACGATCTTTTTTATAAACGCATACGTGACGCGACTCAAGTTGAATCCAAGAAACTCGGCGGAAACGATCGAGATAGAATAACTTCGTGAAAATGTATTGGCTGGATGAATCGTATAATATAGCGCATCGTTGGTCAACAAGCATTCAATAAAGACATTTTCTGAATCTGGATCCTATCTACGCTAGTATGAGTGAGTCGACTAATAACATCCGTCATAGCTTCGCAGCTCAACAAGCACGGTAGAATCGAACGTTTTCTCGCCCTCGAACATTTTACTAAAATCCTGCCAAGAAACGAGAAGGACGAAGATTTCCGATGCGAGCACCGCTATCGTCCCCGCAAAGAAATGCAGCACTCGTTTGAGCAGTGCCAGCTTTACTTTACACGCCAAGCTTATATTCGAGTTCGAGTCAAAGTTCTTTATGGTTCGTGACTTGCTCGAGGGATTCGCCAACAACGATTCGGACTTCACATGCTAACCTTCGATAATGTAGACACGTACAAACACCGGATTGCGAAATTAGACATGTAGCTAATTCGATATCTCGTGCAGACTTGTAAAAATTCGAAACGATCGGTTTACTATGCAAGCATCACGCTCTAAGCGGTTCTTCACAGATTTAAAATACGTACAAAATTTCGAAAAACACATATTACTTCGGTGCGTGTACACACGCAAAAAGAGACATATACAACAATGAAATATCAACATCTTAAAGCGGCTCTCAAATGTCATTAATCGTCTCAAGTTGGTCTTATATATCGCACACACGTTCATAAATTAAAGATACCGTATAAGCATAAGAACACAAGCGCCATTGAAGTTGCTGATAAGCTATGCGCGTATACACTAAAAAACTAACACTTCGACGCCGATGTAAATATTACATTGGAGAGAACCCCAACAAAAGACAAAACCAACTAAGTAAGAAGACCCCGTGTAAAGATAAAAACCCGAATGACCCGCAAGAAAGATGTGTCCTAAAGTGATATCTAATTCAACATTAAAAGCGATATCGGGAAAAAATAATAGAAGTAAAAGAAGTTTAGTATGTCGAAATATTTTTTATTTCTAAAACTTATAATATCTCCTTCATAAAAGTTGTCAATTTTTTTGTAGAATCTGATAAAGATGGCCATTCAGTTGGATGCTACGCTTTTCCAAAACGAGGCAACCTGCTCTAACGCTCTGATCACTTAAGTCGTGTAAATTATTACGTGACGAGGCTTATTTATTTACCGTTCAATCCGTGACGTTTACAATTTTTTTATTCAAATTACTCTGTGAATCGCTCACATCACAACAGACAGTAGACATATACAAAGCATGCTAATGAATCTCGACGTACGATATCTAGATCGCTAAAAACTTGTTTCTATCGACGCTTAATGAACATATAGGATAATTGCTTCAACATAGTTTCTGATTTTATCGAATTGACTTAAACATTCGTTATCGCTGATTTATTCAAGCTACTATTTTTGTCTCCTCGTCGTTTTACTCTATGTTTCGTGTTTTTTATCCCCACATACGTAGCACCGTATTAATCACGTATAATACGCTGAAAACGATCGTAATATTTCTTAAATACAACCGAGCATGGGTTCGAGTGGAATTAATGCTGGTTAGATCGGAATATACCTTGTTTTATTCCCGAACAACGCACGGCACTGAGTGAATTAACGCATCAGATTTGAATATTCCTCGTTTTATTCCCCGAACGCCGTGTCAGTATCGGAATATTCAACAGTTTTACTCCCACTCATCTAGCACTACATCGAATACGACCACAATACAACGACGATATAATCATAATACAACGTAGCTAAATCGTAGATTGACGTATCATGATCTCCAGGCATCGTCAAATATCATCGTATTTTCGAGCTTGTATACGAGAACTAGCTTCGAAGAAACAAATTCAAAATATTCATTTTCGTTTCGTTATCGAAAAGTTATATAACTTACGTAATACTTAAAATTTTATATTTACTAAAATATTATTTACAAAAAATCGCATAATTACCAAAATTTTAATATTACTAATCGCGGAATCTTAATACTGTATAATACACTCCAAAAACGATTTTAATATTACTTAGATACAACCACGCATCTAGCACGATCGGAGGTAATGCGTCATATTGAATCATTCCTCGTTTTATTCCCGAACAACGCCGGCCGTATCGAAGATTCCGCTTTTACTCCAAAAACTCTTCGAGACTATCACTCGAATACGACCATAATACGACGTCGATATAACGAAAATACAATGTAGCTTAAATCGTAGAACGGACGTATCATGTTCTACAGCTAGATCATGAAATCATCACGACATTTTCGGTCAGATTCGCCGCACGCAGCTTCAGCAATCCAACTTATTCAAATCTGTTTGCTATCGAAAAAGTTTATATTTACGAAAGTCCAACGATATGTGTGTTCAATATGAAAGCGTAAAATTCCAAATACACCGCGACGGTCAGTATTAACATTCGCCTTTTATTCGAACACTGGCGAGACTTAACCGAATAAAACAAAAAACCGATCGTATTCAACATGAAAGCGTAATATTTCTCAATACTATCGCGCTGGCCGTAACGGAATATTCCTCGTTTTATTCCAACAACCGCGACTTCACTAAATACGACGTAGAAACGACGACGATATCGTTTAAATACAACGGAGTTAAACCGTAAATGTAGATGTATCGTATATCTCCAAATAGACAGTGGCTATATTCCGCATTTGAGTTGTTTACTGCACTAATACTACCGCACGGTCAGTATCGGAACATTCTCGCTTCTTATTCCAACAACTGCGGCAAGACTTCACTCAATACGACCATAAAACAACAGAGACATCGCTCAAATACAACAAAGTCAATCGTAAAGACGGACGTATTAGATATCTCCAGTCAGTATCATGGACGTATTCTGCATTTTCTCGAGTCAGATTTCAGGCACTATTAATCAGCTCCACCAACCAGCTTTATTTCGGTTATATTTTCAGTATTATTCGTTTTTTTCTCGAGTCAGTATTTTCGCTTTCTACTCTAATAACGAAAATATTCAATTCATATAAACCGTAAGTATGGATTTTTCGATGACAAAGTAAAGTACAATAAACACTCTTGTAAACATTTCGATTTCCAGTCTAAACCTACTGCAGGTAATTGAACAAACCGCAATAAATATCGTAAAATCATCCAATAACCGCAAATCCTCATCAGTCATCAATAAACTCGATATAATCCCGAAGAAAACAACCAACATAAATAGTATCATTTTAACTACAACCGTAACATTAAAGCAATAATCCACTTCACATCGTCGAATCTTTTCGATCAGTATTTAATTACAGGATGAAACCACTCGCAGAGATATGCAGAACCGAGCGCGAACCGGCATTTACTGCCACCCGGCTAGCTTCCGCCGTCAGGAGTGGTCCGGCTCCTTCAATATATTCGCAGACAAACATGCCACAGCCATGTCGCTCGGCTCGTCCGTCTCGATCTCCGACGCGAGCCGTATCCCATGCCGCGGGTTTCCATTCTCAAGCATTCTCGGTTGAGCGTCGTAGTCAGCTTGATCTACAAAGTCGCAATATAACAGCTACTATTAAATCTACACAAGTCAAGGAAATTAAATTATCGCCCATCATATACTCACGACTCAGGCAAAGATCTATGTATGTCGTCGTGTAGAGACCGTATAATCGCTATTTCTTACGTTTTGAGATCGTAGACCAATAACACCCAACGAGAATTATGCACAATAGCAAGATATATAAAATCGTAGTCTTTCACCGCTCCGAGCGATGTAGTGAACAGAAAGGACGCCCTTCATTTTACGATAACTCCGTATGAAACGATATTTAGCTAAATTTTAAGTGTCATTCATTAAAATGTCAAACAAATTACACTAGCGGCATTACCCCAAATAATGTGGAAACGATAGGTATTTTTGGAATGGCTCGATGTAGCTTCATTTGTGCAGATGGCGGCGGTGCGTCGACACGATCATTTCCGATAAGTCATTAAGTGTCATTCCTCGCGATCTAAGCAAGAATCGTTGGCTGACGATATGCATCACGCCGCATTAAAGCAAACCTATTTTACGTCGTCAGATCTAAAAGATATTCAAAGCATCGCGAAGATGCCGCTGACGCACGTAGGATAGTCGACAAAATCGATCAATATTGCGCCGGTCATCTGTCGATGTTCTTCCCGGATAGTTACGGCGCTTTCAACTCTTCGATTCGCGCACATCACGAACTCGGTTAATCGCACTTGACGTTTAAATGTTAAGTATATATAAACGCATTTAGTGAATATTTATAAACTATTTAGGGCGACGGCATTCTGGCCATACACCACCAATAATTGAGACCGCCGGCGCTTCGCGAGTCGAGTGTCAAACATCCATGCGAGGGTGAGGCCGGATCGCCTGTGCTCGGCATCTTCTTTCGGATGTCTCTTCATCGTTGTCAAGAAATCATCGCCGATCCTAAATAATCTCTCACGCGATATTCGGCAAGAGGCCTTGTTCCGCGGCAGGGGCTCTTCTCCGTCGAACGATCGTGTCTCCGCTTCTAGCCGGTCACCGTCGGATCCTTCATCGCTCTTCCTCTTTGAACCGAAGGACGTGAAGGTGACTAATCTTCTTCAGCGACTGCACGCCGCCACTCTCGCATCAAGGCTAGAATGGACCAGCCGCACGCCTGACATTCACACCGACGTAACACGGTATGACAAGCTCCTCCGCCTCTCCCGGCCAGAGGTGTGACCTCCCACGATACTTCACTCGCATCGGCGGACTCTCAACAGTCGTTCGGCATGCTCGCTATCCTTCATCAGCGTGACTTCGAAAGAATGAAATTCAGAAGAGGACTCAGTAGAGTCACAAGAGATTGCGCAGGCCGGCTATCGGTGAATTTTCCAGCTCAATGGCTCTTCGATTGATAAACGCCGCTCAATCCTATCAACCTTTCGGCTTAGCTCGACATTTCGCACTCGTCACTGCCTAACATTTACTGCATCGAAGTTCGGCATATCGGCTGATCATATGATCTCGGCTCGAGTAATTCATCTCATGACTCTCATGTCATGATTCATGGCAGTTGTAATCGAAGAATGGCTGATCGTCCGCAAGAACCTACCCATAGAAAACGAGGTGATGAGCAGATAACTGTCAGTCTCGGGACTCGGCCAGGCTCTCGCCGGCTCGGCAATCGTGGTCATCACGTAAGCTACATCGCCGAATCTCGTCCCGCACGAACAAGCCAAGCAAGATAAAACGCTTATTAACATTTAATCAGCTCGGCATTCGGCAAAGCAAGCATGACCACTCCGTTCAGCATTTACCGCCGAGACAAGTCGCCATGATCTGCGGACTGCCATCGCAACACTGCGGCCTAGATCGTGAGCCGCGGGAGTCACCGAGAAGTGTGCCAGCTCAGCGTGCGTAATCAACGTAATATTATCATTACCGATCAATCAATAAAGAACTGTAACGATTAAACAAGATACTAATCGTTAATAAAAATAAACCCATTTACGTAACCAATCGACACGATGTTCAGCTTAATGCGTGAACCGCGTCGATTCGTTTATAAGATATCTCACATAGAGCTGCAGCTAGCTAGATGACGAGAACGTCTCTAAATTATCACCGTATGCATCAAGTTCCGAAGATAAACCGAAATTACTCACTGAAAGAATAAGCTTCGACGTAAATTTCAGTGAGACGATAATGTTGTTTTCATTGATGGAAAGAATAAGTTTGAAATTACTTAATGTCAAACTTATTCTTTCCATCAAGTAATTTCGAGCTCTCCTGTAACTCGACGCATACGGCGATAATTTAGAGACATTCTCGACATATACAACCTAGCTCGCGGCTCTATGCGAATATCTTATGAAGCTGTATCAACGCTAGCTTACCATTAAAACTAGGATCGCATCGATCAATCGGCTACATAAATGTGCTCGTTTTTATTAACGATAAGATCTTATTTAATCATTCTAGCTTACTTTATTAATCGACGGTAGAATTGCAATATTACATCGATTCCACGCAAATTGTTTTTTAAGACACTTCTCCAGCTGACTTCAGCACTCTCCAATGCTAGTACCTGTAATGTCATGTGGCCGAGGTCCCTTAGTTTGAACGCGTCACAAGCTCGACTTATTCTTCAAGTTCGGCTAACATCGAACAAGAGAGTCATGCCCAACTTTCTTACCAAATACTACCGTTAAATGGTTAATAAAGCATTTTATACTTTCGAAACTCGTATTTAAAGGCAAAGACAAATTCACCGATGAATCGCCGATGAACTTCGTTGATTGCACAACCCGACGAGAGCCTTCCAAACCCGGTCCAAGTTCAACAAACCGAGATTCTATCCCCTCATCACCTTCATTTTCTACGGGTAGAGTTGCCAGCAGACGATAAGACCATTTCTTCGATTCTAGCTACCATGAATCGCAACATACGAAAGTTATGAATGAATTACTCGTAGGCCAGGATAAATGGTTCCAAAGAATATCATGGAAACTTCGATACCGTAAATGCTCGAGTGACGGCCTGCAGTGCAAATGTCGAACCGAGCCAAAAGGCTGATAGGATCGAGCAACATTTATCAATCAAAGAACCAAATTTGCTCGGAAAATTCTACCCAAATGGCTACCCCACAAGTCCCTATCGCCGAAGACCCTACTTTCAAGTCCCTACCGCCGAATTTCATTCTTCGAAGTCCACACTCATGAAGAAATAACGGCCGTACTCGCAACAACCCGTCGAAGTCCCCACCAATGCATATGAAAATATCATGGAGGTCACACCTCTCAAGCCGGAGAGGGCGAGGAGGAGGACACCGTCATACCCGATGTCAGCAACCGATGTAGATAATCGCAGCCGAGGAAGACTCGTCCATTCCTACTCGATGCAGTAGGCGAAGCGCCGACGGAGTCGCTCAAGAAGATCGTGAAATCACCTTTCACATCCTTTCAATTCAAAAGGAGGAAGACGGTGAAGGATACAAAGCACTAGCAGACCTCGACCGTAGAGAGCAAGCGAACACGATCATTCGACGGAGAAAGAGCCCTTATCACCGGAACAAAACCTCTCGCCCGTATATCCGCATTAATCGAGAAGATTATTTGAGACGCCGACGTTAGTTTTGACGACAACGATGAAGAGACATCACAAAAAGAAGATGCACCGGCTTTGGCAGCCCAAATTCTCACCCTCACATGGATCTTCGACCACTCCAACTCCACAGAAGCCGCACCCAGCCGACCCTGGTACTTCCAAATCATTAACAGGTATGAATCGAAATTACCCGTGCCCGCCCCAAAGCGTATTTCTATAAATATTACTAAATGCCTTTATATACGCTCTTATTTAAACATCATACATTAAAAACCGAGTTCATTCGCGCACGTGAAGCAAGAGTTGAAAGATCTCGTAACTTATCCCTGGGAGAGAGCTTATCGCAGATGACCACGCCAAGTAATCGATCAATTTTTGTCAACTTATCATACACCGTACGTGCACCAACTTCTTCATGATGCTTTTCAAATATCTTTTAGATACAACCGACATAAAATAGTTTCGTTTTTAATGCAGCGCGATATTATCATCAACCAACTGCTCTCGTTCTTAGATCGCTGGATGATAGACGACTTACTTTTTAACGACTTTATCTCAGAATGATCATGTCGACGCCTCGCCGCCATCCCGTACCAAATGAAGAGGCTACATCCGGACCGGCTCCATAAATGCCTATACGTTTCCCCATTATTCGTGTAATGCCTTACATGTAATTTGTTCGACATTTTAACGAACGACACTAAACTTTTAACTAAATATCGTTTCACGCAGTAGCTATCATAAAACTGAGGGCGATCCTTTACAATTTCGTCACACATCACTCCCGCAGCGTGAAAGACTCGATTTTATATATCTTCCTATCAGGCATAATTCCTCATCGGTGTTATCGTCCGCGATCTAAAACATAAGAAATGGCGATTATACGATTCTCTACCCAACGACATACACAAAGATGTCTAGCACCCGAGTCGCGAGTATATGACGGACAATAATTTAATTTCCGACTCGTGTAGATTTAATAAGAATCGTTATATCAGCACTTCGTAGATCAAACCGTTTACAACCTTAACCGCAGAATGCTTCAAGAATGTGAAACCCGCAAGACGTGGATCCGGCTCACGTCGAGGTATTCCGAGACAGTACGAACAACGATCGGATCGCGGCATGTTTGTTCGCAAATATATCGAAAGATCGACCCGGCTACTCCTCATCGACCGGAGGCTGAAAGCAGACTCGGTAAGCCGAAATGCCCAGATTTCGCGCTCAATTCGTATACGACCTCCGCAGTGGTTTCCTTCGTAATTAAATACAATCGAAAAGATTCTGATAGTTGATCGAAATCTGATTATTGCTTTAATATTCCGTCGTAGTTAAAATGATACTATTTATGGCCGTTATTGCTCATTGAATTATATCGTAGCTTATTATAGCATCGATGAGGATTTGCAGCTATTATCGGATGATTTTTTACAAGCATTTATCGCTAGCTTTATTCCAAATTACTCCTGTAGCGCTTAACAACCAAATCGTAAATGTTTTAAGAGTGTTTATTGTACTTTACTTTCATTATCGTAAAATCCTATACTACGCTTTATATGAAATTCAAATATTTTCATTATTAGTAGTAAGAAGGCAAAAATACAACTCCGTAAAAAAACGAATAATACAAAAATATAACCAAAATAAAACCGAATCAGTGACCGTTAATACAGGCACAAAATACAACTCGTAAAATACTGTAATCACATCCACAATACAACCTGAGATATCTAATACATCCATCTTTACGATCGACTTCGTCAGATTCGAACAATATCTCGTCGTTTTATGCGTCGTATTGAGCGAAGTCGCGCCAAATTGTTGGAAAAGAAGTTAGAATATTTCAATACAACCGCATGATAGATATTAGTGCACTGTAAACAACTCAAAAATACTGCAATATAACTACAATACAACCTGGAGATATCCGATACATCTACCTTTACGATTTAACTCGTTGTATTTAAACAATATCGTCGTCGTTTTTACGTCGTATTTAGTAAAGTTGCCGCCGATTGCTTGGAATAAAACGAGAATATTCCAATACAACCTACAGGCGGTGAAGATTGGGAAATATTACGCTTTCATGTTCAATACATCGCTTTTTTGTTTTATTCAGCTTAAGTGCGCATGTTGTTCGAATAAAACAGTGAATATTCTAATACAACCGTCGCGTGTAGTATTTGGAATTTTACGCTTTCATATTCAAACACACTTAATCTGTTGGACTTTCGTAAATATAAACTTTTTTCAATAACAAAACAAGACTGAATAAGTTGGACTGTTTCTTCGAAACCGTGCAACGAATACAACTCAAAAAATGTCATGATATTTCCACAATACAATCGTAGTAACTATGATACATCCATTTACGATTTAACTCCGTCGTATTTTCATTATATCAACGTCAGTATTATTGCCGTATTCAACAGAAGTGCCGAAGAGTTTTTGAGTAAAACGCTGAATATTCCAATACAACCGCAGTTGTCTCGTGAATAAAACAAGCGAATATTCCAATACAACCGCATTACCTCCAATCATGCCCGAGCGCTGGTCAGTATCCAAGAATATTCCCATCGTTCTTGGAGCGTATTATCCCGTATTAAAATTACGCAATTAAGTAATATTAAAATTTTGTAATTACGCAATTTTTCGTAAATAATATTTTCGTAAATATAAAATTTTAAGATTACATAAAGATATAACTTTTTTCAATAACAAAACAAAACGAATATTTTGGATCGTTTCTTCGAAACCGTTTACTCGAATACAACTCAAAAAATACAACGATATTTCAACAATGCAACCTGAGATCTATGATACATCCATCTACGATTTAACTCTGTTGTATTACGATTATATCGTCGTTGTATTGTGGTCGTATTCAGTGTAGTGCCGATGAGTGGGAGTAAAACGCTTGTACCTCACTGATACATTGTCCTTCAATTCTCTCTTCATACCAGCCTTACCACAAACAAACTCTCTTATCTTGATCCTCTTCGAATTCGACCAATAACCAATGTGGTCCTTTCGCACAAGCTAATCCAACAATGCGTGCATAGAAGACAATATTTTTCATGTCTCTTTCTCATTATCGATAATCAACTAAGCAATATGTTTACAAGTGGATCATCAAGACTGTCTCTCCTGTATCCGCAATCGAATCGGATTTGAATGCTCGTAACACTATACTTAACAACCAATAATACGAAAATAATATCACGATAAAGACCACAAGAATACCAAGCGTACCATAATAATAACTATAAAAAGATTGCGTTTTTCCTGCTTTATCACGTATAATACACCCAAACTAAGTAGAAATAATATCGCCTTCAAATTACCTAAATAAAACCACAGATGAAATGCGAAGAAAGTTACTTCTAAGAACCGACCGAATACCACCACAAAATTATCAAATTAACACCACGTACCGCCGAAAAAAATACTTAACAAATATACTTTTCTCGAAACTACCCTGATACACCCATAATATTACCCAAATAAGACCACGTCCCACTATGAAAGAAAACTCGACGTTACTCTTTTCAAACTACTGGCATACTACCGTAATAAAACTACAAACCGTGAAACAAGAATAACAACGGCATGTAACAAATTTTATTAAGCTTTTATTTTGCAATTTGAGGTACTATTCCGGTAGTTGGAAGTGGGAGGAGGAACAATGAAACGTACCCTCCACCAAACTACTGAATACTACTTTCAAATCGCGAAATCAAGCAAACTTAAGTTACTCTTCGTAAACCGTCCGAATACCACGACAAAATTACCAAAATAAAACCACGTACCACCGAAATTAAAAACTCGACAAATATACTTTCCCGAAACTACTCGAATACACCCATAATATTACCCAAAAAATATCATGACCCTTTAAGAAAAATAACTCGACGTCGTTCTTCCGAATCTACGAGCATACTACCCTAAATAAAACTTAAAAACAAAGAAACAAGAATAAAACATCGCATACAACAAAATTTACCAACCCGATGGATATGTTCGTCGTCGCTAAACTAAGTTCGAGACCTTGTTCGTCCAATATATTTTGAGATTCAAACTCACCGTCGACACGATCGGTGGTTTTTCGAGTATCCAGAAGATTCTTTAAACTTTAGTGCTAGATCAAATTCCAGCTCCTCAACTCACACGACAAGCGTATGTCGACAAAAACCCTAAACGTCCGCATCCTAAAGATAATCGAGACAAAAATGTCTTTATCCTTTGCGGTGAAATAAAGCGGTAAAAATTTCATTCTTTTTCGCTCGGCTCTGGCCTGGCTCGCAGAATGAAGATAAAAAAGCTTTTTTTTTTCAAATGTGTCATGGTGGGGTCCAGAAATCCACGTGGCGCATTATTATTGGCGTCCGGACGCAGCGCTGCGTATGCGGTCCGGACGCAATAAAAATTCTGAAACCATTGAGAAAGTTGACCCTCGTCTTTCACTCGCACCCGCGAAGGGCTGCGATGAATCGGAGCAAGGACGCGAACAGGGCTGTGATGAATCATGGAATTTATTTATTTATTAACTATAATATTAATTATTTGACAGCATTTATTCATATAGAATTTATTTTAAATTAACTTAAAAAATAATAATAAAAGTTTAATTGATAAATGATCATATATTAATTATAAATGAATTTATTGACTTCTAATTAAATAAACTAATTAGAAATGATTAAATTTTATATAAAATAATTAAATTAAATTAAAATGTGGGCAAAATTATCATGTCATTTATTTAGAATAATTGTAAATCAGTTATTTTTTAAACACACAAATCAATCACTCAGCCTACTTATCAGATCAGTTCTTGATGGGCAGCTTATCAGAAAAAACGGATTATCTGATTAAGTTGCAGCTACCCCGTATTTCACGAGCCATTATTCCATACGGAGAACGCATGCATCCGCACGCATCTCCTCCTAATACCCATCCAGTACCCTCCAATACCCATCAATACTCACCTAATAGCCAATACCCAACATCCAATACATATCCATACACATTCATACCCATCCATACCCATCCAGTACCCATCTAGTATCCAAAAAATTCGCACCCAACCCTGGCGTACGTGCTCGGGATGGAATAATTCGCCATATTTCACACTATTTTCGACATTTCTCCCTGTCCTAACCGATGAAGTAGTAGAAGAAACTTGCGCACGCTGCGTGGGATTGCATCAAAACCCAAGGAGGAAGGAGGAAATAGAGGAGCAAACATTGCTTGCATACGGAAGATTAGTCGAGCCTTGCGAGCTGTGCCCTAGTCGAACGGCATCGACACTGTGTTCGCAGGTAGAGGAAGAGAAATGGCTTTGTGTGAAGGTGCGAGTAGAGGAGCGGCTTCGACACTGCTTTTTGTGTTCAAGTGTGTCAAACCTTAGTTGAAGGGAGATCAAAGGAAGGAGGGGACGGCGTGCGTGTGTGGTGCACTGGGTTAAGCCGCAGCCAAAGAGAAGGAAGAAAGGAAGCCGGCGATCCTTGTGTGCGGCTCTTGATCAAGGCGAGACTGAAGAAGGCGTAGGAAGAGAGAGTGTGCGGGAAGAAGGGAAGCGAAGCCTTTCGTGCGTGTTAGGACTATGAGACCGAAACTTATATATAAAGTCTTAACCCTAAAATTTTTAAGTTTTAATTAGATAAATTTTAGTTATTATATAGGCTATGATATTAACAATTAAAATTTATGAACTTAAATCAGGCATTATTGGTGAAAGATTGTGTAAGGACTAGCGAGTGAAACAATTATTGATAAGATGAGTTTATGTTACATTAGCTTAATTAATAAATTTTATATGAATATTTAAGTTTATTCCTTAAATATTAATAGTAAATGTATTTGTAATCACAAAATACTTCAGATAAGGGAGTTATAGTTTTGAGATTGAAGGGAGAAGGGAAGACTTATACAAGGAAGCAAGCCAGACTTTAAGCTAAGGAATTACCTAATGATTATTAATTGTCATTTTAATTATATGTCATTAGATATATGTATGTCTTCCTTTTAAAATGAAGTTATTATAATTATATGCACATTTAATTGATTTAGGTGTAAGTTAAAGAAAATGAAGTAATAGATATTTCGGAGGTCTTGAAAGCAATGTATGTGATTATTTTCTTTTATGCATTAAATTAATGTTATATTAAATGAATAATTATTTTATTAAATACAAGTATTTCATTCTTGTCTTGTATTTTAAAAGTTTTAAATGGCATCACAAATCGAAGAAAAATAATGAATATATGAATGTGCATTTTAAATGATTTTAAATTCATATTAAATAAAAAGTAAAAATATAAGTCATACAAGATTACCCTCAGATGGTACTAATAGGAAATGTGATGTGCTCGTGCAAGTTAAAGAAAATGGTAAAGTTGTACCTTCAGGTGTCATTTAAGAGTACATTTGAGTACATTTTTTAGGATACATTTGGGAAAATTGTTAGGGTACATTTTTAGGATATCTTTGGGTATAACTGCAATCATATTATGACTTTATAAAGAGGTTAAAAATGATAAATAGAAGCGAGAAGAGATAAATTTAATATTGAAGTTTAAAATTTTAGAAATGAACTGTATTTTGTTTTGGTCATTCATGTTTAGTATTAGCATGATAATTTAATGCATATTAGATTATAATTACTCACTATGTCAGACTTACAGTTAAAATTAATGTTTTCTTTTCGGAAAAAAAAAATCATAGGTTGTTATGTCTGATATATGAGATTTAGTTTACAGGATGACCATTACTGCTAAGTATTATGGTTGTAGCTTCTTTGTAATATTTTTCTTTCATATTATGATTATATTGTTTATTGTTAGTTAGAAAAGTTGTCCACATATTATGTGATTTCTGGCTGTTTTAATTTTTGTATATTGCACTTTGTGAATGATTAGTGGCTCTTTTATATATTGAGAGTTTTCCAAAAATTATGTCGAATGAAATTGAAATATTAATTCAAAGTACTAGGCCGACTCGTGACATTGTCCCACAAAATATTTCACCAAACATACTCTTAAAAATATTCGTGACAATTAGTTTTGGGTCACCATCAAGGACCACAAAAGTAAGCAAGGAATCAACATTAAGAACAAAGTTAATAGTAAAAATTTGACACCATTAACTTCAAAAGTATAACAAGAAAATCCTATCACGTTTCATAGTCAAGTCAATTTATGAAATTTTGATTTTCACACAGATAATTCAGATCATACATTTATATAAGTTTACTCCAAAAGTTATGGTGGTGAATGTTTTCTTGATATGTAAATGAAACAATCTGTAATTAGGTTTTCCAAACAACGGAGACTTCTGCAAAATAATCTTGAACAGAGGTCAATGGATGTAAGGGATGTTATTTAACATGTATTAGTATTCCCCCTTCAACATTTGACAAGGGACATTGTTAAACCTGAGACTTCAGAGATTGGAGAGAACAGTAAAAAAATATATATCAACCCAACTATCCTAGAAGTATTATTAATTCACATAAACAGGTATATGAAAAAAAAATAGTAGTTTGATTTGGTAAGTACTTAATTGAAGTAAAAGGGGCGATTGAGAGAAACACTTACAGTTCTATGACTGGCCTGAGAAAAGGAGCAACTTTTTCAAGCCCTTCAAGATTTGCAAGGGATTGCACAAAAGTAATAGGAATCATGTAAAAGAACACGAGAGAAAATACAGCTATCGTGATGATTAGCCTTCGGATGCTGAGCGAAACAAAAGGTATTGCAAGATTCTTCCAGTAGACATCACGTGGTTCAGGTGCCCATTCAGTTAACCAAAGTGTTGGATTCTTGCTTTGTTGTGTCTGCGCACACACTGCTGCTCCCCATCTAGAGCCGAATGTGACAAAAGCAACTGGCAGAATAGCTTTGGGATCTTTAAAAATTTTCTGATGCTCTGATGCTATCTGTAACATTGGCACTGTTGATTACAGGAACAAATATCATACTAAATAATAAACATGGAATATAAACATCAATGCAGGAAATTTAATTTGATGCATAAAATCAAGGGCATGGGCATGGAATCAGGTAAATAAGATGCCTTTTGTTTCAGATAAGGCATCCAAGTTGAATTCTCATCAGCTTTATTTCAACCATCTGGGGCCAACTTCATAAATTTTCATTATCTATTTGTTCCTCATTGAGTGTTGCATAAGTTGTTATATATGCTTTGCACATTTAGTAACTGCAAGATTTTTTGTACATTTAGTAACTGCAATATTTTTATTGTATAAAATCAAGAGTATGAACATAGAGTCAAGAAAATAAGATCTTACATCCAAGATCGGCTATCTACACTATGTGTTGATGTAAGATTTTAGGAGGTTGACGCCAAGAATCACAGCAATTACAAGAGTGAAACAAGATGATAAATAAATGCAATGTAGAAACAAAAACTATATGTTCTTACTCTTCTGTCAAGTGCGGTGATCCTTCGCCTATAATAATCAATTGAATCTACTCTGTGACCATAAAGGCCAAGAAAGCCAATCTGGAAATGAAGTAGAAGGATTCATCAAATACTGAAAACATGCGCTTCTATGTGCAATTTAAAAAGCAACTTGGACTAATTCAGAAGCTATACGATTATGATCATTTAGAATTATGGACCAGTAATATATATGTATATAACATACCTTTCTGGTTGGCCGTTTATCTGGATTTCGTTCAAATTTGAGCTGGTAATAGTCCAGCCAGTTTTGCAGCCTTCCCTTTTGCCTCACAAGTTTAGCAAATTTGTTTGCATTGTAAACAGCCTGAAGATTAGAAAAAATGGATACAGAAAAGTCCAGGTTAAGCAAAAAATTGAACTGAAGACAAATAAAAGCAGAGTCAATATCATCACAATAAAACTGCTGATAATACTACCACGACATTTAGTAGATTCAGGAGGTCAAAAATGAAATTCCTTATGAGGAATCTTAATTACCTGGTGACTAAGGTAGTGATCAGGATGATTCTTCCGAAAGAAATGATCCACACTCTCTGCAATGGAATGACCCGAGATTTGAGGAACATTTCTGACAACTACCTGAAGAAAGCACCAGCGTCCAAAAACATGGGAGAAGGTAAAAAACTCTATCCTGAAGCAATGGCGAGCTCCATTACATTAAGGGGGAAAAAAAAAACTAATACTAATCATCATGCCAAATAGGTGTAGTGGAAAATTCTGGAGAAATAGCTAATAGATCGATTTTTTAAGACTTTCCAAGTGAAACTTGACAAGTTTTCATAGATTGAGTGCCTTTTGCCACTACTACTCTACAATGAACATTAAATGAAATAACACCACTATCCCCTTGATTCGATTAAATATTTTATAATAATGAATAAAGAATTCATAAAAGCCCAGTGATATTACGAGCTAAATTTAAGTTGTCAACTGATACTTACAGTGAATTGCTCCACACGACGATGTTGTGATGCCAAGAAATGCAAGCGCATAAAAGCTACATTATCATATTCCGTGTAAAGCATATAGGAAGTCCAGAAGGTGAATATGTATGCCATGCAGAGGTGAACCCAAAACCTAAAACACGACAACACAATCATAACACTGAAACACAAGATTTTTTCCCTCATAGGGAAAAAAAAGGTCTACTTAAATTTCTGCATTATTCTCACAGTTGTCTAACTTCTCACTATTATCAATTCAAATGACAAAATGTCAAAATAGTAACGACTTTTTGCAGATGGATATTTTAGTCCCACGGTCTATAAAAGTGTCAATTTAGTCCCTAGACTCTTTTAATATGGGTTGAGATAGTCCGTGCAGAGGACTATATTGGGCCCAATTTTAAGTCAGAAAATTAATTTAGCAATTTTATACTCGGCATTAAAATGGCCTCATCTAAACCATCAGAGTACTATTTCCAATTAAAAACTTACAAACACCTAAACAAGTAGATATGCAACAAGCATGATACTTTGCAGCACTTCTTCCAAATGAAGTTACTAAACCTAAAAGAAAGCATTAGTCACCTTTCAGATCCTGGTTTGACATTTGAAATGGAGAGCTTATCAATGTCACTGAAAAGAACATCTTTCTTGAGATCGTGTAATGTTTCATTGGATACATTGACCGGTATTATAACCAATAGTGCGGCGATTGTCAATGGCACAAAGACCTTTAAGCTGTAGAAAAGAACCATGAAGAGTCATAGTGAATAATTCTGCAAAAAAATTTCTAAGTGTCAATAAGTAGTAGAGCAGGTGGAAGAAACAACAAGATCAATTATGATTTACTAAGAAAAAGAAGTTCAAGTCAACGATTCCATGCTTCAACAAGTTTCTACTATTACTCTAATTCTGGAACTCATTAATAAAGTGGATCAACCAAAACATCGAACTGTTTAAGAAGAAGGTGCTGGATAAAATATATGATCAGAAATTGCATTATATACAATTTACTAGAATTCAACATCCTAAAAAAAACCTTTCCCTTAACTTCAATTTTGTAGATGATGGCATTCAGCGATTCATGTATTAAAATATACTAGTCCATTCAGAACATCATCCATATCTGCTTGCAACATTCAAAAGAATTATGCAGTACAGGTTGATACTTCATCAATTAATTTTACCATTTAACATGGATCTCGAGGAGTTTGACACAAATTTTGAGGCATTTTTTAGCAGAAAATATTCTGGGTCAAATTAAAAATCATCGAGAGCTCCGATTTCTACAATCTTAAAGTCAAAATGACCGGCTCGACAAGATGAACCCAATGATATCAAAATCGATCCAATCCGAGCCCAATCAAGCTCGGATCAAGCGAGTAAACCTTGTTTGGAATCTTCAAATGATTAATAGAATGGTCCAACGAACTCCATATTTGACGTATCTATAGTAATTAAGATCACTTGATTCTGAGGTTATTAGAACTCGCAAATCATAAAAAACACCCTATGAACATGGGCAATCAAAGTGGACTGTCCGATCAGATGGTTTCAAAAGTTACTGGCCAAATGACCAAAATGCCCCTCTTCAAGAGCCTATAATAGACCCCTCTCTTGGGAAATGGGAGAAGGAGAAAATGATTCTAATTCTAGTGTTGTTTTGAACTAAAAAACTGACGATAATTTTCATCCTCTGTAGCTGCGACCACCGCCGACCACCGCCGACCAGCCACAATCAACCATTGCGAGCCACCTCTACATGTCGTCATTGGTGGACTCTGTTGAGTAACACAAAGTACTACGTTGAGTAACGAATAGCTTTGTTGGGTAACAAAATACTTGGTTGAGTAACGAAAAGCTTTGTTGGGTAACTAAATACTTAGTTGAGTAATGAAGTATTGTATTGAGTAACGAATTATCCCAAATACAGTGTAACGATGTACCTCGAACACGATGTATTAAAGGCCGACGATAAATTCCGGTGGCAATTGCTCTCAAGCGTTATATTTAGACAACAATGAATCTTTCTATATATTGTGTGTGGACAAACATTATACTTGGTATAACATTATAACAATTTCCAAATGTGAGGTAAGAGCCCATCTTTGTACTTGTAAATTTAATGGATCATTTTGATAGGGCTAAAACCTGTAATTTATTTATTTTCCAAGTTTTCTACATAAAAATTCCTACTGTCTTAGGTTGTTACTTATTCATTATCTATGTGCGTGCCAGATTTTCGGACAATGCTGAAATAGTAAATTATTACTCTACTGCCGCAAATTTTCTGACACGTAACAGTTTGACACCATCTGTGGAAACTGAAATTATGTTGATAAAAGTTTACATTTTATTAATGACAAACAAGCACAATATGCAAGCTTTAGATTTTAACACCCATCAATTCTGGGGTACAGGCTCGAGGTGTGGGATGTCAAACCTATGGTCTGTTTCCTAGCAATATGCATCACCGTACTGGTGAGGATGCCTCTTCTTTGTCCCTCGAGGATCACATGTGGAGAATGGAGGAAACTCAAAATGAGATTTTTCAGCGTCTACATGAAGCTTGACAACCAGCAATAGAGCAAGGAGGTGAGGTTTGTCCACCCAAAGATCAACCATCAATCAGAAATTTCCATTAAAAGGGTGCTCCACTGGCAGCCCATCCTCATATTGGAGTTCTTCCTAGTAAGGATAGAAAGCTGATTTCCTAAATATTACCAATTTCATGCATCAATGTTATGCAGCAGGCCAAATTGCAACCCTCCGATGTTATTAAAGAACTTTGCTCCACCATATCATGTAATTCAAGGTGAGCTGCAACGTATGGTTCAAAAACAACTTTTTTAAGAGACAAAAATCATTTTCTTACTTGTCATGATTCTCAAGAATCTTCGCCTTTGACTTATATAGTCCTCCAATACCCCATTCCAGTAGGATTTAAGCTTCCAAGCATTAACTCTTATGATGTGACATCTAACTCCTATGAGCACATTAATCATTATAGAACCTTAAAGCATATACAATGAGCTACTGATACACTCCTCTATCAAGTTCTTCCTACCACCCTTAAAGGTCCGACGCGTACTTGATTCTATTCACTCCCAAGAAAAACTATTCATAGTTTCGATAAACGTATTAGACTTTGTGAATCAATTTATAAACAATCAAAAGATTATAAAGGACTCTTCTCATTTTTTGGAATTTGTCAAAATGAAGGAGAATCGATTAATGAATACTTTCAAAATTCTCTACTGAGGCTCATCAAATTCCAGAAGTGGATCCAGAGCTATTAAGAGAAGTTTTCCTTGGAGGTGTTTTCCTTGGAGGGTTATGTCTTGGCTCTTTTATTTGTCATTAATGCGAGAGTCAGTTCGTTTTTATACTAATCTTATCCATTTGACTTAATCAAGCTATTCACACACAAATAAAACATTCAAACAAAAAGATGCTACACATAAAGGAGGAAATTAAATGTTTGATATGTCAAAGTCACCCACGCCGGTACTTATATGAACAAGATAAAGAGGATTGGAAGTTTATCAAAATTATCGAATGAGTAAAACTACAACATATTATATCTCTATAAAAAGCTACTTGCTTTCATCTTAGCATATAAGTTTTAAACTTTATCTCTTGCGAATTTCTCTATAATTTTTCTTATTAGTAGCAAAAAACTATCATTCAGTCAATGTTTTAGCAAAGAATTTTTTTATTATTAGTGAATTCTTTTATAAATGACACCGTCTATTATAAAACCACTTGAGGGCAAGTGGCTAACATAATCTCCACTTATAATCCTAGGAGATACATTCATGGGCAGTCTTAATGAAAAGCCAATAGTGCGCACAACTTGATTAGAAAGACCACTTGAGGTTAAGTAACAAACAAGATCTCCACCCATACACTTAGAAAACATGTCTATGAGGTGATCTCGAAAAAAAACTAGTGGTGGACAGGATCCTCACTAAAAAGAGTCTATGAGAGAAAGTATTGACAAGGTCACCACCAAAAAATCTTAAAAAGCCACTAGCCTCAGAAGTTACAGGAATATTAAAATACTTCAAAATGCTACAAGCCTCAGAAGATCCATATATAATAAATAATATTATAATGCTACAAGCCTCACAAGATATAAGTACATTTAAAAAAAATCAGAAGGTTACAACCCTCAAAAGGTACAAGTACATTTAAAAAGTTCACAATGTTACAAGCATCAAAAAGTAGATGTACATTAAAAAAATCTCACAATGTTACAAGCCTCAAAAGGTATAGGAAAATTAAAAAAATCTCAGAAAACAATAAACCTTAGAAGGTTATAAGCCTTGAAAGACTATAGGATATAAACTTCAGAATGCACATGTATATTCAAAAATCTTTGAAAGCTATAAGTCTCAGAAGGTACAAGCACATTAAAAAATCTCAATGGAGTATAAACCTCAAAAGGTTCTACATACTCATGAAACTAAATATTTCGCCTAAGAATTCCAAAAGGTACAATCCTCAGATAGATTCAACATCACTATGTTCCTATTGGGGCGCAATATTTCAATCGAGTATATTGGATTCTTTACTTTGTCTTCTCTAGGGGCAAACTTTAAGGAATTAATGTTCCTACATTAGCCACTCTAAGCTTCCCCCCTTTCCGAGCAATAAAAAAAACCTTTGGACACTTTGTTGGGAGTCAAGTCCTCGGTGCCAGCTGCAATCCAATGGTGCACTATATGTTCCCTTTCCATAAACATTGATTGAATTCTCCGACGCATTGGGTCCATAGCTTTATATTCTCCTCTACAAGAGCCAATATTTTCGCTTGAAAATCCTGCAAATTCTCCACATTCGGATTGAAATTAGCTCACGTCTCCCTCATTTTTTCTCGAGTATTCATTAGTTCTCGATTCTGTTGATAGAAAAAAAAATCGTCATGGAGGATAATTTAGCCATCTTTACCAATTGATTTTCCAATAGCAATATTTGTATTGTACCAGTATTATATACCCTTTTTTAGTCTGATCTCCGCAAAATCAGTTTTCCATGCTATTGAAAAAAAAGACAAGCTCATATTTGACGAGTGTTGGTATTGACTCCTCGAGATTCTCGGACTTCTATTGATTTTCAAGGGGACGGGTTTTCCGGACATCAATATTTCAGAATGTGAGAAATCTCCTCCAAGAGACACAAAAATTGACCAAAAGAGTTCCGAGCTTGTACTACACCAGTGCAGAAGGAGGCACAACAATAGGCCAAAAAAACTACGAGGGTTACACAACGCCCGCGCAAAAGGAGGCACAATAATAGGCTAAAAAACTCCAAGCACTTCAATGGGGAGGTCTGCCCTCTCCCCTCCCTTCTTGGTCTATTTATAGGATCAAAAACAAGAAAAATGGCTCCAAAGTCTGAGACATTTTGGGTTTGTTCGTGTTATTCGGCCAATTTCATGAAATCAAACAGCTGGTCGATGCAATCCGCAACAACCTATGTGGTTCCACACGTTTTTGATATGAATCATGTGATCATGGGGTCGCGCAACGTGCAATGCAATTCACGACCAGGATCATTGAAATGACCCACGTCGCCACTTGATCTGATCACGCATCTCCGACCTAACCCAACGGCCTACTTAACCCCGTGCAAACCACCTTCCAAGGCCTAACCTGGCGAGCCCGATATCCATCCTGTGACAAGACCCGTGCGGTCTCTTCCGAACCTCCGTCACTCGCCGTCGTCGGTCACCAAATTTTCCAAAATTTTAAAATTTTTCATTTTCATTAATATTTTCAAACGATACAAACTAAATCGCAGGAAAATAAAGAGGCATATAATTAATTTTACAATTCAACATGGATTTCGAGGCATTTTGCACAGATATTGAGGCATCTTTTAGCAAAAAAATATTTTCGAGTAAAATTAAAAATCATCTAGAGCTCTTATTTCAGCAAAACTTACAGTCAAATTGACAACTCGACAAGACAAACCCAATGATACCAAAATCGATCTAATCAAGCACGAATCAAGCCACTAGATCACTTTTAGAGGCATCATATGGTCAATTGAATGGTCAAACAAACTCCAAATTTGATATGTTTATAATCAAATTGAGCGTCTAGACTAGTGCAATTCAACATGCACAAGATCATTTGATTTTGAGGTCACTAAGGCCCTCAAATCAGCAATAAAATCTATATGATCAAGAGGAATGAACTTAGACTTTCCGATCAGGTGGTTACCGGAGTACTGGCTAAATGACCAAAATGCCTTTTCTCATGGGTTTATTGATAGCCCCATCTTAACTTGGGAGAGGGGAGGAGGAGAGGAGACTAATTTTAGTGATATTCTGAACTGAGGACATGGCGATCAGATTCAGACTCCATAGCTGTCAACCACAGTAAACCATAGGCCACTGTCAACCCCCGCATGTCGCCTCCTGCTCGTCTTCGTTCGTGGACTTTGTCAGGTAACGAAGTACTCTATTGAGTAATGAAGGACTTTATTGAGTACCAAGGTATTCTATTGAGTAATGAAGAACTCTACTAAGTAACAATATATTTCAAATATTATGTAACGACTTATCTTGAACACGATACATTAAAGACCCGATGATAACTCCCAATGACAACTACTCTCGAGAGTTGTATTCAGAATACAACGAATCATTTCATATACTATGTATAGAAAAATATTATACTTGATGTGACATTGAAACCATTTCCCAATTACGGGATAAGGACTCATTTTTTGTGCTTGAAAATTTATAGTGGATCATTTTGATTTGGGCTAGGCACTGTATTTTTTTCTCTTCGTGGGTTTTTCATGTAAGAAATCCTAGCGTACTGATGACAACTGCTCTTGAGAGTTGTATTCAGAATACAACAAATCATTCTATATACTACGTATTGAAAAATATTTACTTGGTGTGACATTGAAACTATTTCCCAATTAAGGAATATGGGCTCATTTTTGTGCTTGAAAACTTATAGTGGATCATTTTGATTTGGGCTAAGCACTGTATTTTTTTCTCTTCCTGGGTTTTTCATGTAAGAAGTCCTAGCGTATTCCTTTGCTACTGTTATATTATCTATATGTGTATTGGATTTTCTTACAGCGCTGAGATAGAATTATTACTTTACTGCCACGAATTTTTGGCATGCTAATAACTATGGGTTTTAATAAATAAAAGCTACAAATTTTTTTATCTTTCCAACAGAATTACCACTCATACAGCTCCAAATGTACCTGAACTACAATTACTGGTATGAGCAATGAAACTAGAAAAAACTAGATAACATCTACGACAACTCGAACTCTCACCCATCAAGCTATTGTCCGCTTTGGCCTAATGACCTCAGTTTTGCCAAGTTGGTGTAACTTTCCAATAAATCACTCATTCTAGGAATTTTCCAGCACGAGCAAGCTTAAATTTGAAGTTTCTAATAAAATTTTACAGTTACCCTAAAAGGCGCCTCAATGTTTAACAGCTCAGCTTCATTTTACTTAAAAGGTTTCACAATCTCTCTCACTTAAGTATCTAACATCCCCATAATTAATTTTAGCCCAAAGTCATCCACTAAGCAAATATTTTTATCTTCAGGCTAGTGCAATGCTTTTATACCATTTGTGACAAGCTGAACTCTCACACATTGATGTATTGTCCGCTTTGGTCTAATGGCCTCACAGTTTTGCCCTATTGGTATAACTTATCAGGAGGTCACCCATCCTAGTAATGCTCCAACACAAGCACGCTTAACTTTGGAATTTCTAATGAAATTTAATCTTTACACCAAAAGACACCTCGATTTTTAATAGTTTGGGTTTAGTCTACTTAAGAAGTTTCACAATATCCCCCATCAAATAACTGGCGACCTCTTCAGTACTTTATACCTGAAATCATCCACCAGGCAAATATGACTCTAGAGATAACCCTTATAGATTCAAGAGGTGGCACCTACCCTGTAGCATTTTATCTCATCCAGGGCTCAAGAGAAGGGTCCCATAATGTAGTACTTTATTCTTCATGAAAATTAATTTCATCTTCCGGCTAGCATAATACTCTCATACCATTTATGACAGCCCGAACTCTCACCCATCATGGTTTTGTCCGTTTTAGTTTAATAACCTCATGATATTGTCGTGTTGGTATAAATTCCAAAGAGATCACTTATCTTAGGAGTGCTCCAACACAAGGACGCTTAACTTTAGACTTTATAATGGAATTCCACCGTTGTCACAAATGGTGTCTCAATGTTTAAAAGTTCAACTTCATTTTTACTAAGGGTTTCACAATCTCTCTCACTTAATTATTTGATGTCCCCATTGATGATATTTGCCCGGAATCATCCACCTGGCAGATATTTCTATCTTCGGGTTGATGAACTGCTCTGACGCTAGGGCTGTGAATTTACCTCGAAGATCGTTAATCACTTGAAAATTAATTCGATTTTTGGCTCGGGTCAAGAACGGATAGAAATAAATGAGTCGAGCCACGAGCTAAAAATTTTGGATCGAAATTTTTTCGAGCTAATTTTGAGCCAACGCCGGCTTGGCTCGAAATCAGATTGTTAACAGCCCTATTGATGTTAGAGCTGTGAATTTAGCGAATTTAGCTCGAAAATCATTAATCACTCAAAAATTGATTTGAATTTTAGCTCGAATAGAAATAAACGAGCCAAAATTTTGGATCAAGTTTTTTTCCAGGCGATTATGAGTCGTCCCTAGCTCGGCTCAAAGTCATATTGTTAACAGCCCTATCTAAGACCATTTGTGACAGCCTGAACTCTCACTCATCGAGGTTTGCCTTTGCATAATGTTCTCATGAATTTGCCCCATTGGTGTAACTTCCCAGTATGTGACGGTGTCACCAATCCTAGGCAGCACGAATACACTTAACTTTGAAATATCTGAAAAAATTTCACCATTACACCAAAAAAAAAGAAAGAAACCTCAATGTTTAAGAGTTTGATTTCAATCTACTAAAGTCTTAAGTGTTCGGTTTCAATCTTGAAGTATTTAAGTGGATCGAAATAGGACTCTGACGAAACTGCCCCAAACGTAAAATTTTAGCCTTAGTACAAACCCGAGGATGTAAATCCTGAGATAGATAGCGGAATCGAGGCCGGCGTGCTGTATGATCTCCGTCTGGCTCATCTTAAGCGCCCCCGGCATCCAGCTCAAGAAGCTGACGACGTAGCTCCAGATGTTGAAATTGACAAATCGGAGGACCCCATTCATGGACCCTCGAGGCGAACTCCTCGAGCCATTTATGTACAACTTCGGGTAGTAAACTCTAGAGTTAATGGGCTGAACTCTCAGCACAGCGAAAGCGAGGAGGAAGCCGATGGCGCTCAAAATGTTGATGAAGGCGGAAACGGCTATGTCCTCCAAGGAAGCCATCAGATGCCGATCACATGGAAAGGAGAGACTAAACAGCAGACAAGAGAGGAAAGTGGGGGAGGAGGGAGGGTTGGGGAGTGCTCGATGTGTGAAAAAGAGAACGGAAAGTGTTAAGTGGTCAGTGCGGGACAAAAAAAAGCTGTGATTTTTAGATAAAATAGAGATATGGGAATATTATGTGATGGTTTCGTGGGGCTCCCTTAACTCAGCTCAAGTTATTCCTCCCACTCCAAGGAGCAGTGTGACCGTTACAAAACTTAGCGTGCCCGGTTGTCCAAACCGGAAGATCCAAAGGGGGAAATTATAAAAAGTAGCTCGTTAATTGCCCTTATTAATATAAGAATCAAGTTTTTTTTTTCTTTTTTTAAATAATTAAGGAGCTATCTCCTCAATTTGCACCTCTATTCTCATCCCTCTTGCTCTCTTCCTCTTACACTCTTCCTTGTTCCTAATCTTTCTTTTACTCATGTTATGTCAAAATGTTATCCGTAATATATTTGAATTATTAACGATTCGTTAAAATCCTGCAAAAAAACTATTTTAAATTATTTCTGCGATGTCAAATTATTGCTCGTTTTGTGAGGATCTTATCTTGCATATCATTGTTAGTAAAATACTTGCAATTTAATTTTACATGAAATTAGTTTAAAGTTTGATGTTGTTTATTATGTTTATTTTTATCATGTAATGCTTCTTATTACGAGAACGTCATAGAATTATCCTTAGGTTAATGTTATATGTACATGAAATATGATGTTTTTGAAACTATAAAAAATTTTGTCAAAAATGCCAAGACTGTCTAAGGAGAGATTGGGATGTAAGCGTTGCAGGACCCTTTCGAAAAACACAATTTACATCTATATACGGTGTCCAGATGACCTGCGAATAAGTTTATAAATTAAATTTAGTCTACATATATACTAAAGTCAAGATTATGTAAGCTATGCGGGACTCTCTGAATATACAACAGAACTAGTGGTCGAGACTTCGATGTAAATTTTCAAAACATTCTCATGTTTGTGTCTATTTCTGATGTAGGCATGGGTTTCGGTACACCACAACTATATTCTCTACCAAACCCTAATGAACAGATTTATTTGATGTCATGAGATGTTGCGAATGGCAAAACTATGAGCAATTATATTCAAAAAGAACTTGAAGGGTACTAGTTGCGTCAAACGACCACCACGACCTCTTTCTCAATATACATCGAGATCAGGGGCTATTCCACTTTGATGTTGAAGAAGATAATATATTTTTTTAAATTTTTTGTGAGATGATTTAATTTGTTCAATTTGTTGTTTCATTTTGTAAATATTTCAACTTAAAATAAATTTTACAAGTTTTTTTACTTTATTTATTTAATTGAATTTTATTTTTTATTTAATTAAAAATTACTTACAATTTATTAATTAATGTAGAAATTAATTTTTATATTTTTAATGTAAAATAAATAACAATAATATTTATAATGTTATTTAATATACTATATATTAATAATTATATTATGAATAATAAAATTAAAAAAAGAAAAGTTATGCGCCCCCTCATGGGGCACATCTGCTTCTTTAAAAAAAAAAATAAAAAAAAGATAGTGCTCCAATTGCTAATTTCATTTATTATGGTGATCCTATTCATAATTTGATCGGTCTAAAATTTGAGATGAGAAATAAATATAACGGCATAATAATTTCAAAGCGGAGAATCATAAATTGGAAGATTATGTACGATCTTGTTGCTATTTTTATAGGATATGTCGTAAAAAATTTCCACCGGAGTATCAATCTTTATTTGGAAGTATATGTACGATCGTTACTTTTTTATTTATGATATAAAAAGAAATATTTCGATTCAAAATTGAGGATCATTCAAAGCTCTAATATCAATAAATTTATAGTCAAACTGACGGTCTCAATAAAATAAACCCAATAATATCAAAATTGATATAATCCAAGTCTGGTCAAGCTGAAATCGAGCCATTGAACCACTTGAGGAGATTTTGGGCGGTTAATTGAATGGTCAAATGAACTTCAACTTTGGCATACTTACAGTCAAATCAATTGTATTGACGAGAGAAATCAAACAAGCATGTTATTACTTGATTATGAGGTCATTAAAGCCTTTAATCACAAAAACAGCTTCATATTATCCAATGGAATAAATGGGGATTATTTGATTGAGTGGTTATGAAAGTTATTTGCCTAACGACCAAAATGTCATGCTCAATAGGGTTATAAATAGACACTCTCTCTTCACTTGGGATGAGAGAATGAGCATAATTCAATATTGTTTTCGATTAAAGACCAGAAGATAACTTTCGACCTCTCTAGCCGCCGACCATTGTTGACCACCATCAGCCACCCCCTGTCCTCTGATTGTCATCATTGACTTTGTTACGTAATGATATATCTTGGATATGATTGTTGACCTCACTTTTGGTTGAGGTCTAGTCTTCCTTTAGAATAGCCTAGGATCTAGCCATAGGACTCTCCTGGTAACTTCCTTAGAAGATTAGTTATGGAACTCTTCCCCATAGAAATTCAAACTTTTCTCACTTCACTGGGAGTTTTCATATGCTTAAGGCCTAACCTCTTGTTTTTTGGGATAAAGAGACCAAGCATAAGGAAGCCCACGGGAAGTCACCTATAGGTGGTCAGGCCATAGGATCTACCCCGAGAGGTCTGGAGCTTACACAACACTCACACTACACACTCACAACCCTAAACAAAGCACATCACCTTTGATCCCCTAACTCTTTAGAAACTCATGTAAGTGGTTTTCCCAAGCTCTTAGCCTCATGCTAGGGTTTGACTAGTACCAACACATAGAGGACCAAATGAGGGTGACCCTTGGTCCATGACTCAATTTAAGCAATTCCATATTACTCACCTTCAACCAACTTCAATTTTGAAGAGTGAGAGAACTCTAGGGTGCTTGGGGGTCTTTTCTCTGTAGAAATGATTCCTATTTATAAAGCTTCAAAAATGACTAGGGGTTGCTTAAGACACCTCTTCAAAATTCATCCAAATACAATGTATCTTCTAGAAAGTAACTGTGGCGCCTAGGCGCCGGGATCTGGCGCCTAGGAGTCGGAGTCATGACCAAGTCTTCGCACCTCTTCGCGATTAAAACTGTTTTCCCGTGTCCAGATGCATTGTATCACATGTCCTATGTATTAGGAGTAACTTCCAGTCTTCTAGAAGGTCTGATAACCGCTTAACACAGTCAAAATAAGCGCCGAAAGTTGTCGAAAATCTTATACGCTTCGGTATCGAGCGGCGCTTAGGCACCAGATTCTGGCGCCTAGGTGCCAGACCTATAATTTCGGCAACTTTGATTTTAAGCTCTCTTTTTGCTCCTTTTTGCTTCTTTTTCCTTTTTGAACTCTTTTTTTATCACCTACATCCAAAAACACAAAAATATCTTTCATTAAAGCATAATATCTTTATAAATTGAATCATAAATAAGGCACAAAAATAGGTACTTTTTAAGTGTATCAGTGAGCAAGGGACAACGGTAGTGAGCAGCTGCAGGAGTGGGTGGCGTTCATTAGACCTTCAGGGCTTAAAATTTTCTCCTCTAAGCTCTGGTTTTCCTTTGGTTCAAGGTCTAAGTCTTTCTCTAACTCAAAATCTAGCTCACCTCTCAAGAGTGGGATATGGCTCTATTTATAGTCCGTATTATAAAATAGAAAGAAATTCGTACCACTCCCATCGGATGACTCAAAGAAGTTCTCTCGATCGAATGGATTTCTAAGGACATTTAAGTGTCTTAAGCTCTGTTTGGTTCAGCTGCACTGCCCTGGAAAGCTGTTGTAGAAAAGCTGCTGCACGGAAGTTGGATATCTGTTTGTTGCAACTTTGCGAAAATAGTTGTGAGGATGCTGTTTTTAGAAAAAAAGATCATCCTGCTCCTGTGTAGTAATGTTGTTGGTAACAGAATATAAAATATTATTTTTAATTAAACAAATTATTTGTTAAGCAATAAGTTAACATTAGTTAATAATTAAATGGCTTTATTGATTAAGAAAACTTATATTTTTATTAAACAATTTAAAATTTTAAAAATATTTTTATAATTTAATTAATTAATCATTAAATAATAATATATAAATTTATCAAATTATGATTACTTTGAAAATATATGAATTGATCATTAATTATTAATCAATTAAATTAATAAAATTTAAATTTAAATAAATTAATTAATTATTAATCAATTAAATTAATCCCTTAAGCTCCCTTCTCTCACGGTTTTGCCAAAAGCCATGGCCTTCGTGAACGAATTCTCGCAATACAGTTGCGATTAGAGCAAGCTTGGAAGGCAACGACGGGATAGCGGCGTACAGAGACCATTGAAACTTCCTATGAATATAAATGATACATTTATGTTGTTAATGGTGTCATTGAGAGAGAAACTAACATTACCTTATTACAGAACAAATTCATGAGATTCCTCATCACATAAGTTGGCACAGGAAACATCTTTACAAGAACAAATTCATGAGATTCCTCATTACATAAAAAATATATACAAACGAACATATAAATCAGGTTAATATAAAATCTTGCAACTTGAAACATCAATTTATAACACCACATTTATAACACTTAATTCACTAAAGTGTTATAAAAGAAAATATTAAATAACAATTTATGTGATATAAATTCATCGTTAAAATAATGAATATTAAAAAAATGTCAAATCAACCAGAATCTATTTTTATGCAATCACTTCAAAGTGCAAGAATCACCATGCTCCTAGCAGGAACAGAGCTCCAGAAGCCTCATCTCAATCTCCATCTTGGTTCATTCGATTAATGGGTTTAATGCTCTATTTACATGGCATTGGAGTTCATAGCTCCATCTTGCCCATCAGCATAAAGTAAGGATAATTGCATAAATAACGCTTGAAACATTGCTATTTACAAGACTAGCACCCACTTCCAACTATTTTTTAAATTCTCATCAAAATTTCACAATGAGAATATTGCATAAATTTGTTGACAGACAAGACACACCAAATCAGATTCACCTTTGTTTGATGTGAAAGCATAAGAACCCACCATTTGCCAATAATCTTTTCAAAAAATGCATTTGCTTCTAAACTGAAATCATGGCTTCTTTGCTTGCAGCAGCTCCAACATGAAATATTGGTGCCTTAACCCTTTTTTATACAAAGACCCCAAGTTTCTAAGCATTTACAAGTCAAGAACCACAAGAGTTTCAAACTCTTCCATACCAATAAACATCTAAATTACTCGAGCACTTTAAGAAAAGATAGCTATTCACAAAATAAGTTGTCCCAAGAGTTATTTTAAATACAAAGAAAGAAAATGATCATATGCAAACCATGCTTTAATATAGGTCATGATAATATCAAACAAGAATTTTGAACGCACCCTTATGAACTATCAACAGTGGAGAGAAATTTCATGCAAACTATGTTGCACAAGTGACTGCATAGTGTAGAGTTATTGCAAGCTGCCCAAGGACGTCATAGCTTAGGCACAAACTGAATGGAATCTCTACGAAATATATACAGAATTGTATAAAATTGGGAGCATCTTAGCAGCCCCTAGTTTCTATGGGTTATGATACACACACACACACACACACACACAGAATTGCATAAATTTGGGAGCATCTTAGCTGCCAACTAACTCACCGTATAAGCCAAGAAAAACAAACTTAACCAAAAAAATACAAAAAAAGGGAAATGCAAAAAATTGGCAGTTACATTGAGTGAAATGCAAGATCTGAAGGACAAGTTAGAACCAGCCCAATAGGAAGCTTTACACAAAATTCAAAGTGATACTTTCAAAAAGATCTCCAAGAGATGATCGCCAAGAAAGGTGATCAGGAGCTAAAAGAACCGGCTGAAATATCTTCAGGGAAACTATTGTAGCTGAAAAGGATGGAAGATATACTAATGAGTAAAATTGCATATCGGGAAACTCTACAAAACAAAATATTCTTAATAATGATGCACATTAATCTTAACTATGAGAAGTTTATTAATAATCATTGGAGTGCAGTCTCGAATTTATTATGTGCAAAACAAAAGAACCCATTGCCTAGCAAGAATAAAAGGTTGCACTCAATGCACAATTCTCCCTGTAATGCAAAGACTACAAAAGAATTCAATACAATACCCAATCAACTTAACTAAATTTGGATAAAGAAGTTCACCAAGAAAATAGACTTCAGCCTGCAAGCCACAAAGGTAATTTATATATGAACAACGGGAAGTCAGAAAATGGGCAAATATGAGATAAAAGTTATGACCAGTGAGTCAAATACATTAGTTTTTAAAAATCTGAAGGGTAAGTATTCCATACCAACCACTCTTTGTGCCCTTGTTGACCATCATGATTAAGTATTTTGACAACAACAGTGAGCCCTCTACCAGGTTTCACAGGAGCAGTTCCATTTTCCTCAATCCAACCTTTGAAAACACGGCCAAATCCTCACTCTCTTAGAAGGCTTTCTGGTTTGAAGTTTCTTGTGGCACATTTAAGCTCGTTAAAAGTGAACTTCCTTAGCTACAAAGCTAAATTAAGGTCCTCACCAACTCTAGAAGTTGATGAACTAGTTTTTGTAGTGCTGGTTGTCGTTGACAATGAGGCGATTGGTGAAACTGGTTGAACCCTGCTCCCATCGTTTGTTGATTTTCTTGCTGCTTATCAAAGCAATTTGTACACCAGTTTAAGTAGAAAAACTTTAAAACAAAAGAACAATGCCCTTGCATAATTCTTAACGTGACAAGTGCAGAGCATGTATATTTAGGGGAAGTTAACAAGAGAGAAGCCATGAACATTGAAAAAAAAATACTTTTAACGTAACTGGCTTCACGAGGGGGATTGATCTCAATTGCAATCTTGAGAGGGAGGGAAGGAGCGACAGAGAGGGAGCGAGGGATGGACCGACAGGGAGGGAGCGAGCGAGGGAGGGAGCGAGCGAGGGAGGGACCATGAGGTAGGGGGAGAGGATACCTGAGTCGATAGTGAGGAGGAGCGCAAGCCGGAGTAGAGCGAAGGAGGGCAAGGCGAACGAACGAGGAGGGGTAATGCGTAAAAAGCAGACGGAGGAAGCTGTGCCGCGGGATCGATCCCGCAGCCGGCTTTTTACCCGTATTGCGTCTCGCTCTTAGCGAGACGCCCCACCAAATGACATAATTTTGCGGCCTTAGGCCGCGACGCTCCTATGCCACCGCCCCAAACGGACCCTTAATGATGTCAGAATTGAATTATCTTGGGCTCATTGGATTTTTCTTGTTGAAATGCTCAATTTGAGTATAAACTTGTTAGATTTGGGATCTATTTGACCTTTCAATTAGGCATTCAAAGCTTCCAAAAATGGCTTAGCGTTTTGATCCAAGTTTGATTAGACTCAGATCATACCAACAGTGGTGTCATTGGGTATGACTCATCGATTCGGTCAATTTGACTACAAGTTTGTTAAAATCAGAGATTTGGGCAAAATTTAATGTGTTCGAATATTTTTACACAAAAAATTATCTCGAGATTTGTGACACGATCTGAGATCCATATCAGAACATGATGAAAATTTGTTGATGGCATATCAGATCTAATGTTTGATTTTTTTGCGTGGACAATGTAGATAACCACAAAGTTTAGAAATACTTGAAAAACATAGATTGGGATGCATAGATGTGTTTCAAAAAAACAAAATTATAGATTTTATAATCTTTTGAGATTTTTTAGGCTTTAAATGGAGACTAGTTCATGAAAACACCAACCCAATTTGCCAAATTTTGGAAGGATGTTACGCCTAAGAAGATGTCTTTAAGCTTATTAAGAAAAAATTGAAAACCTATTGGAATTAGTAGAGACATATGGGTAGATTGGATCCAACGTTTTTTCACAAAAATATTGAAGTAATTTAGGATGGCCAAAAAGCAAAGGGATCAAACTATGTCCAGTAAACTCTAATCATGGCCCGGGTTTGTAGGAGAAAATTATAAAGATGATGCAGAGATATAAATAGAAGCTAGAATAAGATTTTTATAAAAAGATATAATTAAATTTACAAAGATAAATCAAATCTATCACCATCAAATCAATAAATATAAAACCTCAGCAATTCCTAGCGTCATTTGGCAGCACCCCAAGAGATTATTTGGTGCGGTGGCGATTTGAAAAGACACCTAACTTATCAGCATATTATTTTTAATCAGCTTATCAGCAGATTATTCAATAAGCTACAACTGCCCCAAACAGACCCTAAGGCTCAATTTAAAGCCAAACCACTTTGAAATGCACATTGCGAAAAAGTGCTTTGCAATCTAAAATGATAAAAATTTATCGTTCATATGAAATAACTTTGGATTACGGTCGGGAGACGCTGCAAAATTTTTTGTAAGTATTGGCATTCACTGTAACACAATAAAATCGTCTCCTCAAAGGAAGTCTAATTCTAGAAAGAAAATCTTTTGCATTTTTTTGGCAAAATAAAAAAACCCTTCTTAGTTTTGAAATCCCAAATAAGATTGAGATAAACTTTAAAATAAAATTAGAAAGCTAGAAAATGAGGGAGAGAGACACGGCAATCCTATTTTGGATGATGGGAGAAAAAGGCTCGGTCTTAATGCTATGAAAAATCCTAAAAAATATGAAAAGAAAAATAATAATTAGTTTTGTATTTAATTATTCATCTCATCGTTTTATATAATACCCCCTCATAATTTAAAAAAAAAATTAAATTTTAGTAAAATATAACTTTTCATTTTCCTAAGTACACAAAAGTAAAATATCAACATAATCTTGCAAATAAAATAAAATAAAATTACAGTAAAATATAATAAAAGAAAATTCAACTTTTAAATATTTTGGGATTTTCATCCCCTTGCAATGCGCTAGTTTTCTTATTGCTCTGGCTCTTTGTGAAGGCCGAGCATCCAACCACTCAGGCACTTGAAATACTCTTCTTCGCTTAAGAGTAGGACTCCAAATAATGCTTTACATGATCATGTGCTATACCTATTGATAGAGTAAATACCTTAGAGCTTGCCATATCATAATTTCTTAAATCTATTCTTGTGTAGCTTTGTTAAAATAGTTTGTTATTCCCGAACAACTTGTGTTCAACTCATTACATACACATGTTCGATTCATTTACAAAGCAAGAGAGTCGAACACGAACAAAAATTTATTTATTTGTGCTCTATTAGTTTTGACTCGAAATAATTAAATTAAATATATATATAAGTTGTGTATGTTGAGTACAATGACGATAGTAGCTCCCTCGGTCACGATTCAAATCTCCTCTCGCTGGTTCACAGGTAATAAAGGCGGTCCTCGAATAGTTAGATTCGCGTAGCTGGGGGCTTGTATAATAGTCTCTAGTCGTTCTATATATATATATATATATAATGAATATTACCTTTAAATAATTTAATTGAATATAAGGCTACAAAAATTTATAATCAAATAAATTTATTAATTTTAAAAAATAGAATGAATATATATATTGAAGTCTATTTAGATGAATATTTTAATATAAATAAGAAAATTTAAATTTCACTCATATTTTAATATTCTACGGGTGCGTGATTAGAATTATCAAAACAACTCCTGTTCTGCTCGCTAAATAAATGGGTCGAACACGAACGATAATCTTTTTTAACAAGCCGAATAAGAGCAGTGCCAAGGCTCGCTAAAACTCAGCTAATTCACACCCCTGTTCTCATGGATTCTTACCTCACTTGTTTCCTATTCTATATCCTAAAAATTAAAGAAATTAAATTAAATGACGATCTGGTCTAAATAAATAATAATAAATGACGATCTGGTCTTAAAAAAAATAATAAATGTTCTGATCTTCAAATGAAGCTTTATCCCAAGTCAAACTCGAGCCAAACGCCGTTACGAGATGGCTCGATATAATTTGAAATAAGCGAAGGAAGCTTCGCAGCGCCTTCCCTTAGCGTACGCTCGGACGCAAGTCACGCAGCATCAGGGTTTCTCTGCGGAATATTCTCTTAGTTATTCCCGAACAAAAAAAGGTATTCATAAATTATATTCCAATTGCGGATTTTGAGTTCCGAGCAACCATTTTCTAATCATCTTCGATTACTTTCTTGGAATGGTGGAGCAAGAGGCTCAATTTACTTAAAACCTTCGTTAAATTAAACTCAAAATTATGTAACAGATTATAATCATAAAAGAATAAAAAAATTTTGGCATTGAGACAAAAAAAAAGACTAATATGCATTTAGGTATGATCCACCGTGCTAATCTGATCATAATTAAAAAGAATATTACGTACGGAGTCCGTACACATGCACTCCATATGTAACATTGTTGTACGTTATTACAAGACATGTATAACAGTATACAATATTATTATACATTTAGGGTGTATTTGGGGCAGCATGTGTATTTCGGGATTAAACAGTTTATTCTGAAACGCGGTCTGCAGGTCAACCACGAGGTTCGACCAGCTGCCTGCATTTAGTTTAAAAACACAACAATATTTTCGAATAAGCTGCTGAAACGTGCGATTCGAACGGTACTACGGCGTTTTCAAAAACACCTCACACTTATAAACTACTCCAAATAGTTCATAAGTCTGCATGCCTATGAATTATGCACATACTAATTTTTCTCAATTAGCTAAAGGGAGAACGACAAAAAAAAAAAAATGATTCATGTCAAATCCAATTGCATACATAGGTCATAAAAATTTGATGCAGCTCATGCTTGGTCACTTCAGTTTGTCCCAAATGTCAAGAACTATAGCAACTTGCCCACAAGTCAAACCAAATTGGGAGAGCTGCCGACTCAGCTATTTTCAACTCTTTTGCAAGTAGCTGCAGAAGATGGAATGGCTCGATTGCCAAATAGCATGGGTGTTGATACCTTCTTGTACTTTTTATATAATATTTATACTACTTACAGTCCAATCGTTTGTTATTGAGAAAAGAAAAATACTCTAAAGACCATAATAATATAGTGAATTTGTGTGTAAGGGTCTTTTTTTCTTAAAGGAAATTATTTTAATTTTTTTTAAGAAATTTGAGCAAATTTATTTATAAATACATGTGCATTATATATGCCAAGTCTTGAATTCAGAATGTCTTGTGTGGAAGACTAAACTCTTTGAGGCAATTTATTTCATGCGGTGGCTTTTTTGAAAACGCACCAGACTTGTTTCGGTAAACTGTGCTTTTGTAGCTTATGTATTTTTAAAATGTTGAAAGTAGCGTTTTGGACCGCATATATCTAGGTGCGGTTGCAATTTTCTGGTAGTGATTTGGCTTTTCCAAAATAATAAAAATTTTTAATAGTCACTGCACCTAACTTATCACCATATTATTTTTATTAGTTTATCAACATATTATTTAATAAGTTGCACCTGCGCCACACAGACCCTCAATATCACAAGATAACTTTCCTCTTCATGTTCATTTTCTCAATTCAAAGATGTTTCATCCTAGTTAGTGGTTCAACATAATAAAATAAGATTTACACACACACATATGTATATATATGTATTTATATATGTTGTATATATATATTTATGTATGTATATGTATGTATGCATGTATGTATGTATGTATGCATGTATGTATGTATGTATGTATGTGTGTGTATATATATATATATATTTGTCCACACACACACACATATATATCTACATACACTTTTTTTTTTTTGTTTTTTTTGTTTTTGTTTTTTTTTGTTTTTGTTTTTTTTTACTCTCTCTCACACACACACACATATATGTATGTATGTATGTATGTATGTATGTACACACACACATATATGTATGTATGTATGTATGTATGTATGTATGTACACACACACATATATGTATGTATGTATGTATGTATGTACACACACACACACACACACACACATATATATACATAGACACCTAATCTGTAAGTCCCCTGGTGGTTTGGGCGGGGTTAACTGTAAGTCCCCTAAAGGTCACGGGTTCGAGCCCTACCGTGGTGCGGTCGGTTTGGATAGACACTTGGGAAATCGATATTTGTAGTTGGACCAGTAAAATATAAATATCGATTTCTTTTAGAATACACACACACACACACACACACACACACACACACACACAGATACACACACGCGCGCGCTCACACACACACACATATATGAATCGATTCTTTTGAATTTATATCTAACACCTAAACTGTAATGTTGAATCAGAATTTATCATGTGAAACATGCCCAAGGATCAGAGCGGTAAGAATCAGAGAGGAGAAATTGAGAAAGAGAGAGACAGAGAGGGAGACATAGAAGGAAATAACACACAAACTTGTCACGTAGGGGCGAACTGGAATATGTTTGAGCTCTGTAACTCATTTTATATATGTGTATATCAGAGATATGCCTACACGAATCTCGAGGAGAAGTAAAGATGGAGAAGATTCGTTCCCACAGTCGGTCGGTCTTGTGGGATGACCAGATGAAAGAAACAAACGACCCAATGAGCATGACACAAATATATCGACACCAACTATCCTGTAACTATTATCTTGAAAAATGACCTAAGGTCAAGCATTTTAGTAAAGATACATAATCTAAGAGTAGGTTGTTTATTGGATTACATTGATTTGTCTTCTGCCAAATGAAATAATTTGAGGTCCAACATCCTAAAAGGTGCGGTAAGCATGGAGTCATGCCCGTCTACAAGTCGAGGAGTACGTCAGGGTGAAGGAACACACTAAGGAGAGACTTCTAACATGGATTCTGTCCTAAGGCTATGTGTCTTCACATTCGGACTCCACAGAATGGGGCGACTGAAAAGTGTTAAAGACGACCGAATGATGCAGGGTTTGCCGGTCGAATGATGGTCGACCAAATGTAATTCAAATGCCTGAATCAAATGATTACAAATGGAAAGTACAATGCAAAAGTGTTGCGGGACTTAATGGTTCTTGAATCAGCACGAGAATAGAATAAATAATGTTCATTTACAAATTTATAAATGTAATATTTCATTTTGCATAGTAATGTTCCTTTCTTTAATAAGGAACAATCATGTAACTTACAAAATCTACCTATGAATTATAAATAGGAAGTTCATTCTCAGAAAAAAGGGATGACATTCTCACAAATAAAAATAAATATTAAACATTCAAACCTCTCCTCTCTTTTGTTTTCATCGAATTAATGCTCGATTCCTTAAGCGTGATCCACTGACTAATTTGGGATCCAATATCCTAAAAGGTGCGGTGGCTTGGAGTTATGTCGTCTACAAGCCGAGGAGCACACCAGGGTGAAGGAACACACCAAGGAGAAACTTCCAACATGAATTATGTCTGAGAATTAATATAATAATAAATCCAAGCGCTCCATGACCAGGAAAATTGTAGAGTTAGCCCAAACTGTGCTTGAGGGAAAGGCACAACCCCTCACGCAATCTGATCCACCAGCACCCCATCCGCCAGTTCAACAAACCATTCTTTTTCCCAAACCTCTAATTTAGTAGGCAGCTACAACAGCTGAATTGGAAGAAGAGTCTCATTATCAGGATAGCACTTGATCTACACATAGGGGAGGAACACAATCCGGGGCAATAAAAATCTATCATCGCATGGAGAATGCGTTTGCTCAACATATTATGGAAGTTAAACCACAAAAAATTTCAAACTTCCCACCTTAGAATCGTACAAAGGACAGAATGATCCAACTGACCACGTTGCATTCTTTGAGTCAACAATCTACCTTCTCGATATTTCAGATGCATTAAAATGTCAGTTGTTTTGCACCATGCTAAGAGATTTTGCTCTCGGACGGTTTAATGGGCTTCGTGTAGGAAATATTAATTCCTTCGGGGATTACAAGAAGTTATTCTTAGGACAACTTGTTAATTCCAAAAAAACTACGAAAGGATTTAGCTTCATTGCGGTACTTAAAATAGAGACCAAACAAGATTCCATAAGGAGATACTGGAAGTCCGAAACCTGGAGCCGATGGTCTCCAAGCGCTAGCACAAGGATTTAAAAGTCCACAGTTCTGATAATTTATAGGTTTAAGAAAACCCAAAACGCTGGCGACATTTCTTGAACTAGTCAACAACCAAATTGTTGCTGAAGAATATATGAAGCAGCCGATTTCCAAAGAGGGGAAATCAAATTGACAGCCATAAAGGAACAAATCAAAGGATGACGGGTGGAGAGAGAAATAAGACCCCTCATCCGAAAAGGGAAAGATGTCATTCTCCCCGAAGAGACACAAAAGACTATCATGATGAATGATTGATTCAAAGGGAGGCAAGAAATTGGAATAGAAATATTATTGGATTCATTAATCCTTAAAAAAAGAAATAAGCAAAGTTCCCTCGTTGAGGGAACAATGAAAAATTCATGGAAAACTACAATTCTCACCACGTAATAGTGCGCCTATACGTCTTCATCGACGTTGTTCTTTAACCGGAAGACCTAGAGCGAACTATCGAAAAAGGTACCCGACTTTGTTTCAGCTTGAAGGGTAGATCACCCAACTCGATAGTTAGCCATGTTAAGTGGCCTATTATTGAATACGATCTGCTGGGGTGCCAACTTACACAATGAGACTACGTGTTTGGCTCCCTTCACCTTTCTTAAATTAGAAGAGTCAATCCTCAAAGTTGCGCTAAAAAGAAATCTGGGATCAAGGACTATCGACCCGACAGTGAACAAGCCAATCAAATGAATAGAAAACAGAAAACTGTGGGCGACTAGTGTCACACCACATTAAGTTTCCATGACAGATCTCATTGATGCAATAAAATACAAGGAGCATTTCCAAAAGACAACTCTGCTGAAAACCGGCGTATCCCTCTGAAACACCATATAACCGAAAGATCGAGTAAAGCCCCATACAAAACGGTAGTCGAAGCTTGAAACAGAACTGGTTTTGATTGAGAATTAAATCATCACCTAAGTAATTAGTACCATGACCCTCTGTATCCACTCAATCTAAAACAACACCCGTGTCATAAACACAAGTCTCATCTAACAACTTAACCTCAAAGTCAGTGAGGATTGTTGTTTCTGATGAGCTAACCAATAAAAAGATTTGAGGAAAATATTTGGGAATCATCAAGCTTCAAAAACAAAATATCCAAAGGCTTAACAAAGCGAAGAATGTAAATATTTCACTTAACATCTATTGATATCTATTTACATACCCTTTTTGAAAGACAAATTGTCATATTTGTTTCTATCAAAAGTGTCATATTGACATAAAGTTCAAGAAAATTCATAACTGAACAATTCAGTTCAGGTGAAGTTTTGGATGATGTCCACAAAGATCCTAGTAATAACCTTAGACTCAATCCACATTGAAAAGTAGTCCATAGCTATCACGGGAAAACAACATTATCCTCATGAAGGCGGGAATGGTTCTAGAAATTCCAGACCCTAGACAGAGAAATGCCACGGGCTGGTGAACAGTTGTAGTTTTATGGAATTATTCACATTTTCTAGAGATTTCTTTGACATCCTTCAGTAGTGTTAGCCAAAATTAACCCTGTCACTAGAATCAGTGTGCCAACACCTTCCCTCCTGAATGGTTCCTGCATTCCCTGGCGTGAACAACTCAGAGATTGTCTTCTATTTCACTCTCTTTTAAGAACCTTAGGTATATCAACTTTGTTGATTTCGAAAGAGTGTTCCATTTATCAACAAATACTGTGCAGTTTTGAATTTGAATCTCCTCGGGTATGTGACCTCCTCAGCAACGTCTCCTTTTTCTAAGTACTTGATGTATGGGTCTACTAAGCTCTTTGCCTCCTCACATTCTACAACCATAGCCTTAGGCTCTTTGATGATCTACCGGTTAAGTATTAGGGGTCCACCTTTCCCTAGAAGAATACATCTAGATGGCAAGTCAGCCGCTCAATTTTCTTCTCTACTTATGTGTTCGATCTTGAAGTGCATAAATTTTCAAATATCCTCCTTTGATTTGTTAAAATATTTTATCCTTACCTTGTCTCTAACCTTAAACTCCTTGTTTCTCTTACTCATCAAAATCTATGAGTTTGATTAAACAATGAGGATCCGAGTGCACATCTCATAGGCAGATGCTAGCTGATGATCAGAGCTTCATTTTCTGCCTAATTGTTTGTCACTTCGAAGTTTGCAACTATTGAATGGTATAAGTGTTTTGACCTCTCTTGTTCAATTTGAAGCATCGTTCGCGTATAAGAGCAACTCCTGTCAGTAACTTTGACCTTCTTCATCTGCCCGAGAAGTCCATCAGGAAGTCTGCGACCGCCTGAGCTTTAAAAGCCATCCAAGGAACATAAGTAATATCGAACTCACTCAGATCCAAGCTGGCCAAAATATTCTGGCTAGGTAAGCACCAATTTCAGTGAATGATCTGTAATCACTTAAATGTGATGCATTTGGAAGTAGACCTCCAGGTCACATAATTAGAGCAAATGTTAGTTTTTCCATAATATGATATCTGATGCCTCTCGGAGAATGTGATTGGTGTAGTCGACTAGGAGTTGCTTCCTCGATTCCTTCCGGACTAGTAATGAGTCGATCGCCTCAACTCTCACTCCCAAGTATAAAGGAAGTTACTCATCTAGTTTTGAGCTCTAGAGGAGTATAAAAATCTTGTTGGAATTCCTTCATCCACCTGGAACTTTCAGCTTTTCGAAGAGTTTTAAAGATTGCACCACATTTGACACCCGAACTCGAAATGAATTGGTTCAGATTTGTGATCCGACCGGTTAGTTTTTGAACTTCTCGTGTATTCTGCGGGGATTTGATGTCTATTAGCGCCTAGATCTTGTCCGAGTTTACTTTTTTGCCCTCTAGGGTTAGGAGGTCATATAAGAACTTGTCGGTTGAGACTCCTAACAAAAATTTTATGGGGTTTAACCTCATATTTTATTTTCTTAGGGTTTAGAAAATTGCTTTAATACCTTTTATATATTTTTTTGTCGTTTGCCTTTTTCCAAGGCCATCATCAATGTAAACTTTGATTTTTTTCCTTTTCAATTGTTAAAGATTACATCCATCAAACGCTGGCATGTTTTCCGAACATTTATAAGCCCGAATGACATTACATTATAATAAAAACTCCTTAGACTGTGATAAAGGCAATATTCTTAGCGTCCACAGGGTGCATCTTGAGTTAGTGATAGCCGGCGAAAGTGTTCAGGAAACTGTTCGTGGAATTGCACATGGCTTTGTCGACCAGGACGTCGATCCTCGAGAGAGGGTAACAGTCCTTCAAGCAGGCGGCATTTAAACTGGTGAAGTCGACAAAGATCTGCTTCTTCCCATTGGCCTTCTAGACCATGACGACATTCATGAGTTAGGTAGGATACTAGTCCTCTTGGATGTATCTCGCTTCTTGTAGCTTCAACACATTATCTATGATGGGTCTAGCTAGCGCGGTCACCGAGTTCCTTGTCTTCTACTTGATAGACCATATTGTAGGGCTCACGTTCAATCAATGATAGGTGACTTCAACCAGTATTCTAAGCATCTCCACAGCAGAATAGGCGAAGACATCAAGGCGGTCCCGAAGTGTTTGAATGCCCTACAACAAATTGTCACTTATCAGGAAAGCTTTACCAGGTTCATTCTCAGCGACTAAAATTTCTAAGGTGGTTTCACTGGTCTCGAGTCCGCCCTCCCTCCGGTTCTGCAAGTCAAGTAACTCCTAGTCCACGCTTCCAACCACTTGGAAGGTAGCAGAATTGCGACTACTCCATGCCTCCCCTGACAATTATAATTTCTCCATATCCTGCAACTTCACTACAATGTGGTAGGTAGACACCACGACTTTATAGAAATTTAGTTGTGGGTGACCAAAAATGAAGTTATAGGTAGGAGGCAAGTCGACTAACAAAAATTCATTTATCTCCATGAATTGCTGCTTCTTTTATCTCAGGTGACCGCCAATGGCATTGCGTCCAATGCGTCCTTCCTTTCACTTGAAAAACTAAAGAGCGGGTAAGCCGGTGCTAGCAACCGGTCAGCCCGAAGGTTAAGTATATCGAACACTGACTTGAACAGAATGTTCACAGAGCTGCCAGTGTCAATAAAAATACTTCTATCTTGGAAGTTACTTATTATCCCCGCTACGACTATGACCTTGTCGTAAGGGTTTATCCGTTGGGGAAGGTCATTGTTGATGAACATGATGGGAGGACAACTTCCCCTCCGCTACATGGATGCGAGATTGCATAACCCACTCATCTTAGAACTCTTCTAGGAGCTCCGTTGGGGGGAATTTGTTCCTCCAAAAATTGTGTGGACTTTCTCGGTGATGTGGATGACATTTGTCTGGCCAGGTTCTGACAAGACCTCACTTGTTGGAGCTTGCCCATGTCTTTGACCTAAGGGTCTCAGGGTCATAAACTCCTTTAGTTTCTTTGCCTTGATTAGTTCCTAAATGAGGCTTCAGAGGTGCTTGCACTTCTCAGTGTCAAGACTGTGATCCCGGTGATACTTACTAAACTTCCTCATATCTAGGAGGAAGGTTGATCTGGCCTCTTTGAAGTATTTTTTATCCAATAAGACATCTACAATTACTGTATTTGATACCCTGAAGGGGGTGAACCGTGAGCCCTTGAACTTGTTATACGTTTGTTCATAGTGATGGGCTAGCCTCTCGTAGTACCGATTCAGTCACGGATCATGGTTCCTCACCCGATCTTTTGGCTGGTTATTCTGACATGATCCTCTCTTGTCACAAGAGAATTAACCATCTTCATACCGACATCGAATGGGTTGTCAATGGTCCTTCCTAAACCTTGACCCGCTGGTTGAGGAAGGCCTCTTTTGGGGCTTGAGGCTCCGTTGGTTCTGCATGGGAACTTTCTCCTCAGCGAGTATGTATTTGTTGTCCCTCTCCAATAACTCTGACATGTTCTGAGGTTGTTATAGGTTGAGGTCATAATGCAACCTTTTAGACCTCAGGCTCTGCTCTAGGGAGACCCTTGCCATGTCTGCCCAGAGGTCCTTCACCTCCAATATTTCTCTCCGGAAACTTATGATATAAGAGCACAGGCTCTCGTTCGGTCCTTGCTTCATTTATAATAGGTTTCACAAGATCTTCTTTGGAGCATGAGAGCTTGAAAACTGCTCTAGAAAGTGTTTATAAAATTCAAAAAAGGCTACTGATGCTCCTGGTCGAGAGCTATTGGAACCACTTTAAGGCTGACCACCCTATAGTGGTTAAGAACAATTATCACTTGAAGGCATCAGAAACCTTTAGCAGCCACATTGCTGATTCAAACACAACAAAGTGATCGTTGTGATCCGACTGCCCCCGATAAGCCAGAAGCTTGAACTTTTTTTTGTGGTTTCGCTCTGGAGATATAGAGAGAAAAAGGGTCCTTTAATTGATGCGACGCTTCGGTGTGCCCACCTCGCAGCTTTTTATCTGCACAGATCCCGAGCTATCTTGGTAATGTGAGTCATCGACCCTCTCGGGACCGTTGTTCACTCTTCTGCCTTTGTGTGATGGCGCCTTCTCCTGTGGTTGGTTCTGTACTTGTGGGGAGCATGATTTCTTATTAGGGCTATGAGGACCCTTAGGACTTTAATGATCTGGCCCGACACCTGACCCATGATCTGAGTCCCTATCTTCTTCTTCCCTTGTTGCATTCGCTCCTCTATGTCATCTCGTGAGAGCTCTAAGTTGGTTGTTTCTCTTTGGACACCCTCTCTTCTCTTTGTGAACATTGTGCTCCTCTTCTCGTCGACGACATGACTCCACAATCACCTCACCTTTTAGGATGTTGAATTAAGAACTATCCAGGAGAAACACATTAAAAATAGAGCACTCAAGGGAGAGAAAGAGAAAGAGAGCAAGGAGAGCAATAATACACTGCTGAACATTAAATTTATGCAACATTTTATTCATAAAATGGACATCATATTTATAGGAATGGGGGTTTGTACAATTATATATTGTAACCCTAGTGTACGTAGGTACGATGGGGGTATTTAATTATATATATAAATATGACCCGAAAGGGCCCACAGACATTAAGCCGAGAGGCTAGACAGCCATTAAGCCGAGCGATCATTAGGGAGGGCACCCAATAGGGTGACTAACTGCTTGTCGAACATCAATGCCATTGCTTTGGAACTAGATGGTTGATTTCACCCATTTGGCTTGTTCAGGGTGGAGCACGCCAGATTCATCCGCATCAATCTAAATGGGTAGATTCTTTAGGAGCTGATATACTCTTTATCTATCTAAGTGGTATAATTCTCTCAGTACGCTAGACCAGCCAACAAGGCATGCGGTCCTGAATCATCTTTGGAGGGACCTGCAACGTCACATCACCTCTTCCGCCGACTCTGAGATATCTTTAGACATTCCAAACATTATTATTTATAAATTTATTTTTATCTATTCATTTTTTTAAATCTCATCCAAATATCAAAATTGATGAAAAAATTAATGTTATCATATTCTCGGTGATTTGATTGAGGCTTACGTAAATGATCAGTTGGGCCGATCTGGTGTTAATTTTGTAACAAAGCAATAACCGTACAATGTAATTATTCCTTATTAAATATAGGTGTGACTGCTGACCACGACAACACACTCATTTTGTCGTCGGCGATCTAACGCCGTCAAATGGACGGAAAAAAACGACCGTATACTGCTCGCACGGCGTGATAAGGAACTCGGACTGGTAGAGAGAGATTGAAGTGGGGGAACGTACTATAAATGGTGGGCGTGGTGGATGGAGAGCTTATCCACAGCCTCTGCATTCTTCACTTCCTCTCGAGATCTGCTCCCTGCTATTGTATGGCAGTAACCAGTTACAAAGCGCGAGCGATCGCTGAAAGCTTTGGGAAGCGACTTGCGATTCAGATCTGGACCGCTAAGCTTGGCGATCTTGCTCCGTTCCCCATCTTCAGGTATTAATTAATTTCTACAGCTAGAGCTTGATCTTCTCAGCGTTAGTTTTTAGTTTACTCTGTTTGTTTCCCGATCTAATCTTTTTTATGTAGATTTTGCTTGGATCTGTCAGATCCAACTTCTGTGAACTCGATCAAGTAACTTCATTGATATATTTTAGCATTGATATGAGTGGCTTTTGCTCGAATATGTTTCCCCCTTCTCTATTATGTTTCTTCTGCTCTTTAATTCTTTGCCCTTTCTTGGCTAAGCTATAGTTTTACTGATTGGCAGTTTCATGTCTTCGATTCTTTTCCCCTTTTCCCCGCACAGTCAAAAAGCCCTGTTTAATCTGAAACTTGAAAACGGCGTAGGAGGAAATTGAATAAATTGGGGTGATATCCTGATCAAAACTTTAGTTGAATTTTCTATAAACAATCTAATATGAACTTTAGTCAATCAACAATTCACAATTAATTATGTTAAATTTTAGTTAGATATGTGATCAGAGATTTTACCTTTGATGCTTATTGGTTAAAGATATGATCGTATTTAAAACTATGATTTTGTGCCACATCTTTAAAATTCATCGTTTATCACTCAAAATATAATATTCTGCAGCAATATTCATTACTTTGTCCCGTTACTCGCACGCAGACACGTGCTATTTTCGATTCTTTCTTTTATTTTCAACCGTTTCTTTTCTGCTTCAGGAGGGCATCGCACTTTGCTTCGCACTACGAGAAGGAGATTGACGAGCACGTGAGTCCGGCCGTGGTGCCGGACCATGTGATAGAGGCTAGTTCGGACAAGTACTGGAGCCCACATCCGACCACCGGTGTCTTCGGCCCCGCCGATCTGATTGGCGTCGCCGGTATCCGCCACCCGCCGGCGTCCGGTAATGGTAGCTCGTCGGCTCTGGACCAGACCGTCCGGTTCCGCCCCCTCGATCTCGAGGATCTCGACAAGTCTCAGCACGTTTAGACTCTCGCGGGATACCGCCCAACTTCTCCCTATTATAGTATTATTATGTCATCAATATCAGATAAATAAATAAAACATGGAGTGCAGTGCTATGTATCATATGTGCTCCGGCTGTATCTGTTGGGCTCCGTATGCGTATGTGTTCCCGGTTACCTGCTTGATGTGTAATGGAATTGACATAATTATGCTTATATTGCATCTTACATGTACGGAATTGGGTATCTTGCATGTATAGTTTAGTTTAGTATATTGATGCGAGATGAAAGATTTATGATGGTAGAGTGATTATTTAGCGTCTTAGCATTTTATAGAATTTCAGGACACATAATAAAAGTAGACCGTAGAGACACCCGAGATTTTTACACTGAAGATTTTTAAGTGGAAAATTTGAAAGTGAAAAAAATTATGGGGTCTAGCCCAACTGAAATAATTTATTATAAGTTAGTGATTACATGTGTAAATTTTATCCCACGGGTGAGAAAGAGTTATTAAATTTATTGAAGTACAATAATTATATGCAGCAGGATTCATTGTACAACAGTTAGAAACAATTTCAGTTGGGAGTAGTCGGGACTTCAATGTGTCATATTCGAGGTGTGTCGTTGCATGGTGTTCAGGGATGATGCACTGCTCCAAAAGGCACCTAGTGACTCCACGATGATGGTGTTTACTTCGATGCTTTGTTACTGTGGAGCATACTTTGTTACTTCTCGAGGGGCTTCATTGCAATAAGCAGGGAGCACCTGATGGTGGTCGGTGAGTGTTGGTTGATGATAGTCAACGACTGTGAGAGCTGGAATCATTCGTCAAGTCTTCGCTCCAAAACAACACGAGAATTTAATTCTTTTGTGATAATACTTTAAATTTAAGCCTTCTTTTGGTTCTCAGCCTAGGTATCTTTTTATGAAGAGGTTAGAGCTCCATTTGTAGAGTCTAGGAGAGTTCTCTCTGCAAACAAGATAAAAACATGGACCACTTTGTCAGAAGATCCAGAGAAATTCCCTTGATCGAACAACATTTGATGCACATTTGAGTGCTTTAACACTATTAGAATTCAACGATCTTAGGCTCATTAGACTTGTATAGTTGAGAGGCTCAATTTGATTATAAACATGTCAGGTTTGGAATTTGTTTGACATTCTAATTTGACATCAGAAGCTTCCCAATATAGTTAAATGGCTTGATCCGGGCTTGATTTGACTCCAATTGAACCAATTTTGGTGTCATTGTTTTCATCTTGTTGAGTCAATCTTTTGACTGAAAGTTTGTTGAAATCAGAGGTATGGATAGTTATTAATTAAAGTTTAAACATTTATTGCTAAAAAATGCTCTGAGATTCAAGTCAATTGCTTCAATCAAATGATCAAATGACAACGATCGGTGGAAGGCGATCGACAGTGATGAATGACGACAACCCCCGACAGGTAGCGATTGTTGTGGGGCACCAAGTCAGCATATTGGGTTGTGTCACGGGTCTGGTAGGTCCCAGGTCAATATGTCAGGTCGTGTCATGACGTGTTGACAATAGGCGCAAGTGCCGTGGACGGCTGTTGGATTTTATCGGTGATCTACGAGACAGGGGATTGGATGTCACTTATGTCATTCTGTGTTTGTGCGGATCTGGATTATATGACAGGACCTGCTACACAGATGGAAAGATCACTATTACACGCGGATTCACATGTTTCTCCTATTTCTGGAATGCACGGTTGTCCGATTACAAGAAATAGAATGGTTTGTGTGGGCTATCACAGGAGCACTTAAAGTTTGGAGTCTCCCAACCTATTTTTGCAATCAATGGAGCTCATTTGCCTTGTTATTGCCCAACTATTGAGTCTTCCAGCCTATTTATGTGATCTATGAAGCTCCCTTACTTGTCGTTGTTGTGCTTTATAGAGGGGATTTTCTGTGTTTTGAGATGTCAATGTTTAGAGAACACTGCCCTCCTGAGAACTAGAGGAAAACTCAAAGTTTTAAAATGTGATATTGAACTTAATGAATGATGACTCGATATGATTTCTAATGAAATATTATTTCTCGAAAGACATGGTGGAGAAGTTATCAGCCCTAATTGATCAAGCATTTTCTCCTCCAGAATTTGTTGTCATTTACGAGGCGACATTGCAGGTCGACCTGTGATTTCAACAAGTGTTTGAGCCGTTGGACATTCTAAAGTGGTCGTAAACAGTATTCTGATGTCCGACCTGCAATTATGCAGATATTTATATTACTCAAATATTTATATTCCTTAAATGCAAAAAACTTGACCCAATTTATATTTAACGGCTAGTGAGAACAAATATAATATAACAAAATTTAAAGAAACACATTTCTCACTAATAGTACTACGCAAGTATACATATTGTTTCAAATAATATAGGATTTTCTATAAAAAACTCAGTATCGATCTCATGGGGAACTTCTAAACGAAAAGAAATGAAACCTAGGAAATTTAATTTTAAGAGAACTTTACTTGAAACTGCAGTAAATATCTAAAGTATTAATGATAAAATTAAGTTTACTAATTTCTACAAATACAAGTAAAAGTAAATGCAGTGATTTAGAGAATATATAAATAGAGACTTTGTCCTTGCAATTAATTCATAATCAGTGTAGGATTTCAAATGTTTAGAAATTTAAATGTGGTATTATGACAAATATGAGCATACCTATTCTTTACCTTTTCTGAGCATAAAGAACATTGATTAATCTAAAGTTGGTTTCAGCATGAAGAGTAGTGTTGGGTAGGTTCTAGTCTCTCACTCTTAGATTACCCACTGAGTCGTCTCTATAAAACCTACCAGTGACCCTTATTCTAATATATAGACCAAATTGATAAAAGAATCTAGCCCGTCACTCTAAAAACATCAATTCTATGCCCATCAAATCTTATCTCCCTATTTGCACTCCCCTTCAAACGATTGTCGCTGCTATTTCCAAGGTGAAATGTGATACTTACAAGTCAAGAAATTTTAGCCCTTTCGGGTCTATAAGTTTTCTCAACAAATTTTAACAACAAGTAACCAATTTATAAAGTAAATAAAGTACTGGTAAAAACATCATCACTTTTTTTAGAAATAAAAGAATCTCTAAACAAAATCAAAATCACTTACTAGATTACTTCATATTGCAAGGAGAAAGAAAGAATACTACTCAAAACACACAGAGATAAAAAACAAAACATATTTATAAAATTAAAATCCAAAGTACAAGACTGAAAGATAAAGATACAAATACTTATCTGAAATGTTTCCTCAAGCACACATTTGAAGTTTTCTGACTTCTCTGACTCGAACAAACACTTACAAGACTCCAAACTTCAGAAATCACAAGGACTCACAATGAAAACTACTCACACTTTTCAGACACTAAAACACTATATGACTCTCTATATCTGACTCCCATAGCCTCTTGGAATTAATCCCTATATATAGAGCTTCAAAAATGACCAAGAATTGCTTCAGACATCTCTTCAAAATTTGCCCTCATTCAATAGATCTTCTAGAGCATAGCTATGGCGCCTAGGCACCAGCCAAGTTCTGCATCTGGCACTTAGACGCCATATCTTAGCGCCTAGGCGTCAGTTTGGTTGGCTTGACAATTTTCTTTAGTTTATCCAATTTTGCTCATTTTTGATGTATTTTTACTTCTTTTTATTCTTAAACTCTTTTTCTTACACCTGCAACAAAAAATATAAAAATACATTTCATTAAAGCATAATATCCAAAAAAATTGAGCATGAAATCTGCATACAAATAGGCAGTTTTTAAGGTGATCAATTTTCCAGTTATTTTATCGGGTAACATCTGTCATCATCGGTTTGATTACCTTTTTAGGGAAACATGAGTTGAAGTTGACGCTAGAAATTATTTCCCTGTTAGGCAGATTTACTAGCTATGCACATTGTTGCATCTCCTTTTGGAGCAAAATATTGAATTTTTTGCTTGATGTACTTATAAGATGGTGGTCTATATGTTTTTTATTTACAAAGAATGATTGAGATTTCATGATAAATAGAGGATACTATAGCAACTGCCCATCTCCCTCTAACTCACTAAAGAGGAAATACTAAATTTGTTCATATTTCAAGGTTTTAATGGAATTAAAATTGATGTTTATTATATCTCTGAATTTGTGAGCAAGGAATTCTTGTTCAAGGTTTGACTCTTCTTGCATCTCGAGTAATGTTCTACAATGATGTTGTTGCAATCTGAGAAAAAGCTCCCCGACCTGACACCTATGGCACCTCTGAAGCACCCTACCGAGTAATGATTATGAGATTCTTCTTAAAAGTAGTGCTAGAGGAGTGAAGAGGTGAGTAAGCCAGCACTCACATAGATTAAGATTCTTGAGTGTGTGTTAACTCATTCTTGTACTGATCTCAGGAGGTTGAGGAATTTGTGATTATATGTCAAATTTCATTGTTCTGCATTTCCTTCATCAGCCTGACATAGGTTATTTGTTCCAGATGGATAAAATAAAGAAATTTTAAATGTGAATCAACCTTTCTTTGAGAGAGTGGAATTCTGAGTTCGTCAATGTCAAATTCCTCCACAAAGAGTACAAGTGCTGATATGATATTAGAGAAACGAATTTTCTACCATAGATTATTAGCTGATAAAGTGCAGGATAAAGCTATCCATGATGACAAATTATTTTCATTGAAGTGTTAGGATTTGGAGAGCACTCAAGAGGAGTTGGTGGAGCCACGAGCCGACCAATAAGAGTCAGAAGGCCCTGAGGTCCAAGATGTCAGCTCTTTTAGGAGGAGGTCGAAAAATTGAGATATGAGAAGGAGGTTGATTTAAATATTTTAACATCTTATTTCATTTTAAATTTAAGAAATTAAAGTGTTTTGGTTATTTAAGGTGTTTTAAGTGCTCAAGTTATTTGGTTTAGGTTTTTAAAGTCTATGGTTTATGTATTTAAAGTGTTTGTTCTAAGTTAAAAATTTTAGATTAGTTTAAAAGAGTTTTTTAAAGTTATTTTTTAAAATTGTTATTAAATTATTTAAAGAGCATTACTATTATTCTTAATTTTTCTTAAAATGTTCTGCATTTCTCTAAATTATTTTTAAATGTTTGAAAACGTTTTAAAAAAATTAATTCAAAGAATTTAAAACCAATTTAGAATTAAAATTAATTTCAAACTAATTTAAAACTTATTTGAATCTAATTCAATAATTAACTCAAAAATAACACATTTTAAAAAAAAATGTTATTAAATTATTTTAAGAAGATTAATATTATTCTTAATTGCCTTAAAATGTTATAATTTGCATTTAAACTATTTTAAATTTTTAAACTTTCTAAATTTTCTTTTTAAAGTTATTTGTAAGTTAATTTTGAAATAGTTTTAAATTAGACTTAAATTATTTTAAATTAATTAAAATTTTAAATTGATGTGGAATTGATTTGAATTATTTTTTTTATGAACAATTTAAAATTAGCTTGAATTTAATTTTGAGTTATTTAAAAGATTTTGATCTAAGTAAGCTTGAAAACGATGTCTTATTAAAATATTCACAAGTATAAGCAACATATGAGAGGTTCACCTCCTATTTTCTTATCTTTTATTATTTTTGTGACACATAAAAAGATATAGGCATGATATATTAAAAATAGTACACATGAAATATGACATATGCATGAGCAAAGACAACACATGAAAAATATATTAGGATTAGGCTTGGGTTCGATAGGGGTTAGACTGAGATTTTGTTAGGGTCAGGCTAGGTTGGTTAGGGTTAGGCAAGGTTGAGCCAGGGTCTGGCTAGACTATGGTAGGTTGGGCTATAATTAGGCTAGGTTCAAGCTATGTTGAGCTACAGTCATGCTATGTTAGGCTAAGGTTAGGCTAGGTTAGGCTAGGGTAAGGCTAGGTTGGGCTATGGTCAAGTTAGTTTAAGCTTGGTTGGGCTGGGGTCGGGCTAGGGTTGGGCAAAGGTCGCGTTAGGTTTGGCTAGGGTCGAGCTATATTGGGCTAGGGTCGGGATAGGTTAGGCTAGGTTCAGGCTAGGTTGTGCTAGGGTCATGTTAGGTTGGGCTAAACTCAGGCTAGGTTGCACTAGGTTAGACTAGGTAGGCTCAAATCACATTGAGTTCAGACTAACTATGTCAACCCAAACCCAAGCCTAACCAAATTATTTGATTTTTTAATTTTACTAAGGAGTATAAAATAAAATTTTAAAAAACATAAAGTTCAAAATAATAGGAAAAAAAACATACACAAACTCGGAGGATTGGAGCCATAGAGGAAGGAGGAGGAAGAGAGACAGAGAATCACTAGAGAGGAGGAAGAAGGCACCCCAGACTGTGGAGCGGGGGAGGTAATTATATGCATCAGGAGAGCTCGACAAATGGCAGAAACGGTTAAGCATCAACGAGTCGATCTCTCAGATCAATCCATTGATAATTGTGGGCTGATGTGGGGATAGGATCACCGTCGGCTGGAGTGGGGACATGATCATCGTCGGCTGGAGTGCAAACAGTTGGAACTCCTTAGGATAGCCACGAAGAACACACATTTCACTGGTGGCTGAAGGACATGATGTTTAGCTCTAGAAGTAGATCGTGAGAATGAGACACCATGGTGCCTTTGGGTTGAGACTCCACATAGATAAATTTAACGATAATTAGAATAATTTAAATGCTAATTATTATTTCACCCTTGAAATGAGCTCAAATACTTCAAATTCAAAACATATTCAAATTAAGCAACAAATATTAAAATTGACCAATTTTAAGCTCATATGAAGTTTCATAAAAAATCTTAATTTTTTCTCCAAGATGGAGCCCACACTTTGACCTGAATTTTCATGAAATGGGGATCACATTCACCAAACCAGCTCAACCATTGTGTTCTTATTATTTTTCTCTATCAATGGGCTGAACAAACTCTCTAATCCAAGCCTTAAGCTTTCCTCTTAAGCATGTAAGAGGAGCAACACCTTGGAGAGAGAAAATTGAGGTATTGTAAGAAACTTGAGACGAGCATCAACTTAGTCAACTTTAATATTTCATCTCAATTTGACTATGTTTATAATTTGGAGCTAATTTGAGTTCATTTCGAGGGCAAAATCATAATTATCTTAGGCTAGATGAGTCTTGAAACAAATTCTAATTTAGGTGTAAAGGGGACCATTTGAAAGATTTTGACAATCTAAACATATTCACGAAGTTTATTTTGTTAAATGACACTTATTTGAAAAATTTTACATGAGATGAGTTTTCATGCATGAAATCTGACAATGCAAAATTTCACGTAAGAACTTGTAAATAGCCTCTGAAACTTATTTTATGCTATTCATATGTTCATAATGAACCAAATTTTATTTTTAGCATAAAATTCCAAGCACTACAATAAACTCTAGAGAAAATAATAATTTAAAATCTTATAAATTATAATTTCAGAATATTCCCTCATCGAGCTGCATTTTGGTCCAACTATAGAATCTAATTAAAGTTAATTATATTTTATTTTCATTTCGTGTGTTTTATTTCAATTTTATTTTAAATATTTGAGTTGAATGATGATTTGACAAAAGGTGAGGTCAACAAATGGCCATCAGTATGTGTGGCAGACTATTCAAAGTACAATGTATATATTGGCATTGACCGAGACAATCAACAAAGTATGCAAACTTACGAGTTTTAGTATTCCTTTTCGATAGGATCCATTGAAGGCTCATGTTGGAGATTTGATTAACCTGAACATATTATGGTGGAAAACCAAGTGGACTCACATCTGGCCAAAGAAGAGAGCATGGTGATTAGAACGTGATAGAAAACCATGCTGATTCTTATCTAACCCTGAGAGCTAATTAAAGGAAGAGTTGACTTAATTCCATAGTGGGAAATTTATTTGATTTGTTTTTTTTTTCTATTTTGTTTTAGCTTGTTTCATGTTTTTTTTGTGTTGTTTACCTGAACAAATTAAGAAAAAAAGTGTAGGAACTCACTTTCAACTGAAGAGGCGAACAGGGGAGACTAGATTATGATAAAAAATATGGAGAGTGGCATCTGTCCTGAAAACTAGTCAAGTAATTAGTTTGAAGTAGAAAGTTTAGGGACTTGCATCTACCCTAAGACCCGACCCATCTATTTTAGAAGTAAACTAGTGGGCATTAGGCTTATATGGTTTCTTTTGTGGTGTGCAAAAACTCTTTTAGAGAGTAGTAGCGAGTGCTATCTACTAGATTTACTTAGTGAAGGCATTGACTTATTGAATCTTGGTGTCACAAAGGGGGCACTCCAACTTCGAACATAATCAAGTGTGCACTTTATTGCTTCCATCATAAGTTTGAGCACGCCCTTTGTGGCACTATCACGATGGGACCAAGTTGATTGATCTTAGACCGATCAGTAGTTTTGGGGATCAATTCTTTAGGTTATTAATCCTAATTAGAGGCGGGTCTCTTGATGAGTCTCTTCCTATTTTAGCTTATCGCACACCGAGGAAAGTTTTCTGTTAATTCATAAGCACCTTCATGGCTCCATCTTGATTTGATCAGGTTGATTGACTTTGAATCAGCCAGGGCTAATTTCAGAAGTCATTCCTTTGGAATTGTAAATATAAAATACGATGAATCTAAAAAATGTCCTTCTCAGAATGTCCATGGTATACCACCCAAAATATATTTGAGCCTACTTTAGTTCCATTATAAGTTGGAGGATGCACATTGCAGCACCATTATGATGTGATCAGGTTGATTGACCTTATAGTATATACAGACTAATTATGACTTTTAGTGTTTGGTGAATAAACTGAGCAAAAAACATGATGTGACCAGATAGGGCCCATCGATAGATGAACGTGAGGTCCACTCATCCAACTGATATTACTCACCCAAGCCAAAGCCAACAGGGACAAAAGATGATCAAATGATATGAACCCAAATCGTTCGGTCAAAAATGAGACGGAGCAATTCGAGTCAACCACTACAAAAAAGCCGACTTTACAAAAGACTCAATCCTCAGCATCTCCTATCATATTGGGAACGTCTAGAAGTCTTTCATCTATTATCAAGGATCAATATTCAAACTAGATCAGCCTAGCTGATCGAGCCAATTCAAAGCCAATTATGCTCAACCAACCGAGCAAATGAGCAACCGAGTGATAAGCTCTTATATGTAAAAGACTAAAAATATCCTAGTACGGATCCCTTTAAAGCATGTGTAACAGTGTAATATCATCATAAGTGAAACAAAGTCCGTCTTTTTTGTACTATATTTTGTATCCGGATAAAATCAAGAAAAATATTATTATTGCTATTTTTCACTTTTCTTAAATAAATGTGAACCCTCACATCCATTCACAACATCTATTCTAACCATCATCTAAATTCAAACTGTCAAAATTGAATTCATTGAAATTAAAATTAATAAGTAATTGTCTAACAGAATTGTCTTTGATATGATAAATGAATGAATTTAACTACTTGCATCATATAATTTTGTGGTACTTTATTTATCATAATAACATAGGAAGAAAAATATTAGTCTGCCAAAACATCTCATTTTTCCACATTATATAAAAATTATTCAACATATCTTGATTTTGGTTGAAAATATTAATAAACGAGTTACATAGATACCACTCAATTGCTGTGCATTTACATATCTAACACTTAAATTTTAATATTATATTATGTATATACGTGTGTGTATTCCCAAAGTAATCGGTATTTGGCTCCGGTGGGCGCACAAATACAGATTCTCCTTTGCGCTACAACACCTATGATGAGGTGCTTGATGCCACATGTCTATAATTCCAGACCCCCCGTGCCACGGTGGGATCGAACCCATGATCTGATGAGAGTTACAGTGAACCCCGCCAACCAACGAGCCACGCAAAACGCACACACACACACACACACAATATATATATATATATATATATATATATATATATATATATATATATATATATATATATATATAATATGAGTCGTGTCGTCGGCTCAGTGGTAGAACATCCGCTTGTGAGTGTGAGTTACCTCGGGTCGGGCGTCCAATTCCCTCCAAGCGAGTTGTTCGCTATATGGAGGTAGTATTCGAATTGGTTAGCTCATGAAGCCTAATCTTAAGCACTAAGTACATTGCAACCCCTAATGGTTGGTTGGCGATTCTGCCCGTCAACTAACATTTTTTTAAAATGAGGAGGAATTACACATCTCAAGTAATTGCCAGCATAAAAATAAATAAATAATAATTAATTAATTAATTAAACATATATATATATATATATATATATATATATATATATATATATATATATATAAGTGTTATGTTATCCATACATGAAAAAATGCATTTCCTTTTCAAAAATTAAAGTAATAACATTTTGATTTGGATCTTTTGGACTATATAAATGTAAAAAATAATTTTTTGGTGTTAGATATGCAGATAAATAAGAATTAGGTGTGTCGCATCTAAATGCCTCAAATATTAATCTATCATCTTATCAGATGACTCAACGACACCTAATTAAAACTTGGACCGTTGAATTCCAGACCCATGCCATGTACTGACATTTCTTAAATGTTGAATATTAACGTTGAAGAATCGTTATTTCGAATTTGACTTTGCAACAAAACTTTAGTTCCGCAAATCAGTTAATTATTGAAATACTAGTTAATTTAAAATTAACTGCAAGTAAATTATTTAAGTTTATATTTTAAAAAATAAATTCAAATTGTTAACCAAAATTTGAAACTTCTAGTCACAATTTAATAAAAAGTCGTGAGAATCAATAATGTAAATTTAAACATTAGTAAGGGGGTGTTCGGCAGGATTTAAGTTGAATAAATTTAAATATTATTAAATTCAAAATAATATTTAATTCAATTAAGATCAAATTTAAGTAAGCCTATTTGAGGCGTTTGACAAAAATTTAGACCGTTAGATTTAACTAACAAATTAATTTAGTAAATCCGAGTTTAATTTGGGAACAAGCACAATTTGAATTTAACTTAACAACAAATTTATTTAAACTATTTATAGTGTTTGGCTGGATTTAAGTCATAAGATAAAATTATCTTTATCAATCTTGAATGTCACCTGTTTAATTAATCTAGGCAAGTTCAACTTAGGAGTAGAAATATACTTAGGAGTAGTTGTTTGAAAAACCATATTTAGCAATCTTTTAAACTAGGACCTGAATGTTGCAGGCTATAATTGACCCTTAGGTTGTTATTACTTCTAAGCCTTTTTCCACCTTTCCTCTGGGATCGATATTCTAGACTCAAGTAGAGCCCTATAATACGAAAGCAATATGTGCACATGCGTAGGTACCCTAGCACTTAGGTGGAGATTGTGAGTTAAATTAAATTATTATTAAAGTGTTGGTAGCTGCTGGGGCAGTTGACCGCGACGGTTGCAGATAAGAAGTAATAAATTTTTGGATATAGTTTCAATTTAATTATAGAATATAATTAGTTTAATAAGGTAGTGATCCACTGAAATTTTGATAGCTTTTTATTATCCATTTCATATATGTTTTTGAGGATATTACACTTTAAAGGAAGGTATTTTTCATGATTTCATGCATGTACAATGATTTTAGGCCTTTGGAATAAAAAGAAGCAAAAAAGGAGCAAATTTGAAGCAAAAATAGACAAAAGTGCATTTTATTGAACTAGCGCCGAACGGCGCTGTCACCGAACGGCGTTGTCACCAGCGATGGACAGCGCCATTTTACAGAGAGTTGCGACAATTTTGGCGGAATAATGCGCCGAACGACGCCCTATCCAACACTGAACCGCACCCTATCCCAATTTTGAACTAAATTCAATGTATTTGGCTGAATTTTGAAGGGTTGCTTTAGGAAACTCTTGGGAATTCAGTTTTGGCCGAATTTAAACACTTTTGGAGCCAAGTTTAGAAAAGGGGAAGAAGAGAAGAGAAGAGTTTAGAGTTTAGAGAGAGTTTCTTTCTTTTTTGTGTAGGAAATTAGGTTTTGTGTTTTCTCTTCTAAGAAGTGTGAGAGGAGAGGGAAAGTGAGAGATTTCTTCTTCCTTACTTATCTAAAGAGAGAATTGTGTGTTGTTATGAAGAAAGAAGAGGAATCAAAGGAATTCCTTGAGATTCGCTTGAGAAAAAGTTTGAGATAAGTTGTCTTTATTTTACTTTGTTTGTATGACTTTGTTTTTATATATATAATTCATGTTTTGTCATCTTTTCCTCATGAGTCTTGAGTGGATTTCTTTGTCTTTCTCCATTTCATGTGATGTGTTGATGTTGTGATATGGAAATGGTGTGTCGATTTATTATGGAGAATTTGTGATGACCTTTTCACTTCGAACTTCATTTACTTTTTGATCTGGCCAATTGAATTGTTAAAACTTGTTGGAAAACATATTTTCCAAAAGGATTATGAGTTCCACAACAAAAGTGAAGATCACATTCAATGTCCATGAACGAGAGATGTAGTTCATGGGGATTGAGTGCAAATAAATAGGGAAATATACTTTGATGGGTGTAGAATTGGAGATTTTAGAGTGATAGGTTGGAATCCTCAATTTGGTCATAATATTTGGAAACTGAAGCGAGAGTTAGCCTTCAGGTGAAGGGAAGTAGGAGCTCTGGAGTGAGAGCCAGTATCCTTCCAGCCTAACCACGGATTTTGGGAGGACTAAACTTAGGATTAGCCAATGTTCTTTATACGCTAAAATATGGGTAAATAATAGAAATGCTCTTATTTGGCACAATACATTTGCATCACTGATCTATATCACAATAATCATCACATTATGAATAGAAATGAGGTAGACTATTTCTTGCAACTGAACTTTATTATAAATTTAGTATTGTGTTAGTTTAACTTGCTAGAGTTTAGAATATATTTTGGTAGAAATAGTAACTGCAACTGTTGTCTTTATTTTAAGAATTAAATTTACTTGCAATTGTGCTATGATTCGATAAGTGATTTCTGTGTTACGCCATAAAATTAAAGCCTACATGTATGATTGATATTCCAGGACTCCACTAGTCCTGTATTGCTTGAGCGATATGTATACTTGCGTTTAATTGTGTGACTCATTATAAAACTAAATCAATATATATTTAAATCTAAGTTCATAAATTTTAGCAAATTGAAAAAATCACACCAGGTAGCAGCCAATCTATACACAAGTGTACGTATCGTTCAAGTAATACATGACTCTAGCGGAGTCCTGGTTATCGATCCCACTGGGAGGAAGCAAACATTAAAGCATAACTTATAAATCCAATATACAATTTACAAAGCACCAAAAGTAAATACTAAGATGCTAAAGGTTGCTAGAGATTTTAAAATTGCTAAAGTACTAACTAAACTTCAAATTAATGTAACTACCACTATAATAAGTTTTTGTAATGCAAGGTTCAAATTTAGAGAAAACGTCTTTCCCCTTACAATGATATTTTGATGAGTGAATAAGATAGATTAGTTTAATATTTGTACTGTGTCAAATATGAGCATACCTATTTTTTACCCTCTTCCGAGTGCTATAAAGAACATTGACTAATCCTAAGTTTAGTCCTTAAAGCCGTGATTAAGCTGGGAGGATACTGACTCTCACTCTAGAGTTTCATTTCCCTTCGATCACCTTCTCTCTTACTCTTTACCCATATAATGAGATCAGTGGGAAACTTATTTCATTGTGTAATCTTAAATGAATGCATCATGTACTTGCATTAGAACCCCAACCCCATTAGGCATTTGACAGCTCAGTGGAGTCATCATTAAGAAACTCATCTTTTTCACATATTTTAAAATGTGCAAAATACCCGATAGCGCTTGATTTAGCCAAATAGCTTCAGTTGTTAAGTTCTATCATCTCAACGTCAACCTCTCTATCCAACAAGAAAAAATACATCATTATCCATTAATGACTTGGAATTCATGTTTTTATGATATTTGTGCATTTAAGCATGTTACCATCACATATTCTGTGATCCATACATAATTTATTGGTTTCATCCATCCATTTTTTAATACGCAGAAGAAGAAGAAGTTCAGGTCAGTAGAAGATAGGCTTGCTCCAATAATTTCTAATAAAAAAAGTCTCCTAAAAGCATTTAACCCATTATGAAATTCACCTCCCAACAAAACAGGCACAAAAAAAATGATCCTCCTAATGAAGAATCTAGCCTCTGACCTTGCTTGAACTGAAAGTATTCTAGATCCACTTTCATGCAGCCTTATCTGACTTCTTAATCATACGATTACGGTTCAGCTAGAGTCTTAAAGCATATTTTGAGTTTCATAAATTTGCTTTAGATCTTGTTTTGCATCCCCAAATACATAGACCACTTTATGGCAGGCCAGAGATACAACCCACACAATGAAACTATATAAAGGCGTATCAAATTAAAAGAGGTTACACCAGTATGGGAATGCAAGTGATGAAAGCAGTTATAAGAAGTATTGGAAAAAGGGGGGGCAAGGACGTTTTGGGAAAAGTGCAATCAACATTCTACATCACTAGGGAAGAGAAAATACTTGGACTTAAAACAAAGAATTTTGATTCAGTGCTTTAATTCCTGCAACCTGTAAAAATTGAAACTTGCAGAAATAAACAAGAACGAAAGGTTAATATATCACTGATCAAAAGTTGTACCAAGGGTGTGCATTATATGGTTTTAACAGCACTGAAAAGTCAAACAAGTCGAATTAAATTGATTTGGTACGGTTAAAAGTGATTTGATCACTTCAGAGTATCTTCAAAAAACATTATATTTGAATTTGTTTGGCTTACAATTTTCACTAAATCAAATAGAACAAATCTAAGAAGAAAAATCAGATATCAAATAAAAATGAAGTTGGATGATCAAACTGACACTGTCAATGACTGGCACAAAAGTTAGCGCCCAACAAAGATCTTTGATGCAAACATGCATTCAGTCGTCCCAACAGCAGCGAAGATTGCTCACAATGCCCGTCCGTGACCCCACCATAGCACTTCAGTATGAGTAACTGTCACTGTGTTTAATAGGCAACCAACGCTTATAGTGACATGCTTGTTGCGACCAAAAGTCTAACAAAATATGACAAGTAACATCTGGATAAACAAATACTTAAAACAAAACAAAACAATAACTGTGATGGTTTGGTTATTAGATGATGAATGAAAGAAATGTAGGAATTTAAATGATTTGGATAACATATTAACAATGCCACTCCCTTGGTGCCAGCCGCGGCTTTAAATTAATCGAGTTTATAATTTTCCCTTCTCATTGCATCAAACATCAACTTGAAGAACTTAAATGAAAAGCTGAGCCCTTCACTGAGCTTAGAAAATAAAAATTGTAAGAGAATAACGCGTATAAAACTAGAGATAATTGAAAACCTCTTTAATCAGGATCTAAATTACAAATTGCCAAAATAATAATAATAATAATAATAATAATAATAATAATAATAATAAAAGGCAGCCCGTCACATTGGAAAATTACTTTACTCATAAAAAGACAGCTTTATGCGGCGCTAGATTAGTTCTCTAGCACAGACAAACAGTTCATGATTAACAAAATTAAATAATTCATGTTGGCTCCTCATCACAATAAGCAGATAAACCATGAGAATAAAGCCATCAAATAAACCATAGCTAAAATAAAATACACGGAAGTATTAGAAAATTTCCAATAATTCTTTTAAAACAAATCACTCCAATGAAATTTCTTTTGGGCGACCAGGGGGAAATGCAGGCCTCGCATAATTTTATTTATCGAGATTAAAAATATTACATTATGGATTCATAGAAAGTAAATGGAAACATAAATGAAAAATACATTGATAACAAAATGAAAGAAGAAAAAAATCCAAAAAGGAACCAAAATCTCCAGCAAGGATATACGTGTATATCGAGTTCCTCCATGACAAGCGGGCTTCATGTCCAGCAAGCAGAAGATATATTCCCTAAAAGCTGCTGAGAATAGAAAATGCTAAATTATAGAGCCAGTAAGTTAATCAGCTTTTATAGAGCCAGTAAGTTAATCAGCCTTTCAGCAACTTTAAAGTTGTATTTCATGTAATATAGAAAACCAGCAATTATAACTTCCTCCAATGCATAGAACATTTAATTAAGGTACCCTCATCACCACAAAACTGCAGTAATAAAAGATTCTCAGTGAGCCCATATACCGAAAATTTCTCCTAAAGGCTCCATCCAATTTATCTTGAATCAATTTACGAAAACTCAAGGTACACCTATCCAGAATCATAGAATAGGTAAAAGGAAGTGGACAGATTGCAGAGAAGTGCAATATATATTGGAAATATTAAAACCCATCCTTCCAAAACTCTGTGAGGAGAGAAGTAGATCTGTAACATAAAGTGAAGTAGTTTTTAGACTAAGGAAAGATATCCCTAATCTAGCAAAGCACTAGCTCATTAAAATTCTGAAAAAAAAAATCAGACTTAAAAGTTCTATCATAAAATAACTCGAGAAAAAGGGTGTTCATAGAAATTGAGACCCAAAAACTGTTGAGCCCAGGAGTAAAATCTAAAAATAATTTGATAGGGTGCCATCATAGCTATCCAACGCTTCCTCAAGCAAAGGCTAAACATGAAGTACAGCCTGAAAATAATCAGAAGGAAAAACAGCCTTATAGCCAAAAACCTCAGATAAACGTGAGCACAATAATGAAGTCCAGAAATCCACTAAATTCACAAGTAAAGAAAAATTCACCACTGCTATTCCAGACTTCCAAAAAAGACAGTAAACTGTACAGAACCGAAGAGAGCTGAAACCCATCAAAGGTAGAGTGCAGTAAAACTGACGGATAACCCAAAAACATCATAAGAAAATATCTTTTAGTAACCAGTAAAGTACATTGATATTGTTAGGTACATCCTTCTTGAATTCTCAAATCATGCTTTTTGTATTAACAGCCCAAATGATATTATGCGATAAACTATCAAAATGAGTAACAGAATTCCTAAAAATTATATTATTTCTTTCAACCCAAATGTGATGAGCAGCAATGTGAACAGCAAGCAGGTAAATTTTTTTAAAAATTTTGCACTTAAAATTATCAGCATGATAGAGAATCTGAAATATGTTACTCCCAACTAGAAAACCCCCATTTAGAATGCATCTAGTAAATAAATCTTGAGAATGAGGATATTCAAAGAATAAACGATTATGCGTCTCTCTAAATGAGTGGAAGAAAACACTTAAAATCAGCTGAGATGCCTCGAGAAGCTAGAATATCAACAAAGTGTGCGTTTGGGTGGGGGTGCCGTGGCGGTGCCGCACCGCAACTTTTCTTGTTAGACAAAACTGTTCAAAAAGCTGCAGCTAAAAGCTGTGTTTTCTTACCAGAACTGACTACCTTCGAAGGCTACTAGAATATTGCAGAAAAAATTTGTAGTAGCAACCACAGCTTTTTGAACAGCAGCTTCTTCTTCAACAACTTCACAGTTGTTTCTTCAAACAACTGCAGCTGTCTCAAACACACCCTAAGTCTAAGCAATGCACAAACTTGGCTATTGGAAGTGTTATAGGGTGCGTTCGGAGCGGCTGCTGCATTTTGAAAAATTCACAGGTGTTGTCTGAATGCTATTGTTGGAATAACAGGAGTCTATTTGGAGAATCAGCTGTGCTACAACTGTCTTTTTATGAAAAAGACAATTTTGACCTTATATATGTAATTTATCTGAATACAACACTTTTCAAAATAATTGCAGCAGAATAACAATAACAAGTGCAACGATACTAAAAATTGTTAGGGAGCCAAATTTCTTCAATACAACAATTGTGAACAATCTTTTCATGCATAAAACGAGAATAATAAGAACCACAAAAATAACCATCAAGACTATAATGATGCTTGCCTTCAAATCCAGACGATCAAGTTTTCAGAATAATTTTTTGTCTACATGAGCATCTCTCATTACTTAATCACTATCGGGAGCGAACTCATATATGTCATCGGCCCAACAAAAAATACAAGCAATCTTCACGTGTCTTATTTCTGAGACAGCAATAAAATCCTCTCTTTGGCTTTTCTTCTTGATTTGTACTAAGAACAATGCATACCACACTGACAGTACATAGCTTTTTAAATACTTGATGACCTTGAACTAATTATTCCCGAGATTATAATACATTATGGCTTTAATTGTCAAAATAAACTGGATATGCAATAGAACAATAAAAAAATATATATTTGGTTTCAAAATAATATATGTGTGTGTGTGTGTGTGTGTGTGTGTGTGTGTGTGTGTGTGTGTGTACATACATATAGAAAGTAAAAGTCAACAAATACTCAATACAAAACATTATATAAATACATAAATTAGACATTTACAAATCCACAATGCAGCTAAAATAGTAAACATCTACAAGAAGACACTACAAAAGGCTACATAGATTCACTAGATAGTTTACAAAAGCATTGTAATCTCCTTTTAATTGGATCATCTAACATCCTCCTATTCAGATGTGTTGAATTCGTTAGTACCAAAGTCTTCATCGGGCAATGATTGGCTGGCCTGATGTTTGAATACTTCTGCAGATAGGAATGTTGAATCTTCATCTAAGACCGTGAGATCAATATCGTCTCGAGATGGATACCTCCGTATAAAATTATGTAGCCAAGTCATTGCAACAACTATCTTTTCTTGTTTTTTGAAATAATATATCGGCGTATCTCGGAGTAAGACCCACCACTTAAAGTTTTGTAAGACTAGTGTCTTTTATTGAACAATTCATTCATCTCTCTAATCAATTGATTGTTGCGCTCAATATCTAGAAGGTGGTACCTCGTGTCGAGGAAGAGCTTTAAGAAACCACATTGTAATAGATATCTTGAATCGACGATATAATATTTTTCTGAATAATAACATCATTATATAATATCCTCAAATCAAACGCTTAACAAACGATCTTGAATGTAGTAATCTAGTAGAGGCATTGAAAATTTGTATTCACGTCTGCAAATTTGAATATTAGACTATCATGAGTATTGTCTTCTATCCAGTCATCACGAATGTAAAACACATTAAAGTCACAAATTGTTAACTTATTTTATGTAGTAGTTTCACATCGTCTGATATATGCAAACTTCTCATCATCACCAACACGAGCCTCGATAATTGTGTCGTCAATTGCTCAGATATAATCCTATTTAAAAAAAAATTGTTAAATCATTATTTTTTTGTTGTAAAATACTAGTATCTAGATAAATAGAAACAATAATATCTTGAAGAACGACATGTATCTCATATTGCAACGAACTCCTCTCAGCCTTGCACTAAAAACAAGAAATATTGGTTTCAAAATGTTGGTTGAAAATTTAACCAAAAAGTTAACCTCAATATCAAAATATCTATTAATCGTCTCTATGGAGAGTTGGAATCACTTGAAAGCAACACAAATGAACTCATTGTGTGACAAAATATATAGTGTGATGACTAGAATTTCCCTAGATGTAAAGCAGAACAATCGATGCAAACCATAATTACTCCACAACTCATCCAACAAATAACAAAAAAATGTTCTCGACATTTGAAACATACTACAAATTCTGCTTGGATAAACTTCGAGCAGCTTATCAACACACTTGCCACCCGCAGATGACAATAAAACACAAGGTTTCTTGCACAAATTTTTTTGATGGATCTCAATAATAAAACAGTGTTGTTGCTCGTTCAACTATCTCTATAATTTCATTTTCATCTGATGGATCTATTTGGTTATTATATACATGTTAGAATATATAAAAAAAAACAAGTCATGCTAGAAGTACACATAAATACTGAAATGATTCGTGATTAAAATAGTATAACTTCTGCAAAACATAAATACTAAAAATGTCATATAAATATGGCACAACATATTGTTCAGTACAACAATGTAAAGCATTAGAAACTATGATCCGAAATAAGTAATAAAAAAGAAAAACTTACTAAACCGATTGTCTAAAAATTATCGGAGGTAAGGAATCCTCCATTCTGCACAAGCGCGAAGAAAGCCTCCCGCTTATTTCGATCCACTTGAAGTTTATAGTTAATAAATACAGGATCCAAGCAGAGCTGTGTGAGTAATATATGTGATAATGGTGCCAGTCGTAACGAGTTGTGATATCTGCTCAGATAAATGTGTCATCCCAATCTTCATTTTTTTAAACTTTTAGGGTGGAGGGTGCGAAGTGCTTGGAATGACTTGATTCACCTTGTTCTCTCTCTTGTGGTGCTCTCTTGGACTCCATTAGAATGAGCATATTCAGGCTCATCCAACTTCTGTGTGGGTCCTGTGTTATGTTCTAGACATTGGTGCCCGTAGCCACAACAATGAGAAACATAATATCAAGCTTCTCCTCCAACTCGGAATCTATACCAGAAAGTTTTTTTTTTTTTTGCATTGGTCATTATCGATAAAAATGCATGTTCAATAAAATTATAATTCAATAAAATCACAGTTCAAGAAAATATTTTCTACTTACAAAAACTTTTTCTTCCCATTGCTCCTCAAATGCATCCAATGTTTTTTTAACAGGGTCCTAATCTAATCTAATAGCCCCTCGCATCAACTCAATCCATGATCTCCAATATTTTTCAGTCGAACTCATTTGTTCTTCAACTGAGTTTTGTCATACAATCTTCCTTTCTTTTCATTAACTTTTTAAGTAAGATTTTACAACCTTATTGAAATGCATGGTTGATCTATTGTCAATTTTTATTACTCGAGCATAAATCACATAATATGATCTTTATCTCCCTATCTCAAATGGTCGATATCTCACATTCCTTTTGTTTACCCATCTGATATATCATTCAGTTAAAACATTTAGACGAATAAATATTATTTAACAATTAAAAAATTAATTATAAAAACTAAAAAGAAATTCGGTTAAAAATAATAATCTCGAATGAGAGCTCGGTGAGATCAATTTATCAAAGTGCACCATCCATAATCACTAATTTTATCATACAGGCTTTAAGACCAGATAGTATCTAATATTAACATTAAGATCGAGATAGCACTTGTGATCTAAGATCGAGTAGTATCCGTGATTAATAGTGACATGTGTGATCTAAGACCAGGTAGTATTTGTGATTAACAGTTGCATGCGTGATTTAAGATCATGTAGTATTTGTGATTTAACAGTTGCATGCGTGATGTAGAACCAGATAGTATCCATATTTAACAGTGGCGTGTGATTTAAAACTGAATAGTATATGTGTTTAACAGTGGCATCTGTGATCTAAAACCAGATAGTAATCATAGTTAACAGTGGCATGTATGATCTAAGACCAAGTGTTATATGTAGTTAACAGTCGCATGTGTGATCTAAGACTGAAGTGTTCATAGCTAACAGTGTGATGTGTGCTTTAAGATCAGATATTATCTATGATTAACAGTGTATATGTGACCTAAGACTAAGTATTATCCGTAGTTAACAGTGTAATTTGTATTTTTTGACCAGGTAATATCAGTGACAAACAGGTGAGGACAATTATACAAGTAATAATTGATCGGTAGACCATCATGCTCAGTCTTCACCATGTACATCCACTTGTGTAATGTCTTCTTCCCTGGTGGAAGATCTGTCAACTCCCATGTCTGATTTTCTAGTAGAGAATCCATCTCTTCCTTCATGGCCAGCTCTCACTTGCTCGAATTTTCATTTTGCAAGGTTTCTTCATAACTCTGAGGTTCTCCACCATCTGTCAGCAGAATGTAGTTCAAAGTTGGAAAATAACGTTGTAGAAAGCGTCTATCTCTATCTGACTTGCGAACTACAACTGTAGGGGTAGACTATTCTGAAACTTCCTGCGGAATAATAGGAATGGGTGCCCTGGACCCACTCTCATCGTCACCTGCATCTCTGCCCTGCACTGTGACCTCTGATAAATCATCAAACTTTACCAACTCAGATTCTTGCGGTGTTGTTTCATAAACTGTATTGGACTTGTCCTTGTACATAACATTCTCATTGAAAATTACACCTTGCTCCTTATGATCTTCCGATCCTGATCAAACGATACTCAATTTTCTCATCTCCATGGCCAATGAAATAACACTTCTTTGACTTAGCCTCAAGCTTACTTCGAACATCTGGATTAATAAAAAGATATGAAAGACAATCAAAAGTCTTAAGGTGAGAAAATTTGACATCTTTCCCACTCCAGACCTCCTTAGGTAATTCACAGTTTAATGGAACGGATGACCCCCTATTGATCAAATAAATTGCAGAGCTAAACGCTTCTGCCCAAAAAATAAGTGGTAGTCGGCGTGCAATCTCATGCTTCTGGCCCGCTCATTAATGGTCTTGTTCATGCGTTCTGCAACACCATTTTACTGTGGTGTTCCTGGAATGGTCTTCTCCATTCTAATGCTCTGAGTTGCACAATACTCCTTGAATCCACCATCAATGTACCCACCGCCATTATCAGACCTCAGACATTTCAACTTTAAGCCTGTCTCTGTCTCAACCATGGACTTCCAAGTCCTTAACACATTAAATACATCAGATTTATGCTTCAAGAAATAAATTCATACCTTTCTGCTGTGATCATCAATGAATATAACATAGTAATGAGAGCCTCCAAGAGATGCAACTGGAGAAGGTCCCCACACATCTTGAGTACTAGATCCATCTTTCTTGTCTTTGGTGTCCTGACACTTTTCAAGAAACTAATCTTTCTCTGTTTCCCCCATAATGCAACTCTCATATATGTCGAGATCAACTGATTTCAATTCTGGTAGATTGCCTTTGGACTGAAGTTCCTTCTTACCTATCTGACTCATGTGACCAAGTCTGCAATGCCACAACTCTGCCGTGCTTTCCGTAAAAGTAGTATCAAGAATGTTAATTAAACTAATAGTCATATAAAGCGTACCTGTTTTCTTACCCTGAGCTAGTACCAGTGCTCTTTTAGTAACTTTTTAGGTGTTATCTAAGAACACTACTGAATGTCTACACTCATCAAGCTGTCCAACAGAAATGAGGTTCTTTTTCAGTTTAGGAATGTGTTTGACCTTTTGAAGAGTCTACTTGTTCTTATTAGGAAGTGCAATGTCAATGTCTCTCATTCCTACCACATTTAAAGTTTCTCCATCTGTCAGATATATTTTTCCAAAATCACCTGCAACATAATTTCGCATCAATTTCCAATGGAATGTTGTATGGAAAGAAGCCTCTGAATTCAGTATCCAGTCACTAACAGAACTATGAACTGCCAGCAGTATAACATCCTGTGCTTCTTCAGTTACCACATTTGCGCCATCATTTTCTGTCTTCTTGGGATTTCTGCAGTTCCTCTTTATTTGGTCAGTTTTACCACAATTTTAGCAAGTTGCTTTCTGACCAGGTATTGATTCGCTCCTGCCTCTGTGCTTTGATTTTGAGTTTCCTATATTTGAGTTCTTGTCATGTGATCTTCCTCTGAAATCAACATCCTCATAGTTTCTCAGCTATTTGGCAATGAAGCCAACAAGATCAGCGCACGTATCTTATCATCAAATTCAATCTCCATAGACAATAATTGATTTGTAATAATATTAAAATCATTTAGGTGTTGTACAACAGACGTACATTCCGCCATCTTCAAATTGAATAACTTTTTCATCAGATATACCTTGTTATTCGCCGACGGCTTTTCATACATACCTGACAGTGCTGTCATGAGATCTGCAGTAGTCCTTTCCTTGACGACGTTGTGTGCAACGGACCTCGATAGAGTCAATCGAATAACCCCGAACTTATCGATCCAACAAATTTCATTCAGCCTCATCCATCCTTTCCGATTTTTTCCCCAATAACGGAAGATGAAGTTTTTTCCCATAAAGGTAGTCATCTATCTGCATCCTCCAATAACCACAATCCGTATCATCAAATTTCTCGATCCTTGAAACCTTCACTTTATCTGCAGTCATTAGCTTTGATACCAGTTATTGTGGTATATGTATATATAAGAACGATCGTCGATGAAGCGAAAAATAGAACGAGAAAATTCACACCAGAAAAGCAGACACAGAGATTTACGTGGTTCGGCAATTTGCTTACGTCCACGGAGTTGCAGAGGATTATACTATTTGAGGAATTTACACCGTTGACCACGTCAACTTACAAGAGAAGCTCTCTCTTCTTCTTTCTCTCTCTACCCAAGAGTCACACCAAAGAAAAGAAAGAAAAATATGGGAGAATCAAACCTGCAGCTATTGCTTTTTCCCCAATCTAAGGTCTCACCGAATTCCTACCAACCAAAGGGAGAATCCTTGCCTTGCAAATTACTATCTCTTCTTCTATGAACAAGAATGTCGAAGCCAAAGGAAGGAGCAGCCAAAACCTTTCTCTGCGTTCCTTTTTTTCTTCTTCTGCTTCGCAAAGGAGAGGCGGAATTCCTGTATTTCACGAAAAACTGAATACAAGAGGCGGGGAGGAGGATTCACAAAAATAGGAGAGACGCTCCTTAAATCGCGAAGACCGGGCGCAGGAGTGCAGTTCGCGAGCAGGGAAAATGCGTGGGATGCAGTTTACGAACAAAAGGACGAAGGGTTTCATTATTTCGCGAAATCAGGGAGAGAGAAGACGAGAACAGGTATGCGGCATTTTCCTCTTTTTTTTTTTTCCTTCTCTTTTTTTCTAGGAGCACCACACCAACAAAACATATTTTGATATCACTTATTATAACTTCATATTAAATCGATGAGAAAAATCATACGCAGAAGAGTAAAAATCAATATATTAAATAAGAGATTACAAATAGAGAACGTCACAAAACAATAGATGAGATTTATAATTTTAACAATAACCTTTAAAAAAAATAATTAAAAGAGAGTCAATAAAATAATAGCACGCAGATTGCAATCTAAAAGCTAGATATCAAAATTAACTTGATATAATGGTCAAAACCTTCAATCTGTGGGCTCACAATTTCCTTCTGAAACCACAATCCACGTGATCATTATTTACTTATGAAACGAAGTAGAAAACAGAAAAGTCATGTCACAATTTAGCATAAAGAATATAAGAAAATATTCAAAAAATCAGGCTATCATGCCAAGCCATCAAAATTTTGCAATCAATGAATACCATATAAGGAAACAAAAGGGATTTATGTTTGAGATAAATATACAGATGAAAAGCTGTGCGTATTCATCTTATTTCACTAGCATTCCAGTTGCTCAAGCTAATCTGATGAAACCACAGTTTTTCTGTTGCTTGCAGTTACTAGATATCAAAATAGAGTGCGACTGCACAGCAAATTAATACAAGAAGACTCCCTAGAATCGATGAAATATCACGAGCAAATAAGAGCAGCAAAAATTTCATAAAAAAAGTCTGAGTATAAATAAGTTTAGAACAAAAACTTCGAACAATGCAAAATAAGTAATAGAACAGCCAGCCACAAAGACATGATCAGTGAAGCCTTATCCTCTTATGTGTCCTGTGGTTTCCACCATCATCAGAAGAGCTAGAAGAACTGCTTCCCCTTATTCTTTGGTATGGGCTAGAAGATCCGCCGCAATTTGGTTCTGCTGAGGCATCTCTAGCAGAACATTCATTAATTATCTCATTCACCGCAGTTGAAGCAGATGCCTGATCAGCAGATGGTCTTGCCCCAACTATGGGTATACTAACAAATTGACCAGGATTTGGCGAATTAACAGATGAAGATGTTCCACAGAAATTGGAAGTTTCTGTATATCTTCCAACTGCTCTTACAATCACAGAATTCATGGCAACCAAATTATAAATGTCAGGAATAAAATATACCCCCCGCTCAATATCAATTTCATTGGGAATCGACTCTGTAGCACCATCTCTTAGAACAGATTCATCATAACTTTGAAATCTTCCTTCCAAACTTGTTGGTCCATCTTCAGTATTCCCTTGTTCAAGTCTTCTGGTCATAGAACTGGTAAGAATGGCAGGATCCCCAGCGAATATCTCATCCATAAGCATATCTCTAGCAGAACATTCAGTAATTACCTCAGCCACCGCAGTTGAAGCAGATGCCTGATCTGCAGATGGTCTTGCCCCAACAATGGGTAAACTAACAAATTGACCAAGATTTGGTGAATTAACCGATGAGGATGATCCATAAAAATTGGTATTTTCTGCATATCTTCCAACCGCCATTCCAATCACAGAATTCATTGCAATCAAATTATCAATGGAAGGATTAAAATATACCCCCCGCCCAGCATCAGTTTCATTGGGAATCGACTCTGTACAACCATCTCTTAGAAAGGATTCATCATCTCTTTGAAATCTTCCTTCCATAGTTGTCGGTCCATCTTCAGTATTCCCTTGTTCAAGTCTTCTGGCCATAGAACTGGTAAGAATGGAAGGATCTCCAGCCAATATCTCATTCATAAGAACATCTTCACCCCCAATAAATCGGCTCCGATTATTCATCTGATAATTTTGATAAAGTCCCCAAGAGTTCGCAATTCCTTCTCCAACCAATCGTGACATTCGGTCAAAATGCTGCCTCCCACTCTCTAGCCGATTGCCACGGGGCCTCCATGGAATTAACAGGCCTGAGCCGCTGTTTTCTTCATCTTTATTCTCATTATCAGATCTGGAGCACTCTCTCCCATATATAGGAGTTATAATAGCTTCAGCCACCTCTCCCTTACATACTGGACATTCCTTATGGTTAGAATGAACATGAAGCCATAGATACAAGCAAGGCCAGCAAAAGAGATGGCCACATGACGTAACAACAGGTTCCTTGGCTATATCAAAGCAGATGTTACAGTCGAAGTTAGTTGCGAATCTATTTGTCTCCGCTACTGTTGTTTCAGAGCTATCTGGGGCTACAAATTCTGCTGGTGCTTGCTGCCTTACGTTCGGACCCAAGGACTGCTGTGAATTCATTATTTCTGGCATCGATTCAACAATGCTTAGTCCTTCGGTCTCCTGACGAGGTTCATAATTAAGATCAAAAGGGAAAATCTCATGACAAACATCACCGCTTTCGCTGGAATCGGAGGAAACCGTCAGTGCTAATGAGATTGAAGACATATCGGAACCCATATCAAAACTCCAAGAGCTAGGAGAACGAGGACGACCAACATTAAGATTCAGATCCGCAGTTACAGCTATGCATTCATTCTCCTCATCGGCAATGCCTGGCTCCGAAAACCTCAGAGTGAACAAGAACCAACCTTTGTTGGGAAACTTTAAGAGAAGGGGCGGCACGAAAAACCTAAACCACAAATCTCGACCTGCGAAAAGCCTACGTCCGGCTGCCGTCCTCACGTTGATCGGGGATATATTTTAGAAATTTGGAGGCTACGCGACTGAATTAATGGGCAGCAGCGCATCCGAAATTTTGAGCCTGAGGTAACGTCTCTTTTTCGTCCGAGAGAAATGAGCTGCGCCAAGCAAGCTCAGGTTATATTTAGACAATAATCTCTAAGTATTACATTTCCTAAATTTTAATTTTAAGAATTTGCACTCCGACCACTCTGTTCTTCTATGCTGTTTAGAAAACTCGGGTTCATTAGTCTGCAAGTCAAAACCTCTGAATTATCCGTCTGTCTCCTACACCCGACGATCGAAGCACACTGTCTCCATTTCTCTGGCTTCAGCTGCAACAATCAATCTTTATTTGCCTGAAGTCGCAGCAACACCTGCTTCTTCCGCGTCAAGTTCCAGTTGCTCATGGTGATGGCTCTTTTTTGGTGTTGGCTATGAAAGGTTGAAGAAGTATCTAGCTTCGGCGCTCTCCTCTTCTCCCGTCGGCGATCTTCATCACTGAAGATTTCCATCACTGACGCTGTGGCCATAATTATATTTGGTCAAAGCTATGTCAGAAGGCCTCAAGTTACTGAAGTAACTGCATGTCCTGCATTTCAGGCTTTTTATGAATATCTTCACTTTGATTGTCAAATCTTTTGCACCAAGAAGACACCATGATAAAATTTTCTCATGGGGAAGAAAAGTATTTGAAAGACAAAAGAGAGAGAAGATTTTTAAGGTCCTGGTGATGCTACTTGATCTAATGATCATTCAACCAACTCTAGTCCTATAAGCGAGTATTCGTACTTGTAATCAACTTAGAAACTTAACTTGGGTTAATAGGAACAGCTCTACTAGTGATATTGAATAACTTTTTTGGGCTCAACATCATTAAGCTCTTACTGGATGGAATCGGCCTAAATTTATGTCTATTAGAGTGCACAGGGTCTTAAATAAGCCAAATAATCGATGGTGATTTTAGACTAATAGAGCTTCAATCAGGAAGCTGTAAACTGTCTTCTACTATGATAGCTCAAAATTCATGACGGTGAACCTATCAAAAAATGAAATAACATGACATCTGATTTGTGCTCTTAAAGATATGATATTAACACGATCGTTCAAAGATGAATTTTGAAAAAGGTTCATTGGTGAATCTCTTAATGGTCAACGCCTTGGAATGTCTATCAATGGATCAAAATGTCACCAAGCTTATAGTAAGAGGGGTTATCAAATGCAAGCCAGAAGTAGTCAATTTCATTTGCTCATCAAATTCCATTATGAAGAGATCTTTGTTCCCTGTGAGTGGAGGGGTTATCATACTTTTGCTAGTATGATATGATTTTGGTCATTCCTAACCCTCCAATAAGTCGAGAATAGTGGAATGAATATACATGTAATCCTAATTGGAAGATGAGTTATCAAATGCAAGCTCGTAGAAGTCAGCTTCAGTTGCTCCTCACTCTCTAATACCAACAGATCTACTTTCCTTGCTAGAAGAGTTGATATCAAATATAAGCCAATGGAAGTCAACTTCAGTTGCTCTTCAGTCATAACTACAAATTATTACATGAAGCCAAGAAGACCCTCGGGTCATTCAAAGAAATTAAGTCTGAGAAGAATTTATAAGATATTTCTAAAAATTATATTGTAGTACAAGAATGTGTTTCTAGCCAACCATAAAATCTCTCCTGTAAGACATGGTATTTTTTTATATCATTGGGACATCATGTCTAAGGCCGAGATCCCTAAATACTTATGGCTAAAAGCCTTCCATTGCATGATAGGGGGCCTTCTCATATATTTGTCGAGATCCTCAAATATTATTATTTACTGCTAAAATGCTTTTCATTGTATGATAGGGGGCCTTCTCATATATTTGATTAGACATTGTGCCTTTGGCCAAGAACCCTAAGTATTATTATTTATTATCAATAACTTTTCTTTATATATAAAGGGTTTTCTCACATATTTGAGTAGAACTCATGTTTCAGACTAAGATCCCTAAGTACTAGTATGTACTATCAGTGTTTTCATTTGTAAAATAAGGGGCATTCTCATACATTTGGGTTGAGATCGTGTCATATGCTGAGATCCTTAAAATATTTCATGCTGCTAAAATTACCCATACAAGCTAGGAGCTTTTTTTATTATAATTTATTTTATTTGGATTGAAACGTGCTCCTTAGCAAGATCCCTAAATGCATCAAGCACTATAACTCACCATTTTCGAAGATAAGAGGACCATTCATTCAGAATTCTTTAATTATTTGGGTAGACACCGTGTTAAATGTCGAAAGCAGTGGATATATTCATTGGATGTCAAAATCACATAAATGTCAAGAAAAGGTGCATATCATTTGAGTTGAGAGTGAGCTCTAAGTTAAGATCCTCGAGTACCTTAACCATTAAAGTCCTTGGATCATATAGGGGACCCTCACATTTGAAGTATTATCAAGTTTAAGGTTGAGATTCCAAATTGTAAGGGTTTACATCGTGCCTAATATGGATTCTTCTATTTTGTTGACATCGCAATTCCTGGCAAGATAACTAAGAGGATATTCAAAATATCAATTCCAAAGCCATCATATCTAGCCAGCTAACGAGGTAGAAGTTATGAGCATCGAACAAGAAAGTATTCCAAATAAGTAAGTTTCAACAAGTTAAGTTGGAGAAGCGTAAATCCTCTTTTTCTTAATTCTATAACTCGAGCAGGTCCTGAAAGACAAAGCCAAGAAGTATATGCCAAAGTCGTTCGTTGGTCTTTGCACTCAACAAGCTAAGGTTGTAGTGGAAGAGACCTCATCTAATGATGACAAAGGTAGAAGTCTATTTTGTTGCTCAAGTCTAGAACTCAAGAGGGTCCTGCGGGAGAGACTCAACAATCCTATGGTAGATTCACCGGTTGCTTGCACTTAACAAACTAGGAGTATATTCCTAGAGTCTCCATTGACTAGTGATATGATGGCAAGAGCATGAAACCGTCAACAACCTATTTTCAGACTCAACTAGGTCCCAAAGGCTAGAGTCAACAAGCATATGACTGAATCGCTCTTTATTTTTCTCACTAAATAAGCTAGGGCAATAGTGAAAAAGCCCTAGTTTTGCTAGTCCAATGATAATGATTGTTCCACCTAAGCATTTCCAAGTTGACAGGCTCTAGTGGTCCATATCTAAGAGACTCTCTGGACTAATTTATGAATTAAAGCCAGATCAAATAAGGTGATCCTAATAAAGAGAAATGAAGCCAAATTTTACATTATTCTCAATAATTCTAACAAAGCATATAGCACAACCCAAAAAATGTTATCCAAGTTTGTACAAAAGCCCAAAGCTAAACTATGAAAATTTTGTCATTTGTAATTCCATCAAAGTATTAATTGTTGGATTGATGTTTATTCATCATTGGCCTAACACAAGCCTAGAGAACTACATCATCAATAGGCATCCTTCGTCAAGCTTAGTGAAGTATAAAGATATGATAGAAGGAAATTTAAATATTTAGAATCATAGTCACCAAATTCATCAAATATGATGCATCAAAATGATGCCAACTTCATTCAAACTCACTAAGCTATTATTGCTAAGCCGGAAAAATTCAAATCTGACACCTAGTCAAAGTACTCCATTCCTCTACTAAAAGACCAGTGTCAAACATCCATGAGCCCTTCAAATTCAAAGAACAATACCAATCAATGAGCAAGTTGTGATACAAACATGAATATTCAAGTGAAATTATTTTTTGCGTTGAAATCCTTGAATTTCATTGGAGATCCGCAAAGCAAAACTCTCAGTGTGGCATCTAAATAATTTTTTAAATATTTGTTTTTTAATCAGTCTGCAACAAATTTGGTCTACACTAGAAGCACACCATATTTATTGGGGTCAAGGCATTTGCTAACCTTCATATCTGCTCCATTTGCCACATTCATTTTTACGTGGTTTCTTTTGCATGAGGACTCATTTGCATGAATTTTTACCCACATAAAATTTTTTTATGAGAGCAATATTTTACAGAAGAGACCATACAAGCATATCTAAGTCGTCGAGATGGTTTGAATTGGCCTATTCATATTCAAATCAGGCTTTGTTTGGTGCTTGTCGAGATATCACGTGCATAATTTTAGTCCATGTAAAGTTCAAACGAACCTATGCGAGTCTGAATCAGGCACTGTTTGACATACGTCGAGAGATCAATGTTTATCTTATTTGAAAATTACATACAATTAATATAAATTTATATACTTATATATTAATATCAATATAAATATATATATATATATATATATATATATATATATATATATATATATATATATGTGTGTGTGTGTGTGTGTGTGTGTGTGTGTGTGTGTGTGTGTGTGTGGAGATATCATGTGCATAAACTTAGTCCATGTAAAGTTCAAACGAACCTATGCGATGCTGAATCGGGCACTGTTTGACATACGTCGAGAGATCAAATATTTATCTTATTTGAAAATTACATACAATTAATATAAATTTATATACTTATATATTAATATCAGCACACACACACACACACACACACACACACACACACACACACACACACACATATATATATATATATATATATATATATATATATATATATATATATATATATATATATTAATATTTTTTAATATATTTATGTATTATAATTTAAAATTTTCAAATTTTAAATTCAAATATTTCTTCCATAAATTTTATTTAGATTAAATATTAATTAAACATTAATTGAGATTAATTTGATCTAGAGAGAATTAATTTCTTGCCAATTACTCTTCCAATGAATCTAAAAAAAAAAGATTGGGAAGAATCATAATGAAGTGAATCTTATGGCCACTCTCTCCTCATCATAATGACAAATCCAAAAAGGGCGTGCACCCTCTATTCCTCAAAAAAGGTATTTCATCTGGAGTTTAGATGTAGATGTACATCCGGACTGCAACGACATAATGACATGTGACCTATCTAATTCGGTACCCACATGTGTAATAAAAATAAGAAACAAGGTGGTGGCCTGACCCGGCCCAAAACAAACGTGTGCATTCACTATTTACTCCTAGGGTTTTACTATGTTGCATTCATTATTTACTCCTAAAGTTTTTTGGTATGGTATATCCTTCAAGATTCAAATTACATTTATTCTCCCTTTCTCTAAAGGGTTTTCTTGTGGGGTGATTTGAGCTTCTAAGTTGTTACGGAAAATGATGATCTCGCATACTTGTTCGGCCAATAATATCCCAAATACTGTATTTCAATATTTTCTTACATGTTTCTTTCATACGCAATAATTTTTTATAAGAAAAGAGGATTTTGCGCTTAACCTACATTCTTGTTTTGTCATAATATTGTTTTGTTTATACTATGTATTAAGCTAATTTGTAAATAAGCAAGGTAATAAAAGATTACAAAGAGGGTATAATCATAAATTACCTTTTATTTTTCTAATGAACTTTGTGTGAGTATCTTGAAGGTACACAAAGGTCACAATAAGAGCATAAAACTATTTATTCAAGAAAATAGTTTCTATAATTATTTTGGTTTGTTTAAAATGTGTTATGATATTTTAACTATGTTTGGTTCTACAAATTGATGGTTTAAATGACCTTCCATTTATTAACATGAGGGTACAAAGAGGTAACAAGGACAGTTCAAAAATTTTATTCCATCAAAGCATGATGTAGAGCTCTATAAATGATCTAAATAGTGTCCAGTGGCAATTGAAACATGATTTGTTGCATATCTTGTATTTTTCAACAAAAATTTGTCTTGTGGACTTAAGGGTACAAGGAGGGTACAAAAAAAAATCATGGAAATATGATGTGGAGCTCTAGAAATATCATAAACAATGTCCAATGTCATTTGAAATAGGTTTTGTTGCATATCTTAGTGTTTTTTTTATTAGAATTTGGTTTGTGGGCTTGGCGGTATAAGGAGGGTACAAAATTTTTTTATTAAAACTCGGTTTGTGGGGGAAAAAAAATAAGCATGCTACATGCAAACCAATGCCAAAAATGCAATATTCACCTTTCATATCATCATAGAGAAGGCACTATGGTATCTTGAAAATGACTTCATAGAGCGATCTCTAAGATTCAAAAATAAAATAAGATGACATCCTAATAGTGGCATATGGTATTTAGACATTAATCCCATTTAAACCTAGAAGAGAAGAGAAGATATGTTATCACATAATGCACCCTAGACCTAGTCCTTAGCTTGACTGCAAAATTATCCTACATGTCTTACATAGGTGGTATACAAAAAGGTAAAAGATGAAAGAAATGAGCCAGATCATGCTTAGAGATGACATAAACAACATAAGCCCTATCGATCCACTCATACGCAAGGGTGTATCTACGGTTCAAGATGACAATCTCTAGGTTGACTATCTATAAAGATAGAGAGTCCGATTGTTTCGAACCACCAGAAATGGTCTAAAGACATGACCAAGAAGCCAAAGAGGGTCTCCATCCATACGGAAGTGTGTATCAACTACCAAAAAGAGGACAAAAAATGAATTGTTTTACCTTTATGAAAGCCAAAAGACTCGATGATTTTTCTGCAAATAAAAAATTGGTCTCGATGCACTATGGAAGGCGAGTGCATCAACTACACGAATGTGGGTCTGAATCGTTGTTGTGACTTTAGCTCAGGTGGAAATAAAGCCCACCTAGGGTCATGATGCTGATGTCGTCATTATGATTGGGTCCTGTGGGTCCAACGCCACGATGCTGAGAAAATGTGTCAAAGCATTGGTTCCAAATTGAGTGCAGTGGCCTTGCAACAATTCGGAAGCGATGCTGCATGGTTACTACAATTGAGTAAAATGATGGTCACCTACCGACAAGATGGTTTTGACTCCTTATTCTAAACTCAAAAAGGGGATCAATGCTATGATATATAAAGGAGTGATGTCATACAGCCTTGACATATCTAATGCTTTAACCTTGAAGGTAGCACTAAAAAATGAGGCACAACAACGATGAGTAAATGAGGGAAACTTTATATAATTTTCTTTCAATAACAGCCTAGTCTAGTTCCTCTAACGTAGAGTATAAGGCTTTCCTTGAAAGTAAAATTGCGAGAGGAAACATATTTTCACCTACACAATAGTTGTATGATGTTTGAAACATTAAAGTCTGGTTGCCTGTTTTACCAACTCCTATGACCGCTATGAATAGTAACCCCGATATCCGGAGGCTCCACCAAAGAGGAGGGTCCTCACTATTAAAAAATGAAGAGGTTGTCTGAAGTCCCAGCCAGTGTCCAATGACTTCAAAAATCACAAAGAGGCTAAAATCAAATCCAAAAGTTCCACCAACTTCAAAAAGCCAAACCCTGGGGAAACAAAAGGCTGGCCCTTTTTTAGGGCAAAAATACAGTGAAGAATCGTGACACTGAACTTTGCGTTGGGGCACTGATGACGTGATAGATGTCACCTCAACAGATGCAAATGGGTGCATGTCTTGAAACCTACCCCTAATTCAACTAAGTTAAAGCAAAGTGAAATAAGGCATTAAGGTGCTCCCAATGTGGTGGATGCCACATACTCTACGGGAATCATACAATTTTGCATCGGACAAAACTGACACAAAACCGAGATAAATCTGACGATAATTTGGCAGATTCATCGAATTTGCATCAGAATGGTCTTTAATGGTAAAACAGGGGTTGATAAAGCAGTTTAAGCTGAATTTGCGTTGAAATAGTTCTATAATATTTTTTTACATCAGACTTACCGTCTCCATATTATGCTACAAAATAGTTTCACAAATTACTGTTAGATTTTTGATAACCAATATCGAACTCAAATTTACATCAAATCAGCCTGCTAATCTAACGCAAGTTGTAACACATAATTTTTTTTAAATAACTTATAGATTCGTACGACCTGCACACAAATAAAAACAATACTAACGATCACAACAACAAGAAAAACTATATCACAAATGAATACTAATAATGAAAAATAACATAATATAATAAATACTAATCAAAATTATCAAAATTTTACATCTACACCTCAATATAAGTTTAAATATTTCAGAAATAAAAAAATACATAAAAACTTCTAAGACTCCTCCTCCTCCTCGACTACGGCACTCACCATTCGGTTGCCTTGACGATCTTCCATACTTCTCGTTATGCGTGTTATATTGCTCTCAATTCTTTGTTGGCCTTCACACATATGGCGAAGCTCCTCATTCATAGCAGCGATCGGGATGGGAAGCTCCTCAGTATCCAGGTGTGACGAGCTGGTACCACCCATAGAAGCACGGGAGAACTCAGCCTAGAATTTTATGTCCTTCACACCCAGGTCATAGGCCTTCCCTTATTCTTTCCGGCCACAACATCCATAGCTCGATGGTAGATTGGCTACACTATTATTGGTGGTGCTCGAGGACTAGAGGGCTAACTGCCTCTCCCAGAGCTGCTTGTATTCCTACATAATAAAAACCAATGTTAATTGTCATTTTAAACATTTAGAGTCAAAATAAATTTGAAAAAATAATTTTTTACTTACATCCTCCAGGAGTGGTCGGAGACCCACTGCTGAGTCCCCGAGAGCTGATGAGTTCAGATGTGCAACTCTATAATGGAGGGTTCACGACTTAGAGTACAAGGAATAAAGAACAAGACAATAAAATCAACAACTACAACAACAATAGGCCTTAAGATGACCCTCTAATTTATTATACAACATCTGATCATTTTTTGTCAACCTTAACTTTCTTAACACAAGTCGAATCTAACACATCTACTCGTCTAATAGGATCATCAGAAGGTCATTATTTACTATGATCAGATGGTCGACATTTAATGTGATTAAATATCTAAGACGACTCTGTCACTAGAGCTATACTAACCCTTTCACAGATACATTCATTTCGCATTTTGTCTCTAAGTGTCAAGCTACTCATCCACCTAAGCATTTTCATCTCTACAACACTTAACATAGTTTTATGCTTCTCTTTTAAATGCCAGGATTCTACACCATAAAGAATTGCAAGCCTCACACCATCTTAATTCCTTTAAGTCTAAGCAGTACTTTTCTATCACACAAATGGGCCCGATGCTTTCTGCAGTTCAACCATCCAACTTGAATTCTACTAATAACATTCCCATCTATGTCACCATCACTTTGAACAGTAGACCCGAGATATCTAAAATATTCAATACTTTTAATATGTGATCATTCATTGCCACATAAAAAATATCATCACTGAAAAACATACCTTCTTCAATGATTTTTGGTAAGGGAAAAATATAGGAGTTTCGATGGTCTCTATAAGCTGTGATCCCGTCGTTGCCTTCCAAGCTAGCTCTAATGGTGACTGTGTCGCGTAGGTCATCCACGAAGTTGAGGGGTTTGAGAGAAACTAAGAGGGGGATGGAGATAAGCGAGGGTCTCATCGGAGATGGGCGAAACCGGGAGGGGGAGGTCGTAAGCAAGGGTTTTGGGATTGGAGGAGAATAAATGAGACTAAAAGAGCGGAAACCAAATTTAAGGGCATTGACATCGATTTTTTGTTGGATTTCTGTTGGATTATTTGATGCGATTATTGAACAGCGGAGTTTGCGTCAGAAATAATTTGATACAATTAAGTATGTGTTTTCGTCAATTTCATCGATGCAGATTTCATTGTAATCCAACATCTTAGGTTGACATTTTGAGTTTTGTATTTGTGTCGAATTGTTCGCCGCAAATCTGACTCAAAATTAGACGAAAACATATATTTAACACCAATCAGCTTAAAATTTGGTGCTAATATTTGCGTCAGAAAAATTCGAAGCAAATATAGGATGCTACTTTAAACATCTCATGTACTGATAAACAAGCCATCATAGTGGCCACACCGTCTCAGACACCCAAATTAGGCTTCTGAAGGTTTGAAACACATATAACACAATAACTGAGGATGTGTTATATCCCCATATGGTGGTCAAAATATATCCAAGCAAATGTCCTCCCCTATGGGAGTTTGATACCACAAAGCATGTTGCAGTAAGTCAACCATGGAGATACATATCATACTCATAATACACAAAACATGTGCAGTCATATTTAAACATTTAAATAGAGAAGTACATGCTCTTTTCAAGAAGTTATTTTTCATGGAAATAGAAAGAAACATATCAAGAAAAATAAAATGACAAAACAAGTTGTGGCCTCCATGGGTTGGATAACCAATCTTTTTTTTTTATTTGTTTTTGCATCAATTGTCATTCTGCCTCTCGCTCCCTCGGTACTACGATCATGAGGAGAATGCATGTCTTTCTTTCCACCTCTAGAAATCCTCCATACAACATTCAACCAGCATATCCTATTGTCGCTCAATTTGGCTAAGCCAACTCGTAATGGAATCTAGCCACTCCATAAGAGAGTCCATCTTCTAGTAAAGCTTGACAACGTCCTCTCATAGTATGCAAACATGTTGGGATAGAGGGATGCTACGGAACCGCAGTGTGATTGAGAAAAAAAAATTACGCCTAAGCACCTCTTGCGACTCCCTGTGCGGAATGGGTGTCAAAATCGGTAGTATTGTTGCTCCAATCGCTTTCTGAAGATGGAAAGGGAACACGGGTAGTTTCGAGCCTCGTGACACAAAAGCGTTATCGAATTGGTATTTTTCATAATACAAACATTTTAGAAAGAGAACTTTGCAGAGCTTTGCTACGGAAAGTTTGATTAATTGTAGCTCTCGAGCCCTATTTTGGTGCTTAAAAATGATGTGTGTGCAATTGTGCACTCAAGCTGAAACACAATTCATCTCGAGAAGCATGCATACATTTCAAAGCTTTTAAAAAATCCCATATTTAAATATCATATTGAATACTCTTAATTATGCATGATTTTGGAGAGTCACCCTTACTATAGGACAATGTCATAAATCCCATATCTTAGTTTGATCACTTTTCCTAATGGACAGAAGTGGATAAGATTGAGCTTCTATTAGGCCAATTTGATCCATCTCCTAATAGGGATAGCAATAGATAAGACTAACCATTTTTTGAATTATTAAATGAATAAATTCATGCATGTTAACCCGATTCGCCAATGATGAAAATACTCGAGAATTTAAAATATTTTAAACCACGAAGCTTTAAAATATTTAATAAATTATATCTATCACTAAAAAACCAAGAGTAAATTCTATCCACCCTCCCCCAACATTTGTTGAGGTGGAAAAATCTCATGTTATGTCGAGCTCATATAGAGTCAAATGTCATGTCAATTATATTATCAAATTCAAACTCAAAATAACTATGTGCCGGTCAATATATGGCCCGAGTCCTCTGTATGTGTGATTTGACTACTAACAACTACAAAAGAAGCGGTCATAACTAGAGCTCTCTGATCGGATGGTTTGGCCAATAGGATGTATCATGTGATTTGGTTAGTAGATTCCATTGTAAAACGATCATGGTTGTAGCCCATATGTTACTCAATGATATTTTGACCTTTTGTTCTTTTGAGTGATGAATCATAGGATGTATTTGAAAGAGCATTAAGCCTTATGATAGCACAAGTCGACTTAGGTTGGTTCCCTTAGATAAATATTAACTCTAAGTCTACAAGGTCCCCTTGGACCAATCAACCCATGCTTATTGATAATGATCCTTATATTAGGTTGGGACGATTACCTTCTCTGACTAAGTAGATTAGGGAAAACGACACATCGGGATGACGGAACAATATGATATTGATCGGGTGCATCAACATTTCCCCTACCATTCACTCTTAAGCTCACAGTGTTGATTTCATAAATCTTAAATATTAAACAAGTTGCTTCTATACTATGAGCAATTCACTCCCTAATGACTAGCCTTAAACAAAAGTGCTCTCCCATCCTTAGGAGGGGCAACTATCATAGAGGCTAGCGCCTATGAGAAACCTCCAACCGTAGATCTTGAAGTCCTCATAAAATGAGGGTGAAATCTCTGTGTAACGTCATATCTACTATCTCATATGTCTTTTGAAAATCAAACCCGAAACCTCACAGTAAACTTTCTTCATTTTCTCATTCCTCGAGGGAGGCCGAAGCCATTTCAAATTTTCAGAGCCCACAATATTCATCTGGTGGATGATATGTTGACCATATCAATACTAGCTATTAGCTTATTATTCTTTGAAGTCTTATTGGGCATTCCAAATTTGATTGTAGTGACCTATGATACTATTACAAAAATGAGTGATAAGATTGAGGTATCTCAATGGAGCCAATTTTCTAGGTAGATTATGCTTTCCAATTTTATGTTCAAGTGAGATTGGGGTAAGAGTTGTTTATTGCTTGTAGTAACAAGCTACCAAGGAGCTTATATAGGCATTGTTGCATGTCAAAATTAATCTTAGGGATGGGCCTATAATCCTAACTCTACAATTTACAAATGCATAAATAGTAATCATTTTTCATATCAAAAATCTTGAAGACATCTAAATGCATAGATAAATGAGTGAGATGTTTTTGCGTTTTTTGGTTGGAAAATCTTGGCGACCAAATGCAAACTGAGAATATTTTGTGAAAAATTATAAAGGACAAATAATAAAGCCTTGCGCACAAGTGAGAAATTTTTATTATGTAAAATGCAAAATCATTTTCAATAAGTTAGTTAGAATGACATCAATGCAAAGGTTTGAAAGAGGAAAAATTCAAATTCGTTATAAAATTTTGTCTTTTATTATCTTTAATTAGTAATAATTTATTAATTAATACATAATTCAAGTAATTATATTACACTAATTATAATTGAATTATACTAATTAGTCATAGTAAATAACTGTTTAGTGAGTAACTTAAAATTAACTTAAAATTTATTAATTAATATTTTATGTAATTAAAAGTAATACAAAATAAAATTAGTTTGAAATAACAGACTTAAATCCTGAAAAAATCATCAAACAATTTTAAAGTATTTAATTAAATTTATCATACCTCTTAACAAACAATGACATTTACTCTTCTTGGGATTTACTAAATCAAGTGTAGTTCAATCCCAGAACTTACCGAACATCCCCTAAAAGATTTCTGCTTCCTTATATCTTCTCTTTGATCAAATAGTTGGTTCAGTTCTTAAGCCTCCCTTAATTGGTTCTCTTAACCTGAGGTTCAGCTTAGGGCCCGTTTGGGACAGCTTATAAGTGCGGGGTCATTTTTGAAAATGCTGCGGTACCGTTTGGATCACACGTTTCCACAGCTTATCCGAAAATGCGATTGAGTTTTTACACTAAACGCATGCCGTAGACCGAATCCCACGGTCGACCTGTGGGTCACTTTTCAGAATAAGTTGTGGGTCACTTTTCAGAATAAGTTGTTTATCCTGAAACGCACAAACCATCCAAAAACAACCTCGTCTCCACACTGTTACCAAATACAACATGACACACATGCTTGCCCACGCATTTGGCTGCGTTTTATCTACAAAACATACTAAATCACTAACAAACAATCAATAAAAGGACAGCATAGGTTCAAGGACAAAAACTGAAAAAATGGAACTCTTGAAACATATCACAGGGCTATTCATAAACACTACCCTTAACCTCTAAATCCTAAACCAAAATCATAAGAACAAGAAGTTCAAAAAACTTCAAAAACTCTCCAGTTCAACACATAGAAGCATGCAGTCATTTTCTTATGCTTTCTTCACATAACAGAGCAAGCGTTTGGATTTTCATCATTGAACATATCGGTAATCTGATCCCCCTGCTTACTTTCCTGTCTAGCGACAGTGACACCCTCTGAATACCTCACATACCCAGGAGGTGCCTTCTTGTCGTAAGCCTGAGCGGCATAGGGTTGGGCAACTAAGTTGTAGGGAACATAGGGCCACAGCTCAGCTTTCTTCCCAGTGGACTGAACCTTCTTCAACACTTTGTTTGGTTCCACATACCCTGTCACAGTCACCTTCTGCTGCTTCAAGTTTACGTTTACAGACTTCACCCCTGCAAATCCCATATATCAGAAATCGAACAGCAGGTTTGGAAGAAACAGAGGTGACAAGCAGAAAGTACAAACCTTTCATGGAAGAGAGAACCTTTTTGACCTTGAGCTCGCAACCCTCACAGTCCATCCTCACCTTGAGCTCCACAGTCTGCAGCTGTTTCTTCTTCTTGTTGTGATTGTGGCTGCTGCCAAATAAGTCAGCGAAGTACTCTATAGTTCCACCTAGACCCATGGTAGTAAAAGCTGAGAGATATGTAGAAGGGGAGATTTCGAGCAAGGTAGGGAAGATAAGATAGACTGTTACGGTTTTATAGGGGAAGTCACCTAAAAAAAAATTTCCAAGAAAAGAGCCTGAAAGAGGCGAGGACGTGATCTAAACAGAGAAAGGATCTTCAGAAACCAAACAAGAGAACTTTTCAAAAGAAGAGAGGAGAGTTGGGATTCAATACAGACAGGGATCCCTTATCAGTGCTTTTATAAGAAACAAGGGATCTACACCACATAATTCTAATGTTTTATATATAATATCTAAATTTAAATAGTATTCATATAATAATTAAATCCTTAACATCACAAAAAAAAATCATTATATATATTTTTCCAAAGTGAAATATATATATTTATATATATTTTTTTGATTTGATTGTTCGGTTTGTAATTATATAAAAATCAAGTGGTATGTATGTGAATCAGGTAAGAGTGTGCTTCTGCGAAGCAGGAAGAGAAGAAGAAAGAACAGCAAATCTTCTGCAGGAAACCAATAGATATGGAAGCAGCAGCGTATAAAGTGGAAAAATTGGCTTTTTGCGTGACAGCAGGGAAACCTTAAGGCGCCAGTAGCAAACAAGCTGTGTTGTGGGAACTTGCTTTTAACATACCAAGGGTAAGATCTAATATTTACATGAAGCTAAAAGACCGGAGAAAAAGTTATCTTATAACGGTAACTTTTTAGTCAATTTTAACTGAAAAGAAGTAATTTTTACTCAATTTTCTTAACCAAATCTATGCATTAAAGCTAATTTCAATCTAATCACTTAAACTAAACAGAGCCTAAGAAGTACAATATTTTTACTGAAAAATAATTCGACTCATTCTACAAATATTAAATTCTTGTTTTATAGCCCTCGGCACGTTCTCGTGGCGACAATCTAAATCCTTAAAATAATTTAAAAATATATATATATACATTTCCTTGATGGCATAGGGGAAGTTTGTGAGCTGGTTACGTGGAGTCTCTGTCATTCATCAATAATTAGTTATATAAAAGAAGATTCCGGTAGATATTTTCAAGCGAGAAGACAAAGGAGACATCCATGTGATTTGCTATCACAGGTCCTCATCTCTCCAAGCCATTGAACTTCCCGGAACCAGCTTCCTCCCCTCCCTTAGCCTCCTTCTCTAACCGGCGGTAGCCAGATCCTCATAGACAGCCATCCTATTTCCTTTCTTCACTTGAAGATAGTCGGCTAGACACTGGCGCCGCCCGCTTTGGCGTTCGTGCTCTATCGATATCAACCGATTACCATTTGCATCAACTTTTGGCTCGCTAAGGCTGATGGCAACAGGAACAAATACATTTTTTATGTGATGTGTGGTTGAGAGCGGGAGTCCTGCGTCCGGACTGCTGATAGAATATTTTTTCTGGCAACAGTAATGGGTGTGTTTGGCTGCAAGGATTTCAACTTAAAGCAGTATTTTATAAATCCTAAAAATTCAGAAGTTGTTTGGTACTATTAAATTCAGTTAAATTCATCAGATGCAACATCAAATGAATTTATTATTTGGCAAGAATAATAAAAAAAATTGGCACGGATCTCAAGAAATTCTCAAAAATATTCAAATTTAAATTAAAAATTATCTTGATTGGATAAACCTGTAGCATTTTTCCATTGTGGGATGAGAGCTTTAAATTAAAAATTATCTTTCTTCCTACAAATTTATAGTATATCATTTTAAATTTGGTTAAGTCCCTTTGTTTCTTTTAACCTTTATGGAATTTTCTAGGCAAAAATTTATGTTGTCTTCTTCTATTTTTTCCATTATCCATGCGTGTGTTACGACACTGTGAAATTAAATTATTGCTCTACCACTGTGAATTTTCCGACTTGCAACAGTTTGATACCGTTTGTGAAAATGAAGTCCCGATGATAGAAGTTCACACTTCTTTGACGGCTAACAAGCGTAATGTACGAGCTTCACATTCTAACAATCATCATTTCAGGGCATATTCTCGAAGTGTGTGACATCAATTATCTGGTCTGTTTCCTAATGATACTCATCATCTTGCTGGTGAGGGAACCTACCTTGCATCACTTGAAGATCATGTATGAAGATTGGGGAAATCTCATAATGAGATACTTCAACTTCTATGGGAAGTTCAACAATCTACGATCATGCTTACAAGATGGCATACCAACATCAAAATCCTCTGATAAAAGGTATTCATTAGCATCATCTTCACATATTGAAGGTCCACATTAGGACGTTGAACTCATGAATACGACCAGCTCTACACGTACCTAGTCAGTAATTAAGCTTAACAGTTGGCTCCCAACACGCATGGAGAACGTAGCTCAACCTTATGCAATTCGTGACGATACGACGTCTAGTCTGTGAGGAGTCTCATATGAGTGATACAAGTTATTTATGAGCTCGACATGGATCTCAAAAGTCTTCTCCGCTAGTTGAGAGTTTCCCATCAACACGCTAATCGAATGGGGTTTAACCTTACAAGCATTGATGATTATAACGTGACTTCCGACCCCTACGAGCATGTGAAACACTTCAAAATCATAATGCACATACAATGAGCTTATGATGATCTTCTTTGTCAGATTTTTACTGCAATGCTTAAAGGTCAAACACACACTTGATTTTACTCACTTCAAGGAGGAAGCATTCATACATTTGATGAGATCACTAACATATCTTGCATCTTGGTGTTTTAATGTATATGGATCCTTAAGGTTTAAAAGGAATAATAATTATCACCTTTTTGGAATATTCTCAAGAAAGTGGATATTGAAATCAAGAGAGGCCTCACTTTTTAGGTCAAATTTAATATGTTGTATTTTTTAAAATGGAATGTTGGTTGACATTTCCCTATATGAAAATTTTGGTCGTTTGATTTTTTTAATGTTCTATTATCCTATTTTTGCTAAAGTCATAAACATGATTGTCAATCATTCTTAGCACTTGCTACCAATCAACTATTTTGGACAATTGCATTTTTCTCATAAGTAAAATTTTCATAAATTGCTTATGGATGAGGACAAAAAAAGACACATTTGCTTATGAAGATCATCCTAACATGGAATGGAGAAAATTTGTTTGTTTTGAGGATCGCTCATTTGAATTTGTTGAAATTGCATGAAAATACTCATTTATGATCATGAAACAAAAAAAGTATATTCTTATTCATGGACTGCAAGTCAAACCCCAAAAATTAGTTTTGTAAGTCTAATATTAAGCTTGTTCAAATCTTTTTTGTGTGCCCTCTTTATTCCTCTTTATTTTTAAGCATTGTATTTCTCATGAAAATTTCTTTCATGGGATTTTAATTTTCCTAAGTCTTTTTTTTCTCATGAAAATTTTATTTTTTCTAGTTTTCCACACTATGGCTTACTACATTTAGTTTGAAAAAAAAATTATAAAGTTCTTAAGGGTGACATTATACTTGTTTACATTGTTCTGAGCAAAAACTGTTTTGCTATCTAACAAAGAAACATAAAATGGAATCTAAAAGAAGAGATTCCCCTTACTTTTCACAACTCTTTCTAATAAAGCTTCCACTTCCTCTTTGGCAGAATTTTTTATTCCTGACATGTTAATATTTAATATATGTTGTCTATTGATGTTCACTTTCATTTACTTGGTCTTTACAATGATCCTTCTAATGGCCATTAAATAAAATGTTTGTGCTTCCTTTTGCTGTCAAGCTTGGTTGATTTTCTCTTTTGCGGTGGCTATTGGATAATTTTTAAGTTTTGATGAATTATAATGATGTCCATATGCGCTTATTTAGACTCAACCGATTTTCGATCTTATATTAATTGTTATCATAAGGTTATTGGAATTAATTTTTGATATCGCGAGTGTAGGATGTCTGTTGGAGCGCTATAGAATATTTTTTATGCATGTTTTGATTCTCATAGTGTTTTGATTCTCATTTGAGATCCTCGACGCATATTGAGGGACATGCTGTCGGGATCGTTCTATCAGACTTTGGTTGTCCTTTAGGCGAAGGTTAGTCGGCATTTTGTCTACCAGACGGCTTCGATCGGGCCAACAAATCTCATTCGTCATGCCGTGCATGAAACTGGCTTAAATTGGCTCAACTATCGGCGGATTAGCCAAATTACCTCGGATGATGAAACTAATTGCGTGAGCGCGCACAAAATGTCGATTTTACCTAGGGAGGACACACATTTAACTATGGTTTCGTGCACAAGCCAATAACAAGCAAACTGAGGATTTTAAATATAAAACATTAAAAAAATATGAAATAAAAAAGTGTTTTAAAAACTCAAGCACGCCTCTCTCTTTCTGATCCCCTCTCGCCTGCCCTATCCCTCTTTGCAAAACCAAGCTAAATCCCTCACCTAGCTGTTCGCCTCGCCGCCTGCCTCGCCTCGTCATCGGCCTTACCTTGTCGTCGGTCACGCCTCACACACCATGACCCCTCCCCTTCTTTCTTTTCTTTTTTCTTCACATGCCCTAGTGCTTATGCCACCTGATGGTGACCACAGAAGCTGACCGCGTCTCACGCGCTAGCGTTTCTCCCATATGTGTCAGCCTCGCCAACTCGCCTTCTTCGTCTCGTAAAGTCCCTCGCAAACATCTCACGTGCGGTGAAATTTTGGGTCGCTCCCTGCCTTGTGTTTCCTTCTGTCGTCAGCCTACCTGTTGCCGATGAAGCACATGCCGGTGGCTTATCTCTGTTGGCGGTTCTGGTCACAGCGCAACCTCCTCCAAGATCGGGCTGCTCCCCACCTCCCCTCACAAATGTCATGCGAGATATGTCGGGGCACGGTCCGCGCAGACAGTTCGAGATTTCGCCAAAATTCGTGATATCGTTGGAATCTCCCTACAGGGTGAGCTTCTTCATTTTTGGGAGAAAAGTGTGAATGTCTTCTCTCCTTTTGGGGGAGAGCTTCTTCTTGAAATTTATCAAACATCGAGCATCCACCGCAATGGTATAACCTCCTCAACCCTTGTGTTCTTCTTTCTTAGCTAGTCCTAGGATTAATTTTGGCTAGGCGTTGTAGGTCTGGTCGCCCACGCCGGTGAGTTGACTGGTCCCACACTTCTTCGGATTGAGCATTGGTTTCTTAGAGGAAACACGTGCATGCAAAACCCCTTGCGGAGCCATGTGATTTCCTATTGCGAACCATATACCTAAATCCTAGTAGCTTAGAATTCTAACTTCCCATTGCTTTCGTATTCCCTAAGATTCCTTGGATGGGTTGGGATGTTTGGATTTTACAAAGTGAGAACAACTTTATATCTAGCTCGCCTTGCAAAATTATGAGGAGTTGTGAAATGGGAAAAGCTTTGTAGCTAGCTCATTCCACAACATCGTGAACAGTTTCCTTTTGAAGACCCAGAAGTGAAACTACATACACACCTCGCCAAAGCAGGAGGCAGCTATGCCACACATCCAAGTGTTAAATCTTAGGCGTCTATGTGAGATCAGTAGCACTAGTTTGGCTCACTATTATTTATGATCATTTGCACCATATCATATTGCATTTCATGCATCACACTTTTTGCCACAACCGGCCTCCCCGACCATGTCAGCGTCGTTTTTTTCCTCAAACGGCTGCTCCAACTCGATCAGCATCATCTCTGCCTCGACTGGAAACTCTGATCTAGTCGACATCACTTTTGCCTTGACCAGTCATCTGATTGGCATCACTTTCTGCCTCGAACAAACGCTCCTGCCCGGTCGACATCATGTGTGCCTCAACCAGTCGTCCTGGATCGGCCGACATCACCTTTCTGCATCGAACTACCGCCTTGGTCTGGTCGACATCACTTTTTGCCCCGACCAGCTGTCCAAGCCTGATCATTTTGGTTAGACCAATAACCTCGGCCTAGTCGACTGAGCACTTTGGTCCGTTCAGCCTTCCCATCTCGTAGATCGATCACTTAGGTCCGACCCACCACCCCGGCCCAGCCGATCAATCACTTAGTTTGACCAGCCTCCCCAGCCTGGTCAACCGATCACTTGTATAGTGTATGTTGCGCATATGCATGAGTCTGCTTGCTTGCTTACGTAGTGCATTATACCTTGTATGTGCTTGTCATTTGAATGTGTCTGGTAATTATTGGGGCAAGGTGTAATTCTCCCCACCGAAGTCCTATATCCTAAGAAACTAAACTTAATAACTTTTGTGATATTTGCTTTATATGACATCTTGCATAATCTTTATCATATGCTTGAGTTGCATTTTGAGTGTTTATTCATACACTCACCACACTTGTAAAGATTCTCCCAAGTTAGGATCATCACCTTTTCGGGTCACTACCTACACGGCATACCCATCCTTCGGGCAGATGTCACCACGACATGCCCACTCTTTCAGGTCACTATATCCACGATACAACCATCCATCAGGTTGTTGCCTCCAAATCACACCCATCAATCAGATCGTTGTCTCCATGGTTTGCCTACCCTTTCGAGTCACTACTTCCATGATACACACATCATTCAGTTCGCTGCCTCCATAACACACCCATTAATCGGTCGTTGTCTCCACAACATGCCCGCCCTTTCGGGTCACTACCTCCATGACACACCCATCTATCGGGCTGCTGCCTCTACAGTACACCCATCCCTTTGGATGTTGTCTCCACGACATGCCCGTCCTTTCGGGTCACTACCTCCACGACACACCCATCCATCGAGTCACTGCCTCCACGGCACACCCATCCATCAGGCTATTTTCTCCATGGCATGTCCGCCCTTTCAGGCCACTTCATTCACGACACACCTATATGTCGGGTCGCTGCCTCCAATGTATGCCCACCTTTTTGGGTCGCTGCCTTCACGACACACCTATCTGTCGGGCCGCTGCCTCCACAGAACACCCATCTATCATGCCACTGCCTCCATGGCATACCCATCCATCAGGCCGCTGTCTCAAAGGCATGTCCACCATTTCGGGTCACTGAATTCATGCCACACCCATCCGTCAGGCCATTGCCTTCATAAATTATCTCACTAGAAAGTCTAAGCAGTTGCCCATACAAAGGCAGTGACAATTCCATCTAAGACCTGACGTAAGGTGAAGCTCGTCAAAGGCGATGTTCTGATAAGGGCGAGAGAGATGGGCAAGGAGTGGACTTGAATTGATAAATTTTTCTACCTAAAAATCTAAAAAGAAAAGTCTTAATTGATTATATCCTCCAAAGATCAACTGGTCAAAAGATTACAAATAAGCAATTCAAAAAATAATGTTTAAACTAAAATTCTGTGGAATGATGTTTTATGTACTCTTTTTAATTTTCAGTTGTTATCACATCTACGCCTCTAAGAAGTGAAAAACTTGACGGCTTCATATATAGCATAAAAGTAGGCTTTTTTCTCAAAACAAAAAAAGAAATTAGGCCTCCTCGTCGAACCAACTGAGTCGCCACCGCCGAAGACATCGTTGTTGGAGCTGTCACGAACACTTACAAACATTGCCTCCATCTAGTTGGTCGGCCATACCGGCCGACCAACATCACTGGTTGGCCATCTAATGCAGACCCAGCCAGTAACTTTGGCGAACCACTTGGGTGGGTCAGCCAAACCTTGTCGGTCGACCACTTGATGTTAAACCAGCTGACCACCCGGTCGGTCACTTGAAAAAGAACAGACTGGCCACTTGAACCGGCCACAATCCTGCCAACTGGCCATCTAAAGAAGAACCAATCGGCCACTTGAGCCGAACACCCAGTTGGCCGCTTGATGTTGAACCAATCAGCCACTCGTGCCAACCAACCTTTCCAGTCGGCCACCCAGCTAATTGTGTAATGTTGAATCGGTCGGCCACCCCTGACGTTCGACCACCTGAAGCTACCGAAGAAGAATCTTAACCAAATTATCCCACACTGTTGCCCTTTAAATAGTGGCATATATTTAGATGTAAAAGGGGTCCCTTTAAGCTCTCCCCCCACCTCATTTAGGGAGTTTGCTCCCCTTCAACCTCACATTCTAAACTCATTTGTGTGGAATAAAAGGGACCACCAAGCCTGAGGACCACCTCTCTTTGCCTCCCAACGAGGCATTCACACACAGACTCTCTCTCTCTCTCTCTCTCTCTCTCTCTCTCTCTCTCTCTCTTCATCCTTTCTCTTCCTTTGAAATCCAACTGTATCCCTTGGGTACAATCCAAAGGAAAAATTTTGGGCTCAACATTAAAATCTTCCCCCAAGAAAACTAAAAAAACCATCTCAAATTTCAACTCAGAAAAAAGTTATGCTAGTGGTTTATTGCATAGAAGCGACAAGATCCGCAACGGGTACAACATAAATTATCCCACTAGCAAGCCTCGACGGTTACGCCGTGAAGGCAGCGACAATTTCATCTAAGATCTGATATAAGGTGAGGCCCACCAGAGGTGATGTTCTGAGAGGGCTGAGAAAGATGGGCTGGGAGTGAACTTGAGTTGAAATTTTTTTCTACTTAAAAATCTAAAAAAAGGCTTAATTAATTATATTCTCCAAAGATTTACTCGCCAAGAGATTACAGATAAGAAATTCACAAAAATGATGTCTAAACTAAAATCCCATGGAATGATGTTTTTTAAACATATTTTAGTATTCTATTCTTAACGCAACTGCGCCTCCAAGAAGTGAAAAACTCAAAGTTTTCATGTATAGCCTAAAAGTAGGCATTTTTTCTCAAAAAAAGTAGACCTCCTCGTTAAACCAATGGAGCCGCCACTTGATGTTAAACCGGTCGACCATTGGGCCGACCATTTGGGTCAACCAAACCTTGTCGGGTAACCACTTGATGTGTTTTCCATTCTTATTTGCACTGATGTGTTTTCCATTCTTATCGCAGCTTTGTCTCTAAGAAGTAAAAAATTCGAGGGCTTCATATATAGCCTAAAAATATGCCTTGCCAAGAAGAAGGTTCCGCCATCGGAGACGAACCAGGAGACCTGCAACCATCAAGCTGACCACACATTCGGCCAACATGGGACTGCCAGCTTCTACCGGCCAACATTAGTCGGTCACCGCCCCACGCCAACCACTTGACGCCGATAAGTCTAGTTGTGGGAAAGTCTAGGAGGGCCAATCAAAGTGCTGAAAGACCGTTATACCCCTCTCAACTCTCCTAAAAGGCAAGGGCTTAAACATAATATTCATTTTCCCTATCTCATTCTCTATAAATAGAGGACCCCCCATAAAGGGGCTCCCCAACCTGCAATCCACCCCTCTTTGCCCCCCAACGTGACAGCCCTCTCTCTCTTTTTGTTCTTGTCTTCCTCCTTCCACTGAACCAAAGGACAGTTTTTGATTCAACACACGGATAGGCTCGAATTGGCTTGAGATCGGCTTCAAATATTTTTTTTTTATTTGTAAAATTATATATCCTAAATAAAACAGAATAAAACGAGTTATTGGCCGAATTTCAAGCTAAAATGTAACCAAATGGCCCGATTTAAGTCTTTTTTTGTTTTGATTTCAAGCCGGAACTGATCCACGTAACACAAATTTGAGCTAACTCAATTTGATTTTGAGACGATTGAACTCGATTCAATTTCGAGCGAACTAGCTTGAAATCGAACATAATGAGCCCTGAGTTTATTTCGATCGAAATTCAATTCATTTGCGCCGCTTTCGATCCAGCTCTTGCTCGGCTGAAAATCAGCTCTTTAACGACAGTACTCATTCAGCAACTCTCATAATGATCTTTATTTATTTATTTATTTTGCACACATTTATACGGATATATATAAAACTTTTAAGTTCATATTACATGGACCATTATTCTCCGTTATACCCATGTCTTCTCCATCTAAAAATTTTCACATAAATTTATTTATTTCTTAATATTATCAATTTCTTGATTGTACCGTATAAACATCGACCAAAGTTTTAGAAAATATTACCATTTACTCTATTGCAGATTCCTATAAGCTGGTTGAGCTTTCCAAGGCCTTGATCAGAAAAAAATATTACATTAGGACTTCAGCTGTAGTTTACCGGTGTATTGTGGTGAGATCCACTTAACATGTAGTGTCTCGTCATTGGAAAAAATTTGCGTGCATAAGACGTACGCAGAGCTGCGTACATAAACACAAGGTATACGAGAGTTATATCCAGGTTACAACCCCCTTTAACCTACTTATAACCCCTTCGTAACCTCGTTGTTCCCCCTGTAATCAACCTATAACCTCTTATAACCTACCAATGCATTGAAAAAAAAGTGCGGACTTATTGGTAGGTTACAGGGAGATTAAAATGAGTTATAAGTAGATTACAGAAGGGTTGTAACCTGAATATAATCTCCTTATAACATTCTTATACTCTTTTACGTACGCATCATCTCCGCGTACATATTACGTCCGCAAATTTTTTTCCCTTATCATTAGACTCCCCCAGAATTATGATGTAATATATTTTCCTTGGATCCTAAGCTAGCAAGCATGTGGCTAGAGTTTGATCTTATCATAAATAGCCAAAAATTATACCGAAAGTCTACATTACTTTTATTTTTCTATATGCTGACGAAAGTTAGTTGGGCCAGCTAAGGCGACATGACATGGACATATTGGCGGCAGACTGATTGAATTTGAGGCCGATGGGGGAAACAAAATGTGGTCTATATTGTGAATTCCCTGATTTTATAAGAGTTCATTTTACTTGGGACATAAATCTTTACATTCTCCAATATTTGCCATTATACAGTTGCATTCATGCATCTTTAAGCACGTCTTTTTTAATGAATTTAATTTTTATTTGTTTGGACTACTTGATTGGCATTATTATTTTTCTATAGTTATTAAATCTTAAAAAAAAATGTAAGCCGAAATTTGATATCATATTATTAATAAGATTGTCACGTATTTAACTTAAATCTAACAAAAAAAAATGAAAAAATAAAAATTAAATCCAACACATCATTATAGCAATTTTTCTCACATTTTATCTTTTTTTTTTCTCATGTTCCATTCTACTATGACGTAAATTTAGATTTATTAAATCCAATTGTGAGGCTAATTTATTATAATCTCAAATATTGAATTTGATAAATCCTATTTAACTTGAATTTGGATTGCAACAAAACACCGTGACTAAAAGTGATAAGAGTGTGTGAATTCATCGCAATGCAATAATATGACACAACTAAAATTATTTGCAAATTATTTTGAGAGATATGTGGCGTGCGTGTCTATGTGTGTGTATATATATATATAAAAGATTGGCAGGAGGTTATGATACAAGCCCCCAACCAACCGTATGTGTCTAACCACTCGATCCCACACTGCAAGATAGATGCACTCACACGAGCTCGAACCTGTGACCCCAAAAGACTCACGACACGTAGTCTGCCAACTAAAGATTCACGGTGCGCAACACTTTTATATATATATAAAATAGGATTGGATGATGTTACAAATTAAAGCCCAGGTTCACAGATCTACATAGAATACTTTAAGCCTTCCCTCAATTTTCCTAAACTGAACACATTGCAAAACTGATTTAACCAAATATTAATGTACAACAACAAATGATCCTGATCAAGTGCATAAAAAAGCATTTGCAAATAAAAAACAACTCACCTAAGAGGAACAAAAACTTTTCAAGTAGCAGAATAAACAACCGAAAAACAAGCAAGAAAGAGGAGCAATTTTTTTAGTTATCTGCAGCCAATCAGACTCTTTCTTTGAACTTAATTTCAGTCTGAATCAGAACCTGCATTAGTTGAAGCTCTAATACTTCGACTATTGCCTGTCTCCTCTTCTGCATCCTCATCATTGTCGCCTTTCCTTTCACCAATAATACCTAAACAAACTACAGTTTAAGCCTTGTCTTGTAGATCTGAAAGTTTCAAAGAAGGATGCATACCTTTCCTCTTAAGGAGGTGTTCTAATGCCCTGGAGGTGAAATCATCTTTGCTGCCCAGATCTTGAAACCCAGTCATCCTATCAAAGCCAATCCCTTTCCTGAAAATAACCAAAGAAATCAGGCCAAAAACAATGATGTTTTGACGCAGATGCAAAAATTAACATTATGAACATGCTCACCTGAACAAAACAACGCATGGCAGGGTTTTAATTGCTAATTTCTTAACAAAGAACGGTGCATTCTGCATATAACACACCAGAACATTTAAATTCTATCATTACTAAGAATTATCTGAAAAAAAAAAACTTCTGATTGGGGGAAATGAGACTAACTTCAGCATCTAATTTGATGAACTTTGTATCAAAATGAATTGGTGCCAAGGCCTTCAAATGCTTATCCATTATCCTGAAAGAGGTAGGATCATGAAAACAAGATAGAAGCAAAGAGGCATTATGCAGAATAAGTTTAGCATATAACTCACTTGCAACGGTAAAATTCACGGTGGTAGAAATGGCAAATGACTTTCTCGCTTCCCGTCACTTCACCGAGAAAGTCAGCTTCAGTTATCTCCCTATATTCACCATGACCTTGCCTTTTCAGTACCTCTCTCTTCTCAGCTTCTTTCTAGTGATGTTAATGATTTAGAAGGCTGCATTAAACTAATTCTGCTTTTCTAGAAAATGTGAAGTGTCAAAATAGTCCCCTAACTGTTTTAAACATGGCCATTTTAGTACCAGAGTCTAAAAAGTGCTAAATCAGTGCTCAAATTTTTTTAAATTGGGGCTGAAATAATCCTTCGTTGAGATTATTTCAGCCTATATTAAAAGAGTATGGGGCTAAATTAACAACATATATATTTTGGTACTAAAATAACTCCCTGCAAATGGTCAAAGTACTTTCTACAAATGATATGCAACTCAAAGCAACTCTTAGATTACTGAAACAGTACCTTTAAAGCAGCAATTCTTTCTGCATGTAATTTCTCCAGTTCAGGATCCTTAAACATAACCAAGTCAAAGAAGAGAAGAATTGCAAAGCACAAGTTTCAAAATGCCAAAATAAACATAAGAATCCAAAGTCAGATGAGATATTTGAACTCACATCCAGCAATTCATCCAGGTCAACCTCATCGGTGGGTGCATGAGATGATGTTTGTGCCTTCTCATTGGCTAACAACTCCTGTAAATTTTGTCACGCATGAGGATTACAATGAACAAGCAAGTAGATTGCACTTCATTCAAATAATGTCACGCATAAAAACAGTACACTTCATGTCCTAATGCTTGTCATCCAGGACTACTAATTTGTCCAATTCAATTAAAAAACATTCTCAAAAATTGCATTTCTGAGAAGCATCTCACACATTTTCTTCAGTTATATTCTCCTGATCCTATGCAGGTTATCTCACAAAAAATTAATGAATTCCTTTAGCTTTTTCTTTGACTTTTTTTTTTTTTTGACATCTTTTTTCTCGCTTACTCTTTTTCAATTTATCGAAAAGGGAAAAGTATACGGATTCCTGGTTTTAAATAAGATGCTAGAAAGTTCTAAAGCAGATTCATGGGTTTTCAAAATGGGTGCTTTTTATTGTTTTAAAGCAGATAGAAGGCCAGATCAACTTGTTCAAAATCAGATCTATGACTTGATACATGCACAGTTAAGGTATGCTGCTAAATAAGCACATATTTGTGGCATTGGTGGATATTTATGCGTTGAGATGGCACAATACTTAATATAACTCTATTATCTTTTTGCTGTAAGTATGAAGTTTTGTTTGCTGCGTTAAACTGTACTAAAACACTTGTGTGCTGAAATCTCGACTGTATGCACGTTTGTAAGCAAAGATGCCCTTTTTATGTGATATTTTTATTAATTGTTTAATGTGCAAATCCAAAGGAGCGGGCATCTGAACCTTTTGTAACAGGGATATTTTTGTGAGCTATGCCTAAGAGACATATATCATGGTAACAAGCCCACAACTCCTAGCAAAGATGGGGTGCAAGAATACAATTTTTTTTTTTTTTTTTAACATGGAGCACGATCGAAGTCAATTGAAAGACAGGTAGGATAAACTTGAGAAGAAGTGAATTTTCAAAAGATCTCAAACCAAAGAGGGGGGGTGAAAAAATTATTTTTGGAACCCAAGAAAAAAAAAGAGTGATGCTTCTATGAATAATGGAATAGTGGAAATGGAAAATCACATGCAATATCTATAATTATGCAAGCTCAGGTAAAATGCTACCTCAAAATTTGAAGGAAAAAAATGATAAAATATTTAATCAAATGGTAGCTATCGCCAGTGATTTGGAAGCCAATTCTAAAAAAGTTGCCCTAAAAATTGGTAAAGATCGGGGAGATGTAAAAAAAAAAAAGAGAGCGCAGGAGGACCATAACCAAGTACACAAGTACGGATAAAGTGATTGGAGATAACATAACAAGGAGGTCATCCTTCTTGTAGTGATAGCAAAAAAAGAGCACACTATGTGAGGTAATTCAAAAAAACCAAAAAATAAAACTTACACAATTTGATATTTTATATATGGAAAATGAAAGCATAAACATTATGCTTCCAACAATGTAATTCATGAATCATCAAACATACATCAATTAGATTAATTCAACAAGTTCTCTCTCTAAAATCAACAATCAGCAACAAACACAATTTTACCATCTAACATAACTGCAATAATAGCTATATATAGAATTGCCTAATAGTGTGTTAGATATGATATCACGAGTGCAAGATAGAAGAATTCAAGGAATTGTTAGCAGGCTCATGAAATACGGTTAAATATGACACGTTAAACTGAATTAAAGCCAAAACTTTTCAAACTTACTAATTTGTAAGTGTTAGTTCCATTGTGCAGCAAAAAGGGCCTTCACATTCAATATCATAAAGATTCCAAATGGTAAACATTCTAGATTAAAATGTACAACTATCTTATTATCTATGTAAAGTCCATCTACCTCCAATTTACATAAAATAAATAAATAAATAATAAAAGAAAACTTAAAATTGTCATAGTTACTGCTAGTGATTTGCAAACATAGTCAAATCAATTCAAGCAGATCAAGGAAATGATACGAGGCAAGTAGTGAAAATGCTAAAAGACTAGTATGCGTCTTAGACTAGTATGCGTTTTAGAGAATACAATAATGATCTGACTTATAATTCATTCCTGAATGAGAGATAATAAAAAAATAAATTAGTAGAAGATTATTTCACCCAAAATATCAGCATCACACTTAAACTGCACTCAAAGAAATTCAACTCCAAATAAGAAAATAAGATTAAACAAAGAGCTATAATTTAATTAAGCTAACAATTTATCTTTAAAAAAATTAAGTGTTGAAATTTATAGACATCAATTTTTAAAGGCCAACAGCCTCTAGCACTAGCCCAACACTCATAAAAAAGCAATGTAGACAGAAAATCCATCAGAACAGAAACATAACAATTCTCATAGCCAAGAAGATAAGCATAGAAATACATGGAATTTAAAAATCTCATTACTTGTTTATTCATGCAAATTACTCATATGTGATAGTAATAATTGGAAGGCACAGCACTGCCACAGCAAAAGAACTAAAAATTGCTACAGAAGAGCCACTAAATAAGTCACACGAGGGTATAAGAATCTTAGTTATAGTAACTGTAGTTGCTTGAACCCTGCTGCATTCCCTCATCACTTAGATAATCGATAAATCTAGAACTACTTGTTCAATAAGCTATTTGGTGACATCCCATTTATAAGTTTCTTAAATAATTTAGTCATTTCTTCAGCGCCACTAGGCATATCATGAATATTGTTTCACATACATTACACAAACTATAATAATAATAATTTATTACACTTCATTGCAATTTTTTATGACAGATAAGTGTTATTTAAAAATTATTTCAATAATTTTGAGATTTATTATAAGCTGAATAATTTTAACAATAAGTATTTTAACATTCTACAAGAACTGTTGTTTCATACTCATGTGATGTCATGTCCATGTCTGAATCACAGGTCACACAATTACTTACTTGCTAATCAAAACAAAATTGTGTTATATTTTATTTATAAGTTAAGCCACTACGCATCACATGTGAATCTTCATATTATTAGGGTGCACAAGGGTATTGGATATAATTCCATATTGAAGAGTTAAAAATATGCTAATATAGGGGGCTTAAGCTTTTGGGTTGAAACAATCTTGACCATTGGCGGTTCTTGCTCAAACCCTAATAAATTATCAAAGCCATTGGTTTAGCTACGATCAGGTGCTTCATGCAACCAGTGGCTCCAATAAGTTTTGATGCCTTTTATTATTCACGAGCAAGGACTTCATAAAGTTGGGTGAGTTAATGGCACATGATATTTGATAATCCTAAACGCTTCCCTTTAAGGTGGAGTGATGGACAAAGTGGAGAGCTATCACGTGAGGAGAAGATTGTTTAGGCACATGAAAATATAGATAAAAAATGAGTTTAATGTAACTACTCCAACTTCAATCTCCTCTTTGTTCATAGCCCTTAACATATACAACAAGAAAAGAGCCTCCTACATCTAAGTCATTGTAGCTGATATTAACTTGTTTATGTCAAAGATCATTAAGTTGCTTTTTCTTGCTTTCAATAAATCTAGTTCTTATACTTGATTTAAAATACTCCACTTTGAACTAATTTTTTAAGCTTTGGTGGTGGTTGGTATTCACGTGTGTATTTGCAAGTATATCTTTCATAGATTTCACATAATGTCAAGTGACATGAAAGTAAAAAGAAAGAAAAAAGTTCCACTCATTCCCTTTCCATTCACTCTTATTTTTTCTCTACTCTCGTGCCACTAACAGGTGTTATCTCTTTTCTAAGCAATGTTGACCTCTATATATGCTCCAAAAGTGGAATCGATCAGACATAATAATGGTGAACGATTAGTATGTCACACACAAATCAAAATTAAAATGCCTCAATCATACCTGATTTCATTTGGAACATCATCCACATGTAGAACAAACTTCGTCAATGTTTTTGGAATACCAAAGTTATCCAGTAGAGGCCATTTGAACAAAATAGCAGGCAATAGATACATCGACATGCGAATCAAGTTCAAATTACTTTGACCGTCACCTAAGCAAACAAGACAACCTCCATTCACAAAATAGATAACGCCAATATGCTCAAAGCATTGAGATCACTCACACATGGCCTCTTGCATCGCCAAATAGCTAGAAATGAAGAGGGCGGCCCACAACTTCGACGTCATGCAAAATAAAGTCAAACAGTTTTGATAGTCATCAAGACTATTTGAATGACATCCATTGATGAAATGGACTTTGTTCACAAATTCAAACATCAAAATCATCAAGAGAGGGCCTTCATTGATTGGTTCAATTAAATATGATAAAAACAATCGAGAATAGACATGAAGTTGCACAATCATCCCTGAATTAATTTGTTTTCGTTGAAGTCACTCATACTGTCTGATTATAAAATGTATTGCTTGTATGTGTACAAAATGTCAAAATTAATTAAGAAGAGGCTTTTCGTAGTTGATTTGAAGAAGCACAAGCAAAATGACAGATCAAATGTGACATCATGCAAATCAAGCCGAATTACCATGATTGTTGTCAAGGTAGCTCAAATATTATATATTTGTGAAATAGACTTGCACCAATACATATCGAGTATAAAAATATCCAAGAAATGACCTTTCATTATTTGACTCAAACAAATCTGACAAAAAAAATATAAGGATTGAGTGTGACGTCATGCGAATAAGACATTTTACTTCAACTGCTATGGAGGTCAAATGGCGCCTGATCACGAAACGAACAGTGAAAATGCATCTGGAGCGTCGAAGTTACTATAAAATAACTTTTACAAACGATTTGGCAAGTATGATGAAATGATAATCTATATACACATTGTCATCTGAATCGATCATATTTGTTTCGATCATAATCTAGATTGCTTAAATATTATTTGATCAAGAAATAGGTTGCACGAGTGTGTCTGAAACATCAAAATAAAATGAAAAGAACATCCATATTGTCGAGGCTCCCATGCAAATGTGAAATATAATGTTTGCTTTTTGCAAGACATTTAACATGCAATTTGAGGCATGGTGAATAGAAAAGTTTATGAGATATATACATACATACATATGTGTGACAATGGTTATAATTATAATTATAATTTAATTATTATTATATCATCAATATTAAAATAAAATAAAAATTTCATCTCCATACCTAAATCACACTACCCACGATGCCCTCCAAAACTCCACCATTCTCCCATCTTGTGTGCAATGAAACAAAAAAAAAAAAAAAAGAAAAAAAGTATTAGTTACCTATAATTATCTCCTCACTGGTTCCCTTTCGCTCATATATCCCGAATCCCCTCTCGCCCTCTCCCACCTCTTCTCCTCTTCACATGGTAAGCCCACGCATGAAGATCCCTCAAGCTTGGCTTGCTACCATCCCTTGCATCCCAAGCCGCTCAAATGCAGCCCATCACCACCTTCTTCTTTGAAGTTGCACACCCATCAGTGGTCCTCCATCCCTTACGCAGCCCAAGTCACACTTTTGCCTCTTCCAAAGCCGAACAAGCCGAACCTCTCCTCCAATGTTTCTTGAGATTCAATAGCCATTAGTCTTATTGTCGCCTTCTGCAACCTTTCTTGAGACTCAATAGCTCCCAGGAGGCTTTGATTAGGGTCAAGCTTGTGATTCTAGGAAGAAATGAATGAGCCGAGCTTAATCCTTGGGCTTGACTCGAGCTCGCCTCGAATTTTTTACAACCCTACATAGCACACCCCATTTTTTATCTCCTAAAACTAGCAGCCAAATCACAATCTCCTCCCTCTATCTATTTCCCTATTCGCTCACCTCTCTTGGCTAATAAGCCTCCCGCTGCTACCCTATGCCACTGCACCTCTCAAAGTACTCCTAAACAGTAGTTACCACCCGCCAGATTGCTTCCCTCCAATCTCATTTCCGACCTACTGATTCCAGTCAAAACAAAACCCCCTCAAAGCCTTTCACTTTGTCCTCACTTCCTCAATCTCTCCCACTGCTCCCCCGCATGCTTGCACTTTACTCAAACTCACCGTAGCCCTTGTTGAGCATCTCTACTATCTTGTCCATCCTCAATATCTCCCCAAGAAAATATTATCATTTCTTCATTGATCTTTGTACACATCAACAACAACAACAACAAAGCCTTAATCCCACTAAGTGGGGTCGGCTACATGAATCCTTTTTCTCCATTGCGTCCTATTTAGTGTCAAATTTTCGTTTAATTCTAATAGATTAAGATCATTTTTTATGCAATAAGCCCAAGTTTTCCTAGGTCTGCCTCTGCCTTTCTTAACATAAGTTGTATTTAAAACATCTACTCTCCTAATCGGATCATCAGGTGGTCGACGTTTAATGTGACCAAACCATCTAAGGCGACTCTCTCTAATTTTAAATAAAATTATGAATTTACCAAATAGCTAAATTAAGTCTCCGTACACATTTATCTGGTGCGTTAATAAATTATATTGTGCATGTGTTTTCATTGAAGTGACACCCTATAAACATTCTTCTTATTGACAAAGAAAATACTGCTAGGTTTCCAAAATAAAGTAGTCGTGCATGTTTTTCTTAACACAACAAAAAAAATTCTATTATTTATGCTTTTGTATGTAGATGCGAAGACCCAAAAACATTTCTTTGCATGGTTGGACAAAACCTTTAGGTCATACTGTAAACTACACATGATTTTTTTAGCATGATGGGCAGACTTATTTTTGGCCAAGTACCTTCTCAATAGGGCTGTCAAAAAAGCTTATTTCTAGTGAATAGCTCGTGTTCTATTTGTTCGTTAAGAAAGTAAATCGAACACAAATAATTTTTTTAGCTCACTTTATAATCGAATCAAACATGAACTAAAGTTTGTCCGTTCGCATTCGACTCTTTTTGGCTCGAAATAATTAAATAATTAAATAATAATATTTATCAATATCCTTGTTATATTAATTTTTTATATGTATTTAAAAAATTTATTATTTTAAAAAATTATTTGGGTGATATAATCATAAAAATATAAGTATAGATGTTAGATATGTAAATACATAGAATTTGGGTGGCATGTATGTAAATATGCCCAAAAGCTAGAAGGGTAGAACAATGGGAAGCCGGGACCACGCATTCCCTTAAGCTCACTCAAACTTTTGTCCCACATCGGAAACGATGGTGAAGAAAATATTTATAAAAGCAAAACTAAGGATTTCTAATGTCGAAAAATTCGAATGATGCGCATGAGAAGCATTCGAACATTGATCGGTTAAAACAATTTATTATCTTAATTTAATACTAACAATTTAATTAATCAATTTTTTTAGTCTCTTAAGATAAATCGAGTCAAACACAAGCATAACTCGAATAAATAAGTTTGAATCGAGCCGAACATGAACAAACTGCTCATAAGCCATTTCAAACACGAGCCAAACATGAGCAAAAAAATTTTTTCGAACATGAATAAACCTTGGGCTCGCTCAAATTCAACTAATTTACACCCCTACTTCTCATCGAGAGATGGAGCATCACAATACTGTTGATATTAAGACTGATTATGGACTTAATTTAAATAAAAGAAAAAAAAGTAGACCACAACAGAATGACTGGAACAAAATGCAAAATTGTAAAATCACAATCTAAGTTACTTGCTTATAGAGAACCGTAATGAATCTTGAGATGCAAATAACAGAGAACTTAAAAGAAATTAAAAAACATAGCACGCGAGCAAAATTTTTTTCTCAATCAAACTCATATAATTTCATAAAGATCTGTTGAAATGCAACGACAAAAAGAATAATTCCACTTCCCCTTATTTATAATAAAAAATTTGATATTTACGAGCCCACTACATTTAATGCTAAATATATAAGAACAAAAGAGTGTGAAATATTTTAGTATCTAAATGATTCTTGTACGCCTACTTTGCTACCGAATCCCAAAATTTAAAAAAAAAACTTACAAATGGATAGACGACAATTTTAAAAGTCATCATATAGGAATATTTGTGTGCAACCCATTATAAATTATTCATAAAATTATGTAATGGTTGGAATGATTTCAAGGCTAGTACAAAGTCCATGCTATTTTCAATTCACTCTTATTGGCTTGAAATTTTTGCAAGCATTGAAAACCAAGCAAATAATAAATTTAAAAGGTTTTTACATCCCAACAATAAAAAATATTGAATATAATATTTTAACCACCCAAACCTTAAATATAACATTTTAATCACATTTTTCATTAAAGCCATTCATATGTACCCACAAGTGAAGACTTTTAATGAAAGTTTTGGGTGGTTAAATGTTATATTTAAACTTTTAGGTGTTTAAAATCTTATATTTAAAATTTGGTTGGTTAATATGTTATATTAAATATTTTTGGTGGTTGGCATGTAAAATTCATAAATTCAAACACTTCGTGCTATGCGCAGAAATCATGAAATATTCATCAAAATGTGATAGAATATGTGTGGTTGTCTTGTAAGTGCAAGGGAATTTATGCAATCATGTCCACCAAGATGCATGCGCTTTAACGAAAATGCTCGCATGTGCTCCAATCAATGTGATGATTGCTCAATCATACGATCCGAGAAGAATGTGCGAGATTAAATTGAGTTGAATTTAAAATATTTTACATTGAAAAGTGTGTTAAATATATTAAATTGCCTAAATCTACTAATTAAAAATGCCCGCAGGTTTCTGCTCAGGTGTAGAGTTAACAAGATTTAAATCAATAGATTAAATCTCCTTGATGATAGTCGTGTTGATAGTAGATTTCAACATGACGGGATATGTTCACAAAAATTATTAATATATGATAAATGCTAATGAAATTATAAATTTCACAAAAAAATAATTAAAAATTTTAGATGAAATAAATCACCAAATACTTAAAGCAAACCTTATCCACCTTCCATAATAATTTGTCAAGAGAGACAATTTTAATATTTACTCGAACTCACAAGGAGCCATATCATATCAATTATGCTACAATATTCACATTGAAAATAACCCAATGCCAGCAAAGATGTGGACAATATTCTTTCTGTTAATTTGGCTAGTCAGCTCCACAAATTAGTCAGTTATGACCGAATCACGCAACCGGATAATTTGGCTTAGACATATTCTACAATATTATAATCACGGATATAGCCTGCATGTCTCCCAATGATTTTGTTTATTTGAGTTATGAATCATTTAATATATTTGATAAGACACAAAACTCTATGTTAACTATGGTCAACTTAAATTTGTCCACTTAGATAAATATCCATCCATTGTCAATAAGGTCCTATTGTACAAATCAACCTGTAACTGCTGACAAAAATCTTTATATAAAATTGAGCTGACTACCACCTCCGACTAAATAGACTAGGGACCATGACAACTCAAGACATCGAAACTATAAAAACTTGATCTAGTTCGCCATCATTTCCCTAATCATACACTCTAAGCTTATAGTGATACATTTTACAATCAAAACCTAATTTCTACTACTATATGAGCATTCAATGCCTGATAACTAGCCTTAATCAAAGGCACTTTTCCATTCGCCAGAGGGATAAATTAACCATAAGGGCTTATGTTATGGATAATTAATCAAACCCCAAATCTAATAGTACTAGCAAACTGAGCGTAAAATCTCTGAGTAGTTCTTATTTGCAATCTAAATAATTTACCTAGTAACTCAACAAAAACTCTCTCATCATATTTCGAGAGAAGCAGCGGCACAAATTTCCAGAGCCAGCAAGCAATATGCTAATTTGATAGGTTTTGATTAATTATGTTGATTAATTTGTAGGTTTTGTTAATAACTCTTGTGTACCTTCCTCTGGTTGTTTTCATTGTGTGTGTTGACTTCAGAATGGTGCAACCATAATAAATCAAGTCTTTGGCGGGCCCAATAAAATGTAACATAAACTTCACCTCTGATGATAGAGAGAACTAATGCTATTTGGCTCCAAACCAATCCTATAAAACACATGTAGATGGCTCTCTCTCTGAGTTGTATTAAAAAAACGTTTGTAATAAAAGCAATAAAAAAATTGATCTCTTTTGAAAGGTTCAATTTACCCTTTGCTGCTACAAGTTTTTTATGTAGGTGAGCTGCTATGTATTACTTTAAGGCGTTCAACCAAGGGAGTACAAGATTGGAAAGTAAAAAATTGAGCGGCTAAACCTCATCCATGACCAAAATAAGTGTATTCTCTTATTAATGAGCACATCCATGAATCCAAGACTTCTACATTTATGTGCTCACGAACCCTGTCTCACTGGAAGTACAAGACTGGAGATTACAAAACAGGGTGGCTAAATTTCTACTTATCACCTCATCCATGACCAAAGTAAGTGTATTCTCTTATCAAGGAGCAAATGCATGAATCCAAGAACTTCTACATTTATGTGCTCACGAAGCCTGACTCATTGCTTTAGAAAGTAGTAGTGAAGCTTTTCTTTGTTACAGGAATCGTGGATATTTATCTTCTATTTTAAAGTGAAATTCTGGCACTTAAGCATCAATTTCAAGCTTCTTGAGGTTAAATTGTGAAAGGGTCTCCGAAACTGACTAGTTGCAAAGCAGTCCCGTCCCCCTATTTGCTTTCATTTTCTTGAGTCTCTTTGTTTACTTTCGTAATGTACCTTAAAAAGTGATTTTCTTGTATTGTCTCAACGGAAATCTTATATGCTGTTTTAATTATTTTGAGCAAACTTTTCAGAACAATACATCCTAGGCATTATTTCTTATAAATTATTTAAACAGTTTGTCATTTTAATCATTTGGCCTGAATCAACACACTTGAACCAGCCTCCATTGATAGTCGTTTCCAAATAGCATCAATAATTTTGATTTAACAATTTCTATAAATGCAATTTTCTGCCTCAAAAGATTTAAAGGGCAATTTCATACATATCACTCAATCTTACAGATTTACAAAACTAATACTCTCTTACATTCATGCCTCACTTTCCCAACCAAATATCGCAACTCACACCAAAACCCCTAACATATAGTTTACGCACGAGTCAATTTCCCAATAATTTGATTGCAGCAAACAAATGCATTAGTTTGGCAATTCACAATTTAGGTTTTTTTTTCTTATGTTGGGGAAACCCTTCTCATTGAAAATAAGAAACAAAAAAGCAATAACATGAAAAAAAAAATCTACCAATGCAAACAGGCAAAAAGTAAGAAAATAGCTCTAATAATATCTAGAGTTGCATATGAAAAATTATAAGTCGTACTGTTCTCTAAGATAATATGTACATTCTTAAATTGCTACCAACCATTTAAAAAGTAAGTTAGCAATGAAGTATTCAACTAGATAAAGCTGCCATTCATATAAATAGCTGCAAGCCAGCTATTGCTTGTTTCCCATCAAGAGCTCCAAATAGTAAAGATTAGAAAGATGCCACAAGTGTCGTTTGCAATATCATTAATACAGAAATCTCTCCAAGAAGTTAAAGAAAAATCCAAAGCTATGGTAAAATTGGAAACCCCAAAGAAAAGAGCAATCTCCTCTAAATGTTGAAGGGGAAAATGAAATTGGAAAAGAAAATGAGAATCGTCCCTTAAAAGAGAATTTCACATAAAATAAGTTGTAGAAATCAATTGGAGACTTCCCATCATAAAAAAAAAAAAGGCTGATGTCAAAGGGACTGAGGTATTCCAGATCCAATTATAAGAAGAAGCAAGGATATTATCATGCATTATGAGAAAAAAATATATAAAGAGCTGACCAAATAAGGACCATTATAACATATAATCCACCTTAAGGAATCCAGTTTTAGTTCAATCTAATCTTGTTTAACTTACTGAAAGATTAAAAATGTCATTTGACGGATAAAATGAGTGATTTCCTTATAGTGAAGATGCCAACCTGAATGATAGAGCTATATGGATTTCAAGTCATCTTGAAGAGATGTGATAAATTTTGGCTAGATGCTGGTTATATATCCAAGAATTTTATAAAAGATCTAGCTATTTTTATCATTAAAAAAATATGCAGGATTTCAGTGACATGTGCATAAGTCTCTCAAGTTTTCAACCAACTTTTAGAATAGTAACAAATGACCAAACGAGTCCTTATAACTTCCTGAAAACATTTTACAACCACAACAAAACAGCAAAGGTATAGGGTTGCCATCATGGTTGTGTCTGCCCAAAAATTTGCTATTTTTTAAGCCCATGAAATTATACAAATTGGTCGGATTCCAGGAAAATTGAACACAAACCCAATTTAAATTCAAAAATTCAAGGTTGAACAAAAATCATGGGATCAAAAATAATTTTGGCATAGAAAAAATATATCATAAATCACAAACGGGAGACCAAATACATAATTAAAATAAAATGATTGTTGTTAAATATAAACATAAAAAATCCACAAGGAAACTGTGAGTTTGAGTGCATCTATACTTCAATAAACAAACAAGTTATTATTTATCTCAGATTTTTTAACTCTAGAGAATTGATTGTAACTGACCAACATTCATAGCTGCATAGAACTAAGGTTCTTCTTAATAGTTCACTAGGTTTCTAAATCATTACAAAGACCCAACTTTCTACATGATTGACAGTTTTTCTATATGATGATATTGCAAAAACTCAATCATCTGATTGATACAAATTACCCTTAATTTTACCATAAGAATATATTTGACCATGTAATTCCTGAATTTGAATATCTAAGGTTCTAAACATACATCACATCCCTAAAAAATTATGTCATTTCTAGAAAATAGTGAAACTGAAATTAATCAATAATCATGATTCCAAAAAGATTCATATTCCCCTTCCAAGCAACATATCCAGGTGAACATAAATATCAATTACCCTTGAGGAGGTGTTTGGCTGCAAGTAAAAATTAGCATTACTATAATTCAGTAAATCTGAAAATCATAAATCCGTTAAATCCACTCTATCCCTCGATTCAATAAATCCGGATTTAAGCTGAATTGAAGGTAAAATTTGCGATCCTAAATCCAAAAATTCATGAAACCACAAAACTCCTGAATTTTAACATTTAGTTAGATTTAGTAAATCCGGTAATAAACCGTATTAAAAGCCGCTACCAAACACCCCTTAATTAAACAATCAGCACAATCCAGTAATTTTACTAAAATCAACCTTATTCGAATTTGAATGCAATATATAATCAGAATGAATGGGCCGCCTCCAAACTATCAGCAAAGAAAATTTTATTTTTCGGGTGCCCAAACTCCCCATCTCTACTTAAGATGGAGTACTTAAGATGGAGAGAATTTCCAATCAAATACTCTGAGATATCTGGTCATCCAAGAAAAAATAAATTTTGAAGAATATTAGGTATATTTCTCTGGAAGGCAGTGAAAGTTAAATGCCAACCATTATGAATAAAAAGAATGCATATTTAGGGTAATATCTCATCACTCGGGAATTGATTTATAAACAGAAAAAGGTAATGGAAACAGTATATTATCTAATTGTCTAAAAAGAAAGTTAATGTTTATTTTCACTTGCAAATCTTTTTGCATGTTCACTATCTTTCCTCAACCCTAACAGAATAAAAAAGAAAAATTTGGACAGAAAACCACCACATAAATTCTCCTATTTCTATTTACCAGTGCAGATACAAGAAATACTGCTATGAAACCGATGAAAGGCCGAACCTTTTGGTAGTCTCGAGCTGCCGCAGCGATCACATTGCCAAAAGCCAAATTGGACATCGTCGATCGAAACGACTCAGGATCCATTCTTACTGGTGTGCACAAGCAGGTAGCTGGAGAGAAATGGTCGATCGCAGTGAAGCAGATCCTGTCGGTGTGGTATCGTGAAGGGTCGAGCGGAGCAAGCGATTGGTAGCTTGCAGCTGCGGATGAGTTGGGGCCGGGACGAATTGCTACAGAGGACACGTGATCGGACAACGAGTGATCGCCAACGAGGTCAGAGCGTGGCGCGATAGAAGGCCGAGTGATGCGGCCGACGGCGAAGCGCTTGTCGGGCCGTTCGAGCGGTAGTTTTTTTTTTTTTCTTGTTTATTATGGTCTTTACTTCCCACTAATCCAAAAAAAATATTACATCAGCATTAATCATGTGGAGTTACGTGCGGAGTTCAATCACTGTGAGACACATGAAATCCCGACTCCACTAAGAAAAAAAAAAGTTATACATGCGAACCCGGCCCAACCGAAACATGACCAATATTCTCGGTCGCGCATAACACAATACGACATAACACCTAAATAATCCGGAATAACACGGGGATAACGTGGAATAACACCTGAATAATCAAGAATAACACGAGGATAACGCGGAATAACATAGGGGGGAATATTCCCGATGTTACTGGAATATTTCTCGTGGTGTTAGAGAATATTCCCCTTATTGTTATACCGCGGCATTAGGGAATATTCTCCCGTGTTATTCTACGGTGTTACAAGAATATTCCCCGTATTATTCCGCGTTATTAATGTGTTATTGTGGTGGTATTGATGTGTTATTGTGCGTTATTTCGTGTTATTCCACGGGTTTCAGTCGGCTCGGGTTCTCGTGTGTAATTTTCCGTATTTCTCTTAGTGGGGCAGGGATTTCACGTAGCTCCAGCGATTGGACTCCGCACGTAACTCTACCTGTGTGGTCCTGATGTAATATTTTCTCCCACTGATCACTGCAAACAAATGCAATTTAGGGTGATATGCATTTCAAATATCTCGAAGTTGTATAATTTTTTGGGACATTTATGTACATTCACACAATTCTTACATGCGTACCTAATTTTTCTTATATTGTTTTATAATGAAAAATACTCAAGAAGTCAAAATGATTTGAAATCATTTTCTCTACCCATACAACCAAGCAAATTTATTATTTTCTTCATTGATGAATTGTCATATGTCATGTTCTTAGGGTCATGCCTATGGTCTTTCATTTCTCTCTTAGACCTTCTTTGAAAAGACACTGAAGCTCAATTTTGTTGTCGTAAATGCTGACTTTTGAATTTGCTTTTGTTTGGTAAGACAACATCTCTCGAATTGGTTTCTACAAAACGATTATTTTTCACCATTTTAGATTGTAGATGACAATGTCCATATCACAGACATCAATTTTAAAAGAACTTCATTAAATGACAAAGCTCTTTAAAACAAACCCTTACCTAAATATTCATCATTAAGGACTTTCACTTTTCTTCATATGATGTCCTCTTTACAAGCTTTTGAAATTCAACTAATGTCGATAATTATTGAAATTTATACTCATATTTAGTTGGGTTAAATTGATCAAGACTTTATAAGAAAATGAATTGACTTTTAAAAAGCTTGAAAACCATTTTAAAATCCCTTCAACATATAACTCATATAAATTGAAGCCTAATGAAGCTCCTGGTCCGACAAAAATACAGATTTATAAAGGTGCCAAAGTGTTGGCTCTAACTCAGCTTGTAATGATAAGTTGATAAACTCAAACAAAAAGAGTGGCTAAATCTCCAAGTAATTTAGAATATGTGGACAAAACTCATCAACTCATATAAAGTATTTACTAATTAACTATATGGTGAATCATGATATGTCTGTGGATCACACATAATGAATTTTGTGCAAAAAATGTGAGAGATGAAGAAAAAGACATAAAGAGAGAGCATGAACAGTAATTTGTCATGTCTTATTCATAAAATGATTCTCCTATTTATAAAGGAGATGGTATACTGATTATATTATATTTTTCATGTGTTTTAAAGAGATCGGTACAAAGATATTTCTTGTATTTTGGATATTTAGATTTGCCGTCCAACTACTTTCTGGCTCGTCTGATTCCAGTTCGATTTGGGTCGATAGGGTCAGCTCAGTCGGTTGAGCTTGATCAGTATCTATCGGCCGACTGATATGACATGACAATCAATCCTTGATCCCTGATGAGGAGCTTCTGGGTTGTCCATAAGATGCTTAGAGATATTTTGAAACTAGATATTCTCTTGTATCGGCTCTACTGAAGGGTAGGCTATCGCATTAGATTAGCTTTTTAGTAATGGTTGACTCAGGTGCTCTTTTTTTCTTATTTTTGGTTGGATAGTTTGAGCTTAGATCATTTAGTCATCATTTTGTCTACCTCATGGCTTGGTCTACTTGAACTTACTGGTTTGGCTCATATGACTTTGCTGGTTCAATGTTCTGCTTGCAGCGAGCCAACCTTCATACTCCTTTTTGGACCGTTGGATATTTTTAAAACCATTAATGACACTTTTTAGTTTCTTTAGTCTCTTACTTCTTGAAAGTGACGTTATGATAAGATTAAAAACTTTTAATATAGAAGTATGTCATATTTAATTTTTTAATCAATGTTGAATAATTAAACTCCCTTTACTTCTGCAAGAAAATTTTGATCGAAGTTCTTCAGAATACATGGTTAGAAACTTAGATAACAATGAAAATTTGAAGATTTGGACTGTCTAATATGATAAAATTAGATCCACTGTAAAGTGCAGTTGTAAATAAATTTAAGATGATTGGATCACTTTCTTCCCACTATATTAAAGTTTTGTCACGAGAACATGTTGTTAGAATACTAGAAAGTATCTGCTAATGAGCTGGTCCTATAATGCAAAGAAAAATATTTATTTCGATACTGCTTTTAAAAAAATTATAGAGTTTGAAGGAAATAGTGGACCTTCCACTTCATTTCTATTCCATAATCACATTAGTAATTACTCTTCTCAAATAAGTTGCATAGCACAAGGTAACTTCGAAGCATAACAATATATGTTAGACATCTTCAAGAAGTTATTTGATGATATCAAACTAATGCATGAAGGGAACTCACATTAATTAACAAAGTGCATGAAGAGGAAAAAGACTACTAAGAATGATGATATGCAGGCAAAAGACCCAGCCAAAATGTGTCCAAAGGGTGTTACTAATGCAAGATATAAATCTCATTGGGAGAAGATAAAAAAATTAAGAGTAATTTTTATATTAGTTATTTTTGCATTTTTTTATAATTTTTTTTTCCTACCGACTCCATTTTAATATAACAAAAAACAAAGATAAACAAATGATAGTTGAAGATCATAGAGAGGCAACAACAACAATCTCTTTCCTACTATGCCTCAATGTTTCACAGCATCTACCACAACTCCTCTCTCTGCAATGTCTCTGTGTTTAACAGAGGAGCCATTGAAAGAATTTCAATGTTTATTCCAAGGTTTTGTTATGGTGTGCTAATGGTATATCCAAATTAACAGGAATTCAGATCATCTTCAAGCACAAATAATCTATCCATAGGTCACATCGAGATGATGATGGACATAATTAGGCAAATGGATTTTTATTTGTAATGAAGCATAACAACCTAGATACAATAAGGTAAAGAATCATATGATTTTATAATAAGGAATTTTAAGATGTTGTAATAAAGAATAAGAACATGGTTGTCTAGATGAATTTGATTGTATATAGAATCAAAGTAAGAGTGTCTTCAAGAATAATTCTTAAATTAGTTGTACTCTGAGTAAACATCTATTTTTTATACTATTTTTTCATCAGTACAACCATGTTGTATTGATTATACTGAGTTATCCTTTTAATGAATTTACATCATTTATTTATGTTCCTGTAAACTAATGATAAATATTATCACTAACAAAAACAGCAGGACTAATAACTTGAGACTCTCAAATTTGCTCAGCACAATTACGTTGTATTGGTTTAATGAGCTACCTAACCACATTTATAAAATTTGGCATAGCTTCGACACAACTGATACAAACGCGATTGTACTGAAGAGATCACACGTAAATTTGATCTTGTATGATAATTATCATTATGAAATTTATTTCAGTACAACCGTGTTGTAATGATTGTATTGAGTTACATCTTTGAAGAATTTATATCATTTATTTACCTTCTTGTACACCAACGGTAAATAGTAATACTAATAGAAGCTGCAAGATTAATAATTAAGAATATGAAATTTGCTCGGTATAACCGTGTTGTATTGGTTGTACTGAACTACCTAACTGCCTTTATAAAATTTGGCATAGCTTTGGTACAACCGATACAACACGGTTGTACCGAAGAGATCACACATAAATTTGGTATTGCATGGAAAATACTGTTATGAAATTTATCTCAAAACAAACGTGTTGTATTGGTTGTATTGAATTATATCTTTGATGAATTTACATCATTTATTTACCTTCCCGTAAACAAGGGTAAACAATTATACTGATAGAAACAACGCGATTAATAATTGGAGAATAGAAAATCTGCTCAGTGCAATCGTTTTGTATTGGATGTACTGAGTTATCTAGTCGCCTTTATAAATTTTGGCGTAGCTTCGATACAATACAGTTGTATCTGAAAAGATCGCACGTAAATTTGACCTTGCTTATAAGTTCTATTATGAAATTTATCTTAGTACAACCGTGTTTTATTGGTTGTACTAAGTTACCCCTTTAAAAAAATTTATCTTAGTACAAACACTATGAAATTTATCTCAATACAATCATATTATAGAATAAAAGAATTTTACTATCTTAGTACAACCGTGTTTTATTGGTTGTACTAAGTTACCCCTTTAAAAAAATTTATCTTAGTACAACCACTGTGAAATTTATCTCAATACAATCATACTATAGAATAAAAGAATTTTACTATAAAAAAAAAGAATGCTAAGTATCTAAAAGAATGATATTAAACAAATTGACTAAAAGAACAACAAATTAACTTCACAGCTTGATAAATTTACAAAACAAAATAAAAGAATGATAGTGAACAAATTTACAGTATAAATGAATGATATTACATATGAAGCAATTCGATTATATCACAGTATATCCTGTAAACAAAATTGGTCCTGAATATGGACATTTTTTCATCTGTCCTTATGGTCTCTCGATCTTTTATATGATTTGGAAACGATGATCTCTATATATTTATAAACATACATCCCACAATCAAATTTATTATCCTGATGTTGGATGTCGTCAACCATGTGTACAAGCCTTTCTGTGACAGGTGAGTCGAAGGCATCATTTACATCTTTATTCAGATAAATGATCTATCAAGTTTAATAAGATTAGGAATTTCTTATTTGTTTAATATATGAATTCTGATTAAATCATAATTATAGACTTGCCTCTTAAGATGTCATTTCTACGTGCATCAGATTAGGCAATGAATCATAAAATAGCCATTTTTTAGCCAAAATGTCCACTAATAATTTCCTATGTTGTTTGTTCAGGAGGGGAAAATACCGTATATACAATTTGTCACTATAGCCTTATTTACATGTTGGACAAATGTTTTACTTTCTTTCTCATAGTTTCCTAATTTACCATAACACTGTAAGGAAATAAGGCCCAAATAAATTAGGATTTTTTTTAGTAAAATAGACAAATATGTACATCTAAAATGTGAATTTGATATTACAAAATGCAAACTAAGAGCATAAATAAATGATTCATACAGGTTATAAGAGGTTTAGTATCCTAGATCAACATTAGTACAAATACATCCACATGAGCGTCGTTCAAATATTGATTTTTGAGCACTTCGTCTATATTTTTCCTGCTCAAATGGATGTTGCCACTTAAAATGATATCATTTCTGCATTTTAGACAAGAGATTGATAATTATTTTTCAAAATCACAAAACTAAAAAAATATAAATATAAAAACATAAGCAAATCATATTATCATTATAGATCGACATTGTGTTGAGAACTTCTATCATTTAAGTTGATCCAATGTGGTGGAAGTAGATCTCTAATAAGGAATTGAACTTGTAAATTGTAATTGAGCTGGTTTGGTATGATTAACATTTTGAATTATTAATACTTTTTCAAAAATAAAAACCGTCAAGTTATGTTGTATAAAACAATATTATTTAATTCTCATAAAACATGCCTTATCAGGATTCTTATCAAGATAAACCAATATTTTTTTTTTGGCTTGCACTTCAGTAGCCCGTTGCACTGATTCTCTTTTCTTCTATTTCTCTTTAACAACATGTTGCAATGTTTCTTTCTTATTGGATTGTTCTTTGATAGTCTACTCCGGCCGCAAGTTAATACAAAACTATTTAGAGTGAGGTTAATAATACTTTGATATTTTAATGTGAAGTACTTATTACCTCCTTGTTTCCTTCTGCCAAGCTCACATTCTCTCCTAACTTTCCTGATCTATTTGTTCTTGGTTTCTGTCACAATAATGAAGAGATTAATAGAAAAAAGAAGATTATTGGAGGATTTTAAATAAAGTATTAATGCATGTAGATCACACCTTATTAATATTTTGCACATCAGCAATAATTTCTTTCTCCTCTAACTTTTTAATTCTTTTTCTTTTATGTACTGGAGATTCTGTGCATGGAGTCCTCACTATCAATTGCCTCCTGTCTTTTCTATGCTTTACAATGCTTGCAATGGTTTTATGTTCCCCTTGCTTTATTCCAGCCTCCTCCTCCTCCACCTGAGGTTGAGTTAGCTTAGGGGCACTGATTTCTCCCTTATTCTTCGCTTCCAATTGACGATGGTTTGGTTTGGGGGGAATATTTATCTCTTATTCTTCTCATTCAATTGATGTTGGGTTATATCAGATGGGGGAATGAATTCTACCATTTCATTCTCCTCCGATTAATGTTGAGTTGGCTCAGTTGGGGGAATGATTTTTTTCCTTCTTCTCTTCATTTCCCTAAATCATAGTTTGATAGTGAAGAATGGTTGCTCCTATGTTTAACTCCTCCTTTATTGATTTAAATCAGCAAGAAGTTTTTTTATTGCTATATTTACATCTTGGGGACAATGGGCCATGCTATGCTCTTCAATTATTTGCTCTTTAACAGACCTTATTCATGCATCAACAACACTTATTCATGTGCTCTTGCTGCTCAGGGCAATCTCAATCTTTATGAGCTTATGATTCATTGAGGCTTCAAAATCTATAAGCCTTTGCTCAATAGACATAAACAATTTATAAATTTGAATGTTTGAATGAATATGTACATGGTTATGAGTGGCTTCATCTGTGTAGATTTTAAAAGTGGATTTTTTTGATCTCTTGAGGAGATGGAAGAGGTGGCTGCTGGTGAGTGATGTACATTGGAAAGGCCAGATAGTAATGTTGACTCTTCCATGATTATATTCCTAAAATGATTGTATACATGTAAAAAAAATGAATTTTTTATTTATTTAGTCTATATCCATTTTTATAAAGATGAAAATAATGTACTTTATTACATTAATTTTTAACTGATTACCTCACAGCTCTGAACCAAAAGCACGACATATTTTATTTCTCATTACCTCTGACTTCGATCCCCACATTATACGAGAGCTTGCCTGTTACATTACAGGGAAAATAATATTAGCATGCTAAAAAATTCATACCTTAAACAAAATGAAATATAATAAATTAGCATGTAAGCAGTGAGAATCATGGTGAAACACATGATACACTAAAAATTCTTATTATTAAAAGAGTGACATTGCCACCCATGTGGCCAAAAGGCATATGGAGTCTTGACTTTTCAATTAGGTCGTCAAATTGATCTACCAAAAACCTCCATATGGCCTCTAACCAGTTATATTGTGCAAATTCATATATGTTTTTAGAAAAAAAAAAAGAAGATCACTCAGTACCTAATATTTATCATATGGAAAAAATAGGTTTCTAAGAAAAAAATTTAATAAAAAAAATAAATTTAGAACAACTTTTATTAAGATTAGGAATTTTAATTTTATTTTAAAATCTGTGGATGTGAACATGAACAGAGGCTCTCTCATTGAAGTAACTTTGGTTCCTTTGTTCGACAAACCAAGCATAAGAGTCACTTCATCTATAGTTAACTTCAGCTCGTTGCCACCAATAATAAATGCTTGTCTCTCAATATTCCAACATTCAAGAATATGCACAATAAATTGTATGTCTTGTTAGAAAGGTGAAACCTTCAAAGTGATGAATATGGAGATTCATAAATATAACAATAACATCCTCAGGGATGTCCTGTGAAAATTCATCATATACTGCTCAAAATGTTGAGGGTCAGACCTCAATGTAATTCATACGTTGGTAATCTATAGGAAGTTTTCAAATACACCGCTGGAACAATAAAAAAAAATTATTAAGAATGCAAATGTAAAACGACATAATCATTGTATGCTTACTTTAGTACAATCGTAATACAATTGTACTGAGTTACTTGAGTTACCTCAATACAACAAATTCAACTTGGTTGTACAAAGGAAATAATTAGACAATCGTAGGTATGAGAAAAAACAAAAATTAAACACGCAACTTATCCATAACCAATTTTTTATTTTATTCAAAATTTAAACAGAACTCAACATTGATATCTTACTTCAATACAATCGTGTTGTATCAGTTGTACAAAGTTCCCACAATACAATCAATACAACATGACTCTACTAGAAAAATAATCAGACAATCTTAGGTACGAGAAAAAAATAAAAATTAAAATTAAATTATATCTATACGCCCCTTTTTATTTTTATTTTGATTTAGATTTTAAACAAAACTCAATATTGTTTTTTAATTTCAGTATAATTATGTTGTATCAGTTCTATTGATATAACTAAATACAAAAATTACTATTTGGTTGCACATGAGAAATAATCAGACAATCATAGGTGCAAGTAATAACAACAATTAAAAATTCACTCTATCTATACACTTATTTTTAATTTATATTTTAATTCAGACTTTAAACAAAACTCAATATTGTTGTTCTACATCAGTAAACCATATTGTATTGGTTGTACTGAGATACCTAAGTACAACAATTACAACTTGGTTATATATGAGAAATAACCAGACAACCATAAGAGAAAAAACATAAATTAAAAATTCATTCTATTATCTACTCAAATTTTATTTTTATTCAGATTTTAAATAAAAATCAACATTCTTGTCTTACTTTTCAGTATAATCGTGTCCTGAATTCCCTCAGTACAACCAACACAATATGGTTATACAATAAAAAAATTGTTATTTTTTTATTAAGATTTTTAACCAATATTTACACTACTGCATCACTTCAATACAAATGTATCAGCACAATCAATAAAATATTGTTGGATTTGAGGAGCATGTACCAAAAGCAAAAAAATAAAAAAATTCTTAAGTTAGAAAAAAAAAATCATTAAAAAGGAAAAGACAACGATTGTCTCACATATGCAAGCATATCATCAAATTTACTTACAAAAAAAAAAAGTCACACACAACTGTCGTATGTTGCATTTTGATTCCTACGAGAATCTCAATCTATTTTCTTCGTTAAGCTGGGAGAAAAGCAGACATATGACGCCCTAAAATGAGAAAATTTCAACAAGCAAAAATAAAGAAACTAAACTGGAAAAGACACAAAATACTGAAATCTAACCTTGATACATCAGAGAAATCTCAGGGATAGAAAATACCGAACGACAAACAGTATAACAAGCCTTAGAGAGCTTGATGTCAATCTTAGAATATGAAACATCTCGATCCCTATATTTTTTCTATTGTCTTTTTCTAGACGGGTTGTGTCAGCTCGGGCCGCACGTTACATGCATTATTTTCTCTCTTTTAGAGATTAAAATGTATTCTTTATAATTAAATAATGATAAAAAACAATAATAAATAACTGACATATTTGAATTGACTTCCACGCGTAACTTTACGTGAGTTATCCTGACATAATAATTTTTTAGAGAAATGCTGGTTTAGCACACGAAAACAAATATGTGCGTCACCCTTTCAGAGCAACTGAATGAAACTTCAATCTCTTCTTAAACTATACCTTATTATAAAACAAGTCAAATTTATTTTAACTAGCAACATAAGAGTGAACAACACTTGAAAAACGATCAATTTTCTTCACTTATGTCAAAACAAGAATAAATAAATGAAGGCAATAAAAATTGAACATCAGAGACGGTTTGAGCATATGATGTGATCATAAAGCTGTTTGGTAAATAAAATATCTATTAAAATTCTTTTTTTGATTGAGCTTTTTAACTTAGAAAAAAAGATAAAAAAATAAAAACAATAATTTAGTTTTCAAAAATATAAATACTTATAAATTATATAATATATATGTTAATACTTCCCAATTAAAGAAACTAATATATCATAACTTCATCCGCATAGAAAATCAAGTATTTACACCATTTAATCCATACCACGTATTTACATAATGGCATTTACATACATTACCACCCAATTTTTTTAGTATTTACATATCTAAATCCAAATTTTAATTTTTTTATTAGTATCATCGAGTCAAGCTCGAACCACCCCCAGCTTGAGTTTGAACTTGATTAATTTTAGCAAGCTCAAGAACGAATTCGAACCGACTCACAAGCTAATGAGTCGAGTCAGGATTGGCTTGAGCTTGGTTCAATAGCTCATCGAGCTCACTTCACGAGCCACCTATCAAACGGAGCTCAAGCAAGCTCACGAATCGACTTAAATCACTTGCACCCCAAATACCATCCAAATCACATAAGAACTATCAACATTTAAAGTTTCACAAAGCATGCATTTTTTTTATAAACATTTTAATTTCTAAAGAGCATGCATGTCTAACTTTAGTATGTACTTTAAAAAATAGAATTTAAATATCCACGTTAAAAATTACCTTAAGTATATTCTATTTCAGAAATATGTTACTGTAAATAAAAATAAATACATAAAAACTTTTTTCCCCTAAAAATAAAAAAATTGTCCTTTAGGGTTTCCGACACCGCTATTTCCTCCAACCGTTTTCTTCCCTCAAAATCCACCTTCCCTGGAATTCCTCAGCCTGCCATTAATGGCGGCCGCAGCGGCCAAGTATCCTCCAACCACTCCTCAACCATCTACCTCCCAATATGCGACGGCCATCTGCCGCGTAGCCGTCGCTCAGATCTGCCTCAACGCCGGCTACAGCGGGGCGGAAGCCGCCGCTCTTCGCGCGCTCACAGATATCGCAGGCCGCTACATCAGGCTCCTCGGCGGCAACGCTGCATCCGCCGCTAACTCCCGCGGCCGAACACAACCCAACCTCTTCGACCTCGTAATCGTCCTCGAGAGCGCAGCGGCTGGCCGCGGTTACGCCGGCGCCTCCGAGATCACTCGCCCGCTTCTCAGGTCTGCGATACTTCACGAGCTGCGAGCCTTCAAGTCATCGATCGACGAGATCCCGTTCCCCTTACCGATTCGCCGCCGGATGGCGATAGAAGAGGAGTGGAAACCGGTCCCGAGTTTCGCACAAGTTGGGAAGGAACCCCCAATGCCGCACGTGCCCAGGTGGTTGCCCTGCTTTCCCGAAGGCTGGGAGATGGAGAGGGAGAGGGAGAGGGAGAGGGATTCATCTAAGGTTGTTGAGAAGAAGCAGCAGATGCCGGCGGTGGAGGCGGCGACGGGGAGGGATATGGGGAGAGAGAGGGAAAGAGTTAGGTTTAGGTTAGGGTTTGTTGGGAGAGAAAGGGGACTGGAAGTGAGGAAAAGAAGGAGAGCAGCTGGATTTGATTAGAGTGGATGCTTTAGCAGTAATTGTTTTGTTGTCGGGGGCGAGATTCGAATTGTGGTTGTTTGTGGCAAAACAGATCATGAGAGGCTTTACCAGCGTCTCCAAGATGGAAAATGTGAATGCTTCATGTAAAAATATATTTTAATATTTCTTTTTTTAAATTATTCTTTGAATTTATTGTTCTTTATTTAATTATTGTTTAAAGTTTTTAAAGTGAGGTGGGACATTACAGGAATATTTTAAAATATATATTATAATAAAATTTAAATTTAATTTCTCCCTCGTTGAGTCTTGTGTTAACCGAAACTTGATGGAAGCTTAATTGAGCCATTAAAAGAATATTTTGAGATTAAAAAAATGATTAAAATTTTTAATTGTCTGATATTTAAAAATGGAAATACTTAAAGCTCTCTTTATTATTATTATTTTTTAATTTACCTTATTGTTATTTCTCATGCCTCTAGCCAAAAATAAAAACAATAAAAAAAAAATCGCAGATCTTTCACTGAACCACTTCCTATTTTTCCCCCTCTGTAAAAAATGTTTTTTTTTCCTTTTTTGAACCAATGCATCTCTTCTCTCTCTATCTCTCTCTCGTTCTCTCTGGATTTAAAAGAAATAATAATAAATTGGAGTCCACTGACATACACTTTTTTAGGAGGAGGTATTTTTATCGGTTCACCGTACATAATTCTACATACGGTGAATGTATAGAATAATTTTTCCGTTCTCAGTATCTCTCTTTCCATCTCTCCCAAGCCGCAGGCCACGACAAGCAAATAGAGAAACAACACCATCTCATTTTTTAAACCGCTTAATGTGTGTATTCAAGCACACACATAAAAGATTTATTTTTATCTTATTTTATTTCATTTTTGTGCTTCATTTAAATTTTCCATGGCTTATATAAGAAATTTCTAAATAATTTTTTGTTGGAAATGTTTTAGGTGTGGCATTGCTCATCTTTATAATGTATACATCCACATATAAGTAGAATTTGAGTTAAACATAGTTTAAAAACCTAACCCTTATTTAAGTATAATGAGGGGGTGTTTGGTACGATGCTTTTATAGAATTTAAGTTTGATTTAATTTAAATCCAACCAACCACCATAAATAGGTTGGATAAATCTGCTTTCAAGTTAAATCTAATTTTTGTTTGTTCTGTTTATTAAATCCACTTATTAGTTGGATTTAACGGATTTAGTGTAGGAAAAAAAATATTTCAAATAGATTTATGTCAAAGGATTTAATCTTAATTGAAACAAACATTATTTTAGAATTAATGATATTTGGATGGGAAAAATGTAAAAATCAAAGTTTAAGTATTATAAATGTGAATACATAAGAATCTAGTGGTATACATGTATGTAAATCTTTCAATATAAGAAATTTTTTGAGCCCAACTTGATACCCAGTTCTATTGACATCCTCCTGAACTCCCTAAAGGTCAACTTCTTATATAGCAAGAAGGCTCCTTCCAGCTCCCTATAATGAATTCATACGATGGGTAAAGAAAGTAAGCTATGAAATATCCTTACAACTTACATATAATTACATAGGAATTGAGTGGTATGCATGTAAATGCCAGAAGAATAAGACATAAAGTGAACTTAAAATAGGTCATATCAGAATAACGCTAGCAGAGCAATGTCATCATTCCAAATTTTCAAATGTGGATCTCACTGTTATCAAATTCATCATCCTGATTTCCAGAAACTAAAATGAAGAAAGCATTTGAAATCCAAAGGAACGGCGTTGAAGTATATGTTAAACCCTTTTCATTAAACAAGTCTCCAGCATACATTGAACCTAAGAAAATGACTATTGGAAGCTGGAAGGAAATCTAAGTTCCATTCTTTATAGCTTTCTATATATATATATATATATATATATATATATATATATATATATATATATATATATATATATATATATATTGTTACATGCCTCGAGAATCAGAGACGGGAGGAGGAGAGAGAGAAAAAAAGCATTAGAACATTCCTAGTGGAGAGGTTAGGAAAAAGTCATCAAACCACGGTCCCTTTATTTATCTTTTTGCCCCTTATTTATAGGGGCATATTCATACAATTACAGAAATGAATCAATGGTTGTAAAAACCGGCCTTAACGTAATTAATGTGCTCATTTAATACTAATTTTACATTGCAATTTGAATTGAATACGACAGTTATCAACTGGTCGACATATGTGGGTTCGCTCAACTGGGTTGAGCGATTGCGTGACAATCTCTTTTGCCGAGGTAAAGCCGGTCGGTAGGTCAGTGATGACCGGACCTCCTTAAAGGAAGTGGAGGTAGACGAGACCGCATGTATGGTATGCGACTAGATCTGCCGACATTATGTTGACTTGATCGAGCGGTCGATCGTCGGCTAGCTGACGCGGTCCACGCTCATTAAATTCAACACTTCGATCGTCTGACTATCATCCTTGGCCATTTAAATTTTTTGAGATTTGTGCTTACAATTTTAGTACATACATATTAGTTGTCCGAGTTTTCATTCTCCTTAGAAGTGACAGCTACGATAAGGACAAAAAAATTTATTAATAAATTATGACACCAAAATTAAGAAAAAAAATCGATAGTTAACTCTCCTTTGGATTCTGTGCCTAGGAAGTCTTATAAATGGGATCATAGGGTTAACTTATCCATAATTTGCTGCTAGTTTTTCCAATATAGCCGAGGCACATCATGCCTGATGGTATGAACCGAGTCGACTTAGATCCCAAGATTCTGGCGAAGGTAGGCTTCCGGGTTCCGGTCTCTATAAGAAAAACAGATTAATAAAGAGAAGCGGTTGAGACCGAGGTCCTAAGGGGCAGATGACAAAAAACCCTTGTCGGGAAACTATGGCCTCTGAGCTTGGCGTAGGGATAAGCGCCAAGGGCCAATAGGTCTTCCTCGTTGAAGTTGCCAAGGAGAGTGGAAAGGAGCTGAAAGGAGCAACGATCCTCGTCTCTTAGTCACCACTGCAGGAAGGCGGAGGTATCTTGTCGCAAGAAAGAGAGAATTTTTTGAAGGCTTTTACATTAATAAATAGATTTATGGGTACGTAAAACTTACTTTAGATGTTGGTAGAAATCCTTTGGGCAAACGACATTCAGATTGGTAAAGTTGACGCACATCCTCCATTTGCCGTTAGGCTTTGGAACCATTACTACAATCGAGAGCCAAGTCGGATATTGGACTTCCAGAATGTAGGCCAACTCCTTCAGCTTTTGAACTTCCGCCGCAATTGGCTAGGCCAGGACTCTTGCATCAAAGTTTTTGTCACACCACTCGAGAGAACAGGTTGATGTTGAGCCGATGGCAGGCGACATCGATCGAAACACTGGGCATCTCTACGGCTATCCAGGCAAACATGTCCCGATGTTGGCGAAGGGTCTTGATCAACAGGTTCCCGTGCTCTGCATCAAATCTTTCACTAATTAGAAAAACCTTTACCGGGTTCTCCCTCATCAACAGTAGGCACTCAAAGGATGACCTCACTGGTCTCGAGACCTCTTTCTCTCTACATCTAAATGTCGAGCTGTTCGTGGTCGATGTTGGTAACTGCTCGCATGTAACGGCTCCCCGACAGTTCTAGGTTTCCTCAAACCGTGATTTTCTCTCTGTATTCAAGAAATTTCTGAGCGATGCGGTAGGTTGAAGCCACAGCTTGATAGCTATTCAATAGTGGTCGATCGAAGATCACATTATAGGTCTGTGGGGATTCCACCACAAGAAAATTTTATGTGTTAGTGAACTGCTTTCTTATTTTGCCCATGAGATAGGCAATGCGATCATGATTAGGGCTTCCTTCCTCTCGCTAGAAAAGCCTAATAATGTACATGCCAGTGTTGCCAACCTATTTGTTTTAAGTCTCATTTTGTTAAAAACCGTTTTGAACAGAATATTGACCAAACAGCCACTATTGACCAGGATGCTACTCACCTAGTAGTTGTTTATGAGCGTCGTAAGAACGATTGCCTTGTTTTACGAGTTTTTCTTTGGAGGGAGATCCGCATTTGTGAAAATAAGTGGGGGTGAGTACGAGTGTAAGAGGTGATAGAACATACCTCTCCCGACCTGCGTCTTTTGAAGCTAAACTGTCGGGGTAACACTACGCCTACACCGAAGATATCTGAGATGATTCCAACCAGGTGGATTTTATTTGCCCGCACTGGTCCGTCAGTGAGCTCCTCTACTGGGGCCTTCCCTCGTCGTTGTATGTGTTCTCCAACAACGATGAACTCATTCAACTTTCCGGCTCTGATGAGCTCCTCCACCAAATTTTGAAGATGACGACACAGCTCTATGTTGTGTCTGTGATCCCGATGGTAGGTGCAATACTTGTTCGAATTGCGCAATGTTGGTGCAATTTTTGTGGAGGGTCTTTTTTGAAGTAGTCCTTATTTTGAATGGTTTTGACTAGCTCGACCATTGACGTATTCAGGGGATTTGATCCTTGCATCTCTCAATAGAGATAATGTAGCTCATTGTACCGAGCTGACTGCTGGCTATGACGGTATCACTGACCCTTGCTACCTCCGTCATCTTCTCAGCCATCCTGAGATCGAGTTTTGTCGGTCTATTGACTGCTAGGGGCTCGATCGTCCTTTGTCCTTCTGTCGTCATCTCGTCCCTTCCGCTTATGTGGCTATTAGTCGGATGCCTCCGGTTTAGTTTTCGAGGACTTCATATGGTCTTCTTCGGCAGCGATGTGTTCATTTCCTAACTCCAAGACCTCCACGATGGTCCTTGGCTTGAGTAAGTTTAGGTCATATTGAATCGCTTGTTGCGGATCTCCAGCTTCAGGGCAGTCCAGACGATGAGGGACTCCAAATTCCTTACCTCCAACATTTCTTTCTAGAAATAAATGATATAAGCCAGCAAGCTTTCATTCTCCCCCTGCCTGATTTGAAGCAGGGTCTCTATATCATTCATCGGTTTTTGTAAATTTGCAAAGTATGTCAGGAAGAGCTTTTGAAATTTGATTCCATCTGGCAGGCTGTTAAACCACCAGAGCGCGGCTTCTTTCAACGTGGTCTGATACTTCTTATGGCGAGGACACATGATTCTTTTATGGTCTTGTTCAAGGATTCTTTTATGTAAGATCATTATCATCAAGCAAACATTAAGATAATGATGAATAGACAAATAACCCCAATAGCGTTCCCTCTACATTTTTATGTATTCCCCACATGTTCTTCCTCGCAGAAAAAACTGAGATGAAACTTCGTGACATCACTTACTTTAGACTCCGTTGGGTAAGCATTGAATTTTGCGGCAGAGAAAATAAAAGATATATTTTTACACAAACCAAAAGACTACAAAATAGCAAAGACTTCAACCCCCGCAGCTATCTCTAAACAAATTCAACACTCAAAGCCAAAAATAAGAGAGAAAATATTACATTAGGACTACACAAGTAGAGTTATGTGCGAAGTCCAATCGCTGGGAGCCATGTGAAATCCCGACCCCACTAAGAAAAAAACGAAAAATTATACACGCAAACTGGCCCGACTGAAACCCGGCCAATACTCTTGATCCCGCATAACGCCGGGTATATTCCCATAACACCGCGAAATAACACCTGAATAACACATAATAACACATAATAACACATCAATATCACCACAATAACACTTGAATAACGTGGAATAACACGTGGGGAATATTTCCTGTGTTATAATAACGCAATAAAACCTAAATACTACCACAATAAAACCTGAATAATGCGGAATAACACGAGATATTCCGGTAACACCACGAAATAACACGGGGGAATATTCCGTAACAACGCAATATAACACTACGGGGGAATATTCCTTAAACACTGGGAATATCCCCCATGTATTCTGTGTTATTCAAGTGTTATTGTGGTGGTATTGATGTGTTATTGTGTTATTATAAAACGAGGAATATTTCTCCCGTGTTATTCTGCTTTATTCAAGTGTTATTGTGTTATTATATACCAGAAATATTCTCATAACACAACTTTGGGTCCATAACACCATGAAATAAAACGGGAGAATATTCCCCCGTGTTATTCGGCGTTATTCAGGTGTTATTTCGCGTTATCCCCGTATTATTTCGTGTTATTCAGGTGTTATTCCGCATTATTCAGGTGTTATGCACGACCAAGAATATTGGTCGGGTTTCGGTAGGGCCGAGTTCACGTGTTTATTTTTTCCTCTTTTTTTTTAGTGGGGCCAGGATTCCATGTCGCTCCCAGCGATTGGACTCCGAACGTAACTCTACGTGCATAGTCCTGATGTAATATTTTCTCAAAATAAGAAGTTATATCCGGTTGTCTCACTCAATCCCTTGTGCCATTATACATGCACGCAATCCAAATCAAGAAAAGTAATTCAACTGCTGCACTTTTTCCCACATTAAAGGACCTTCAAACAAAATAAAAACTACTGCAGAGAAAGCCCAGAAACCAGAAGGAGTCGAGAAGTAATATATATCAGCTATTTACTCTTCCTCCCATCCACTGAGATTCAGGGAGAACAATTCAATTCTAGTCGATCGCAATGCCCTCTCTCTCTCTCTCTCTCTCTCTCTCTCTTGCAGAATTATAGGCTTGCAGTGCCAGAGAAATAAAAGTTTGAACGCAAGAAAATGAAGGGAAGTGGGTTCAAGCACGAGAAATTAGAGTAGCGTGCCCGTTTGGGGCAGCTTATAAATGCAGAGGCGTTTTTGAAAACACCGCGATATCGTTTAGATCGCACGTTTTGGCAGCTTATTCGAAAAAGCGATTGAGTTCTTACACTAAAAGCAGGCCGTCGAACCCCGCAGTCGACTTGCGGGCCACGTTTTAGGTTAAACTACTTATCCTGAAACGTATGAGCTGTCCCAAATGCACCTAAGACACACAAATGCCAATTGAACACCATTTGATTAAAGGAATCAATATTGGCCTTCCAATTGAGTAGTTTGGATTCATGTGGTATTTATAGAGAATGCATTTTACAAAATCTATAAATAGATACTCTCTTCATGAAAGAAGACTTGGGACCTAAAACTTAAGTTTTTGAGGGTTTCTAAGCTCCACCACAGTCGAACCACCACCTACTAGTCAATGCCACCACCGACCATAGCTGTCGAGCCACCCCTACCATAGGACCAACACTGTCCAACCATTGACATTAAGAAACCCCTGTCATCGCCATACCACCATCGTCAATGCTCGACCACCACAATTAAGCCACACCAACGAACCACCGCTACCTCGCAATAGTCTTTTGATCGTCGCCACCCTAGACTAACACTGCCTGACAGCCACCGTTGAAACCTCATCATTGTCGAACCACCATTGCCCGACCACCTTCATTATGTCGCCGGACAACAAGAGCCCGGCAACCGCCACGGACCACCACTGTCTAGCGACGCGAAATCTGCTTTTGACATTTGCTGTAATTCCATTATTTCATTCATGATTTTTAAAATTTTTATTTCATACAACAAAACTATTCTACATGAAATCTATATTGATGTTTGTCAAAATGATGCACCCACTATCCACATACCACAATTCTCGAAACATTTTTAAAAAATAAACATTCACTAATTGCTCAAAAGATTTGTAATCATCCCTCTCGTACACACTCTAATAATCAATGACTCTTACATGGCTTTAGATGTTCAAGAAAAATTGGGTCAAAAGATGAGTAATATACGAAGTAGGGGTATAAACGAACACAATATTTGTTCGTGTCCAATTCATTATTTTCTAGGCTTAAAATAAATTCGTGTTTGAAATAGTTTGTGAATAACAAGTTTAACTTCAAAATAGCTTGTGAATGACACATTGTTGTTCTACTCAATTTGAATTCATTTAAGGTCATATTTGGCTTGGTTTGATTCCTCATTTCAGCTCGAGGTTTGATTTGAATGAATAAATGAAATAATACTTTATTAAATTTAATAAAGATGCGTAAAATTTCAAAAATATATATTTTTTATTTGAAAGTAATTTTGGAGGAGAAAGAAACAATGCACACAATGTTATGCAAAAATAATGCAGAAGCACAGAAATTCACACAACAAAAATCAAATACAAAGATTTACATGGTTCAGCATTAAGTCGATTCACGTACATTATAGGAAGGGAGATTTCACTAGCACCGAATGTGAAAAAGAAAAATGAATTGGGGTTACAACTCAGTACTTCTCACCATAACTCTCTCATAAGCCCTTACATTATTTTTATAGAGAAGATTAAGGCATACAAATAAATAAAAAGACAAAATTACTCATAATTCAACATAAATTATAAATACAACAATCTTCACCTCATCACTTACTTCCATATATGCGAGAGATGACCAAAGGAGCTCCAAACTCTCAAATCAGCTGCACTCCAAGATGGTTGTCTACGTAACCCCTCCTAAAGGGATCAAGCCTCGCATATTTCTTTAAAAAACCAGATTGGGCAATCAATGCTGAGTTTGAATGTTAACCAAACACTTGTAGTAGGTGAACTTCTGGACTGATAGTACCTTCGTAAGCATGCCCGTTGGATTCTTTTTCATATTTATATTCTTCAACAAAACTATGTCTTCCTCAATCAAGTCCCGAACAAAGTGATACCTCACATGAATGTGCTTGATACGAGCTTGATTAACTAGATTTGTTGCCAAGAATTTTACCCTGTCACAAAATGCCGTCCAAGATTCCTGATCAACTCCCAAGTAATTCAATAGGCCTTACATACATATTGTTTCTTTCATCGCCTCCGTGACTGTCATGTACTTAGCCTATGTAGTAGATAAGACAACAATAGACTGAAGAATTGACCTCGAACTGACTGGACCTCCTACCAATATGAATAAATAACCAGTTGTAGATATCTGCCCATCTATATCATCTGCATAGTTTGAGTCAGTGTAGCCTACACACAAATCTGCACTGAATGTCTGCCTCTCAAACACAAATCCAACAACAACTGTCCCCTTTAGATACCTCAAAATACTTTTCACAATTTGCCAACTACTTCCTGGATCATGCATGAACCTGTTCATAACACCAACTGCTTGCACAATGTCTGGTCCAGTACAAACCATGACATATATCGGACTGCCGACTGCACTAACATAAGGAACCAATCACATATCTTCCCTCTCCTGATTATCTTTAGGACACTTATTTGAAATCAACTGAAAATAAGATGCAATGGGTAGACTCATCGCCTTGCTTGAGTCATCAACTTCAAATTTCCGCAACACCATTCAAACATAAGCTCCTTGTGAAGTCAAATCTTTCCAACTACCTTGTCTCTAAGCATCTCCATGTGAAGATTTTTGTGAGCTTCACCCAACTCCTTCATTTCAAAATATTTAGACAGTTGACTCTTCATCCTATGAACCTCAATCTGTATCACCAACATATATAAGCAAGTAAATGAACTCACTGTTGACCAATTTCTTGAAATATGCACCATGATAATACTCGCTCATGTTCTCAAGTCCCCTTAAGAACTGATCAAAATTTTTTTACCACAGTCTTGGTGACTGCTTTAACGCATACAAAAACTTATCAAGCTTGCAAAACAAGTGTTTTGATGCTCCCTATCTGACGACTGCAACATATAGATCTCCTCTTAATATTTTCCGTGTAGAAATGCAGTACTCACATCGAGCTGTTCCAAGATAAGACCGTATTGTACTACAAGTGCTAAGAGAACACAGATTGAGGGATGCTTAACCACTAGGGAGAACACCTCACCATAATTAATCCCTTTTCATTGCACAAAACCTTTTGTCACTAACTTACCTTGTACCACACATTAACTTCATGAGATTTTTCCTTCTTTGCATACACCCATTAGCATCCAATGGCTTTCCTTCCCGGAGGAAGCTTTACGAATCTCCAAGTATCATTCTTTTGAAGAGACTCCATCTCTTCATCCATTGCCGCTCTCCAAAGATCACAATCTAGACTCTCCACTGCTTCTTTGTAGTGACAAGGAAGTTCTGTCTCTATGGCTAAAAGTGCAAATGCAACGTGATCCCTCAACCAAGCTACTTTTGGGACATTTTGACGCCTGATTCTGCTCCTTGCAATAGATTCATGAGTATCATCTGATCCCTCAACCAGTCTCGATGAGGACAAATGTAATAGGTAGCATTTTGTATCCAGAATCCAAAATGAATCATCTGTAAACAAACTGTGAGAAACTGCAGATACGATACGTCTGAATCTGTCTCCTCACATCTTTCCACACTGATATTGGCTTTCATCCCAGGCATAACTTCCTTCCCTTCTGCTTTTATCTTCAGACAATCTTTTTTCTAATGACCAGTCTCTAAAGAGTAAACACACAGATTTTTCCCAAGACTGCACCCACAATAGTTGCCCAACGTTTGAGAATTGTCGTGATTGCCATCTCTTTGTGAAATTCTTCTTCTCAGATCTGTCATGTTGGAGTGTAAGTGCCCCTACTGATTCCATCTTTGTGAACTCATTGTCGCTTTGACAAAACTCATTGTTAAACAGTGTCGTAGTCGCTTTGACGGAACTCATTGTTAATTCTTCACTATAATTCAAGACCTCATTCCCATAATGAGTGTCATAGTGAAGTTTTCATATCACCGAAGAACAAATTCAACTAAAGAAGTGTCTTGTCTTTATCTCCAACATTCTCATCCAAATTTAACAACATGCCAACAGCTTTGTGAAGTCATTCAAGTGCTCATCAATAGTAACCCCCATCTCATCTGAAATCTATAGAATCGACGTTTCATATGAAGACGGTTCTCCATGCCCTTTTGAGATATTTGTTCCTCAATATCCTCCACAAATTTTCTGCAGCAGTCTCTATCACCCCATTTTTGATCTCCTGGGTCAAGTAACTTTAGATTAAGCGACAAGCACTCCTGTTCATCTTCAACCAATCTCTAGCATCTCTTCAGGACATTTCTCGCTATCCATGACTTCCTCCATATTCAAGGAAAACAACACATCCATCACATCGCTTTGCCACATGCCAAAGTTCCTTTTGCGGTTAAATTTCATCATATTGATTTTGTTGGGATCCGAAACAATTTGATGAATCAACTTTTCCACCATCATAATGGACGTTGAAGAACCTGATATGGTGTTATCCTTCATGGCTTTCACACTTGAAATTTCTTTTACAAAAAACTTTTAGCATAATATCTTAAAAAAAATAAACAAAAAAAAGTACACCCGAAGGAAAAAAAAGTAAAACACCTTTTTTTCTATTAAATTCCCTGTTTTTCTTCTTTTTCCTTTATTTTTCATTTTTTTTCTTTATTTCTTTTCTTTTCCCGAAATTCTTTTCTTTCCCAAAAAAATTTGTTTGATTTGATGTGAAATATTTGGGTGGTAAAAAATATAAAAAGTAAAGTATAGGTGTTGGATGTGTAAATACATAGATTTAAGTGGCATGTATAAATGCCCCTATTCCGTTTAATAATCAAAGAGATAACTTTGTCGGTACACGAGGGCAATTTCATTGCTTAATCGTCATAAAAGAGCACAGTTAAAATTGCTAAAGCTGAGGATACAGTCCCTTTCAAGTGACACGGCCATTCTTAATTCTAACAAGAAACACTTCTCAGAGTTCAGAGATCCCTTTCACCTCATATTGGTGAGAAATTGCCAAAGGAGTCTCCTTTGAAACAGGCCTTTCTTCAGACCACAGCTCTAAATTAACTGTTCCATTCCCCCAATAAATCAGGCATTTACTTACCTGCCCTACGTCAAATCTGTTAATCAGCCCCAGACCAGCGCATTTGTCAACCAGAATCCATTCACCTGTAGTTCAAAGGGAAAAAAAAAAAAAAAACTTTTAGCTCAATGAATATATTAAAACTCACTCCAGTGAACAAAGAGCAAAAGGAGAAAGAGTTAGGGTCTGAAGGTTAGAGAGATTTCAAAGGCATCACCATTCGGGCGGTTATCTCCCTCCAACATTGTTTCTCCTGCTTCAGGTTTAATTACATGCTTCGAACCGTCAATCGATTTGAACATGACAAAGACTTCCGTTGGGTGTAGAAGGGTAAAAGTTGGGTGCACTCGCAAGCAAACTAGCCTTCAAATCCCAGTAAATACAACGTCAGTTAGTGATGCCACTTCAACACAAGACAAATAGAAACTAAATGAAGATGATCTTAAACATAAGACGTAAATTTACATGATTTTTGTGAGATCCACCTATGTCTATAGCCACACAATAATCAAATATTACACTAAGATTTTAAAAAATATATATGATGAGAGATTACATTTCACGTGACTAGAGACAAAACTAGTACTTCGTGTATTAGCAATTGAGAGGGAGCATGCTAGAGATTCGAAATAAGTTGTGGGTTAGCAGTTAAATAAATGTGATATTGAGTTAGCGACCTAGGCTTAGCAGATTGTTATGGACTTACATAGTCCTGTTTTTTTCATAAATAATCTCTGCTTGAATACATTAGGAATGCATAGGAAAAAAAACAGGCAAGTCTTCCAGAATATATAATCCATTCTCTTTATTGAATACATTAGGTTTAATCTTCTCACAACCATCATCTTTTATCTGCAAGGTCCAATAAACAGTCCAAAACCCATTAGCAGATCCTTCATAGCTCCTAAAAGCAATGTCCTGTGCTGAGTCCCACTAGTGCTTCATCCCTGTTGTAATCCACAAGAATTTTCCCAAGCTCGCCCAATTCCCTCTTCAAAGCCTCGGCCCATTCTTGTTCATAGATCCTCAAACTTCGTCTCCACCAAATCCAGCAAACCGATACCGGCACTATTAAATTAAGAAAATCCTGTCAAGATCTTATCTAGTTTATATGTTCATCTCCCATTTTCCATCCGTTGGTGACCCTTCCAGCTCACTTTTTGTTGATTTCATTATTGCCAACCTTCCTGTGGATAACATCACTATTCAGTGTGGTTGGCAACGTCAGTACAGGCATATCTTCAAGCAAACTCAATTCTCTACTCGTCATTCCCGTCCTATAATCAAGATTGCACAAGATCACGTAAGACCTCCAATATTCTGTCTTTTACTCCACTCTGTCGGCTCAAGAGCCAGATTCTGTCTCCTTTTATGTAAGATCAAGCTTATGACACACCATACGCAAGTTGATTCGACCATGTCTGTTGATGCTACGTCTTATATTTTTTCCTTGGGCTCCCAGGCATCTTCAATTTGCCTGACTTCCACGCTGATCGTAATCTAAATATTCTCCACTGCTTAACCTCCAATTTAAAAAAAAATGTTTTCCTTTTACATTGGTTTTCTGTGTTCAAAATTAAATAAATGTAATATCGAGTTAGAGTTATTACGTATTTAAAAGGTTGTTATGAAGTCTTTGGCGGTGTTTTTTTATAACTTCTATTTAGAAGCATACGAAAAAATGAAAGGAAAGGTCTTATCAATTTATTATTCCCCTCTCTTTATACAGTTGGCGGAGAACTTGAATTCACAGTTGATTGTGATCTAACAATGGGATCATACACAAGCACTTATTGTGAAGAAGATGATCGAAAAACTGAAAAACCAAAAATTTCACAAATCAAATTTGATATTCGAACTCGTAATTTTAAAACCGAACTAAATCATCCTGAAAAAATTTGTTCGGTTTGATTTTTCAGTTATAACTACATAATGCCCGCCCCTGCAATTTGGTAATTTTGCTCATCATCCCTTCTTGCTATCAAAGACGCTTCAGATTTTCCCACCATAATAATGCGTTTCTCCTAAATTTGATGGTTGCCAATTTGACTCGCTTCTCCATAGGAACGTCCTTGCACTTACAACTTTACTCCACTGTTGCCCCCTCAATGAATTCATCTGTACCCAGACGCCCAAAATCCAGTAAGTCGAACTTCACCTTATCCTCCTTTGGTATTCAATGCCAAATTGTCAGGGCATTCGTTCTTTATTGCTCGAACTTCCTGGTGGAAGAGTTGACTACGTCCTGATACAACGGGTCACCATTATTATAGTTATGTGATATCTCCAGTTTGTCTCCTCTCAAGTGCGGCAAATTTTTGTTACAGTTAGATAATCTTCATGTGCATATCTTTCATTGTAAGATCTTTGACATGATTTGTCACTTTTTCCCAATTAGGGTTTCAGCTAACAAAGAGTGGATAATTTAAGGTTAGGGTTAAGGGTGGAGGGTGTATGGATGATTTTAGGTGGAGGTTTTAGATTATTTTATATGGATTTTAAGTTAGGAGAAAGAATAAAATCCCTAGAGATCCAGATTTGCTGGCTTTTAATACCAAATGATGTTGTTCAAGAGTACCTATAATGTGTTTAAGTATCAAGGTGTTTGTTGGGAAACCTATAATGTGTTTAAGTATCAAGGTGTTTGTTGGGAAAGTGCCAAATAGACAATACATAAGGATTAAAGAAAAAAGGGGACTTGAGAGGGAAAACATCATTCCAGCTGCTGTCCAAGCCGAAATCAGCAGGGAACACAACACGAAAACAATATTGGAGAGGTACAATTGTTGAAGAGAATCCACCACTTATTCCTCAGCAAGCTACAGACACCACTTGTAAAAGGTTGATGAAACAACACTCCTTAGGACAGAAAATCAGATAATACAATCTAAATACCAAAAATCGAAGCAAAAGTCCTAAAACCAAGAATTAACAACATATTCATATGTAAAAAAGCAAAATTAACCGATGATGTTGTTCTAGAGTACCTATAATGTGTTTTAGTATCAAGGTGTTTGTTGGGAAAGTGGAAAATAGACAATATACAAGGATTAAAAAAAAAAGGGAGTTGGAGAGGGAAAACATCATTCCAGCTGCTGTCCAAGGCGAAATCAGCAGGGAAGACAACACGAAAACAATATTGGTGAGGTACGGTTGTTGAAGAGAATCCAACACCTATTCCTCAACAAGCTACAGAGACCACTTGTAAAAAGTTGATGAGACAATACTCCTTAGGACAGAAAATCAGATAATACAATTTAAATACCAATAATCGAAGCAAAAGTCCTAAAAGCAAGAATTAACAATATATTCATATGTACAAAAGCAAAATTAACCATAATATAATCTAAAAAAGGTAAATAAGGAAAATAGGATCTCTTAGGAGATCAGGCCAGCCCATGGTACTGGAATAGCATAGACAGATGCCTTTTGAACTGCATCTTAATTTGCTTGAATGCGGGCATTGGAGCGGGATCATGAGCAGGAGCGGGATCGGATGTGGAAGCGGGAGCAGGATAGGGGCGTGAGAGAAATTGGAATCTAAAGCGGGATTGGTTAGGTTTAACCAATTTGTGAACTGATCCATCAAAACTGGAGGATTACATACTATAAATTTTTGGAAAATGAAGGAAATATATCTGGATAATGTCTTGTCTAAAATGCCTTCTGAAATTTGATTTGGAGATGTTTAGGAACGAATTTTTAGCGCTCACAACCCCTCTGATAGAATTAAATTGAGTAAAGGCTAATGTGACTGACTTAAAATGTGCTAATCTAGTTCACTTCGACTCAACTTAGTAATTCTATATTTTGGATATAGCTTTCTTAGAATGTCTAGTCAACAGCTAATAATGTACATCCATCATCTCATTCATTAGGCATGAATCTTAAAGATTGCATGATGACATTTTGACTTTCATTGATGTAGAGACAAATAAGTCATTTACCATCCTCAATTGTATTCTAAAACGATTATGACTCCAATGACCATTAGATCATCATTCGAATGATGGATAGCCCCAAGAATGTTAATTGACTACATTAACTAATACCTTGCCGACTTGCATATCAAGGAAAATGTGTCAAAATCATGGGCATCAGATTATATTCAGGTAATCCTATACTGACCCAAACTCACTAAAACACAGAGGTTGGGGATCATACTTTAACGATTCAGGATTATCTCTTCTTAAGTCCTAGTTGCATTCATTAGAAGACCCCATTCTGACTCACACATATGAGGGGCCTCCCAAGTTTATCCAAGGGTAATAGCTGCCTTTATCTTTGACTAATCATGCGTAGAAGACTGATAGAGCGGCAAAAAGCATCATTGGAAGTCTCCAATCAGTGACAAGCACAAGTTAGCATCTGGGAATGGGTGTTTGTACGTCAAGTAGATGGTCTTAAATTCTAAACAATCATTGGATTAAATGAATGCCATGTTTAATCTATAACAAACCTTGAGAATCCACCTGAACCAGCTCCCACAGTGCGTGCTATAATGCCACTATCAATGCAAAGAACCTGCGGATTATCTTTAGGAATGAATATGTTGCGTTCAAGCACTAATCCACCACCAATATCTCCTTCTAGAGAAAGAGCTTCCTCTTCACCAGATTGCACAAGACTCCTCCTGTTCAGTTGACTATGTTTTCAGACTTCAGAAAGGACAACAAAAATAAAAAATTAGTAAATGCGGATTTGCATAGTTGTGAAAATATTGATCGTATACTTCACCATAGAATATCCTATTACTCAAAAAGCTACATCAACGGCACACCTAATGAGAGTTGATGAGTACGCAACCTTACCCAGTAACTTTGTATTCCTCAGAGCATCCAGCAGATCGGTATTCAACACCACTGTACTCTTCGTACCCACCAACTTCAACCCTACTGTGAAGCCACTGGGTGGCTGAAACAGGAGTACTACGTGATTAAGATTGCAATGACAGGTTCTAGGATAAATGAGAGTATACATCTTATATTTTATCAGTAAAATTTACTCTAAATTTACAAATCGACAGACCTGTGTTTGAATTTCTACAAATTTACTCGAAATTTACCATGTGGTATATCATGCAGCCTATCTTAGCATAAGAAAATTTTAAACGCACATATATGATATTTAATAGATACACCAATCACTAATTGGGATACAAGAGAATGATGCATCATTTAAATAAGATGACACACAATTTTGATCTTGGGTAGAACACCAAAAACACGAGAGCACATACACTCCATATAAACCATAAGAGGGATACATATGCATCACCAATGAAGATTTAACATTCAAGAACTTTGGTTGGTCAAAGAACACCATTTCTGCTGGTTTTGTTTGAATATTTAAGATCATTAAATTAACCAAAAATAGAGATTGTGGAAGGGGTAGAAACCCGCAGTGCAATCTGTTTATCAATGTTGACATATTTAATAATTATTAATACGGGCAATATTATGTAAGTTTTCTTATAATGGAAAAAAAATTAATACTAGAAAGATATATTCAGTGTAAAATTCTTAGTCATTCATTTCCTTATTGTATTCTCATGTAAGCCTATTTCTAGTGCATCTTTATAAGTTGACAAAACACCTCACCCACCAAAAGAAGAAAAAAAAAAACCACTCAACAGCATATCAGAGAAGGAAAATGGGCTACCCTCTTGATTGATCCCCCTATCCTCTGGAAACTCTTGCTATCATGAAATATGCATGCCCTAGTCCACCTCCCATACCTTCTATACGTAATCACTCTTTCGCACCTTGTTATCAAGACAAAATGAGTGCTTGCATTCCACACTAAACACATGCGTACCTACAAGCTCCCTCAATCCGTCGAGCTTGTCCACTCATTATCGCACATCACATCTTGTTACAACTATACCTCACATCGTGCGTTAATACATCACACTTGATTTAGTCGCTTATTCAACTGCCACTGAATCCTCATATAGTATGCTAACTCCCTCTCAACCCTTGTAAGACTAAATGCTCATAGCAACCTACTTTTGACGACACTTCTTGTCCTCACCTATTCCCACCACGCTTTACAAATTGGCTTCATTTTTTGCTTGTTCATAGTCTACCTCTGCCCTTTTCTTCATGATCTGCAATCCCAAATATGAATTCTTCTCTCTACTCGGTGTCTATCATAATTGACATCACAGCCTTGCAATTCATCTACATTAAATGGCTATTTGATCGGTAGCATTCCTTGTCCAAGAATTTTAAGATTTCAGGCGTTTGGTCGAATGAATTTATAAATTCAATATAAAATATAAATGAATTTAGAATTTATTTCATAATTCATTTTCTCTGTAGTTGGAATTCGATGGATTTGATTAAATTTCAAATACACAATCCCATGTAAAGTGTTGCCAACTGGCACCTCAGCCCACCACCGAAGCACGTCGCCTCCAACTGCCTCTGTCAACGGCCACCACCACTGCTAAACACCTATGCCCATTGGGCCTTTGCCTCTGCATTGCCTTCACCACTATTAATAATTTATACGACCTCAAATACTTAAAAAACATTATTTTTATTCTACTTAAAAAAAAATAAGATTCTTACATTATTTTATAGTGAACCAAACAACACCAAATTATTCTAAGTACAATACATTATTTTTGCATTGCTTTTATTTTATATTATATTATTTTTTCATCATACCAAACAATCCTTAAAATATTACTGATGCAAGAGTTGGTAACAAAAAAACAGAATAGGAACTCTCGCGGTGTAGGAGTCTGTGATACATAGAATCAAAATCCTGCACTTGTAGGATTTAACAGGCCGACGATGTTTCTGTCCAGATACAGCTTTAGAAGGAAAATTTCTTGCAACTAGGATCATCGTTTCTAAGATATTAACTTCGTTTTGAGCACTTAAAAATTGTAATATATATTTTCTACCATAAAGAGTGTTGTATTATTTCCTTTTGCAAGTGGAGTGTTTGTAACTTGTTCAAGAACAAGTGGTGAAACTCCTCACTGTCCATAACACATCATTTCGTCGTCCCTCTCGTTGTTTCCAGCTGGGATAGCAGCCCAACGTCATCAATCCCCCTCCAAACATAATTGACCGCCCATATTTTTATTCTCTTACATTCCCCCACTATCTCCCCGCAAAACTCACTTGCTAAACACCTTCTAAGAGCCCTAAAATTATGTCATATGATATCAAAACCTTGCAAACCCCAAATCAAAATTCCTAATATATATATATATATATATATATATATATATATATATATATATATATATATATATATATATATATATATATATATATATATAAAATAAAAGATTGGCCAGACGCTATTAGACGAGCCTCCCGACCAACCTCATGTGCCTAAGAATTCTATTCCACACATAGGCGTGATCGAGTAGTCACAGTAAGCGGCATATATATACATTTCCACAATCTGGACGTGAACCTCCATCTCTACAAAAAATAATAACTTTTGAAATTTCATGCAATCTGATAATTTCTTTTGCATATAATCTGACTAAGTTTTAAATTAAATTTATCTGCCTAATTGACAATAAATGATCTAACTTTGTTAGCCTGCCAATTCCTAAATACTGTCATCACCAATAATGACCTAAATACTGTCATCACCATGTCTGGATCGAGGAAATCTCATAACAAAATTCATAGCAATTTCTTCTCATTTTCATTCAGCTATAGGCAACGATTGCAACAAACTCCTAGGTCTCCCATGCTTGTTTTTTACAATCTAATAAGCCCGACATTTTGACATATATTATGCAACATCTTTCTTCAAACATTGCCACCAGAATATCAATTTCAAATCTTTCAACATTTTAGTACTGTCTGAATGAATTGTATAGCCTACATGATGAGCTTCATGAAGGATTTTTTTTGTTCCAAATCAGAATTAACAGGTACCCATAACTGCATCTTGTATCGGTTAATAACATATTCATCAACAGCCATATCCGACTTCTTTCCTGATTGATGTTATTTCAGAAGTCTCAGATATTCACTGTTAAATCTCTGTGTGTTTTGATTCTATCTATCAGAGTCGATTACACGATCAACTGATACAAATACCAACTATCTTTTGGTCTTTTGACTTTTGACTGCAAGACATTAATTTTTTTAAACAATTCCATCTCTAGAGTAATAATCCAACTTGCACTACATGTGAAATTACGGCTCAAAGTATCGACAACTACTTTTGCTCGACCATGACAATATTGCCTGTCCATATAATAGTCTTTGATCACTTTTTCTATCTTTTTATATGAACATGTACTGAAACTCTGATGATCGGCGAAGACTTTAAACTTCACATCATACAAGTAGTGTTTTCAAATTTTGAGAGCAAATACTACAACAACTAACTCCAAATAATATATCGGATAATTCCTCTCATGTGGTATCAACTAACTGGATGAGTATGCTATTACCTCTTGATTTTACATTTGAACACAACCCAAGCCTTGAAACGATGCGTCGCTGTAATTTTGGAACCCATCTATACCTGATGGAATAGTTAATACTGAAGCAGTGGCCAAATATCTCTTTAATTTTTTAAAATGGTGTTCAAATTTTGCAGTCCACTCAAACTAAACATCTTATCGACTTGGATAAGGATATAGTTATCTATGAAAATCCTTTAGCGAACCTCTTACAATATCCAACCAATCTAAAAAAATTGCATACAATCACAACATTCTTTACAGTAGCTCATTCCACAATTGCTTTCACCTTTTGAGGATCCATTGAGATTCCCTGTCTACTGATAATATGCTCCAAGAATGCAATACTCTGCAGCCGAAATTTATATACATAAAATTTTGTATGTAGACAATTTTGTCACAGTAACTCTAATAATTTCACATGTTTGACATGATGATAATAAACCTTGAATATATCAGAATATGATCAATAAAAGTAATAACAAATTGATCCACATAAGGCTAGAATATTTGATTCATCAGGTTCATGAATACAGCGGGAGCATTTGTCGAGTTAAAAAATATAACTAAGAATTCATAATGACCATACCTAATTTCAAAAACTGTCTTAGTTATATCTCTCTTTAACTCTAATATGATCATATCCTGATATCATATCAATCCAGAAAATAAAGTACCACCCTCTAACTAATCAAATAGATCATCGATTCTTAGCAGTGGATATTTATAATAGTAAAAAACGAAAAGTGAGTTACAACAAGCTCAATGAAATAATCAATATTAAAATAAAATTTTATATAAAAAAAATGTGCATGCCCAAATGTAACTCATGTACATGTCTACAATACATGTCACGACATGTTAATTATACAAAACATGTAAATGAAAAGACGTGTAATGCAGAAAATTATGATTGTTGTACAAAACATGTGTTGATGAAAACTGAGCCCCTTCACAACATAATAGTTATCAATAGCCCCCAAGTAACCAACGATTTATTATATTTCATCTCTGTCTGATCCAAATGATGCTCAGAGTTTCGTATTCGTTTGATACCAAAATTTGAGAATCTCGTAATTTTATATTATCCGTACTTCCAAATATTTATGTAATAATTTACCTATAATATCACTTGCAATATTTCTTTAAGTATAATTCATGTACAAACATTCATCATAAATTTTTTTATATATTATATGCATTAATCATACTAAATAAATATTTGTATGCAATGATTTCATAAATGTATTTATCAGATTCATAACATAGTGAAATCTTAGGTATCGTACGTGATAAATCAAGTTTGTTTTCATAGTCTATGTCGATATTCATCCACAATATACAAAAAAATTTAAATGCAATAGTGTCAAACACATAATCATATGAAAACCCCATATAGAGTTATTTTTCTTAACATATAATTATTTTATCTGAATTGACGGAGGAGCACACAAAGTGAGTTTCCTCAAGCTCACCTCCATCTCCTCGCCTAATATAAACCTCCTCGCCTAATATAAACCTGAAATTCATAAACCACTTGAAATGTTCATAAATTCTTATCTTCGGTTATAATTTAACCCATACATAAAGATACATGTCAATAGCCTACAATACATGTCACGGCATGTTAATTATACAAAACATGTAAATGAAAAGACGTGTAATGCAGAAAATTATGATTGTTGTACAAAACATGTGTTGATGAAAATTGAGCCCCTTCTCAACATAATAGTTATCAATAGCCTCCTAGTAACCAACGATTTATTATATTTCATCTCCGTGCGATCCAAATGATGCTCGGAGTTTCGTATTCGTTTGATACCAAAATTTGAGAATCTCGTAATTTTATATTATCCAGTACTTCCAAATATTTATGTAATAATTTACCTATAATATCACTTGCAATATTTCTTTAAGTATAATTCATGTACAAACATTCATCATAAATTTTTTTTATATATTATATGCATTAATCATACTAAATAAATATTTGTATGCAATGATTTCATAAATGTATTTATCAGATTCATAACATAGTGAAATCTTAGGTATCATACGTGATAAATCAAGTTTGTTTTCATAGTCTATGTCGATATTCATCCACAATATACAAAAAAATTGAAATGCAATAGTGTCAAACACATAATCATATGAAAACCCCATATAGAGTTATTTTTCTTAACATATAATTATTTTATCTGAATTGACGGAGGAGCACACAAAGTGAGTTTCCTCAAGCTCACCTCCATCTCCTCGCCTAATATAAACCTGAAATTCATAAACCACTTGAAATGTTCATAAATTCTTATCTTCGGTTATAATTTAACCCATACATAAAGATACATGTCAATAGCCTACAATACATGTCACGACATGTTAATTATACAAAACATGTAAATGAAAAGACGTGTAATGCAAAAAATTATGATTGTTGTACAAAACATGTGTTGATGAAAATTGAGCCCCTTCTCAACATAATAGTTATCAATAGCCTCTAGTAACCAACGATTTATTATATTTCATCTCTGTCTGATCCAAACGATGCTCAGAGTTTCATATTCGTTTGATACCATAATTCGAGAATCTAGTAATTTTATATTATCCGTGCTTCCAAATATTTATGTAATAAATTACCTATAATATCACTTGCAATATTTCTTTAAGTATAATTCATGTACAAACATTCATCATAAATTTTTTTATATATTATATGCATTAATCATACTAAATAAATATTTGTATGCAATGATTTCATAAATGTATTTATCAGATTCATAACATAGTGAAATCTTAGGTATCGTACGTGATAAATCAAGTTTGTTTTCATAGTCTATGTCGATATTCATCCACAATATACAAAAAAATTTAAATGCGATAAGTGTCGAACACATAATCATATGAAAACCCCATATAGAGTTATTTTTCTTAACATATAATTATTTTATACGAATTGACGGAGGAGCACACAAAGTGAGTTTCCTCAAGCTCACCTCCATCTCCTCGCTCTAATATAAACCCGAAATTCATAAACCACTTGAAATGTTCATAAATTCTTATCTTCGGTTATAATTTAACCCATACATAAAGATACATGTCAATAGCCTACAATACATGTCACGACATGTTAATTATACAAAACATGTAAATGAAAAGACGTGTAATGCAGAAAATTATGATTGTTGTACAAAACATATGTTGATGAAAATTGAGCCCCTTCTCAACATAATAGTTATCAATAGCCTCCTAGTAACCAACGATTTATTATATTTCATCTCTGTCTGATCCAAATGATGCTCAGAGTTTCGTATTCGTTTGATACCAAAATTTGAGAATCTCGTAATTTTATATTATCCGTACTTCCAAATATTTATGTAATAATTTACCTATAATATCACTTGCAATATTTCTTTAAGTATAATTCATGTACAAACATTCATCATAAATTTTTTTTATATATTATATGCATTAATCATACTAAATAAATATTTGTATGCAATGATTTCATAAATGTATTTATCAGATTCATAACATAGTGAAATCTTAGGTATCATACGTGATAAATCAAGTTTGTTTTCATAGCTACATGTCGATATTCATCCACGATATACGAAAAAATTTAAATGCGATAGTGTCGAACACATAATCATATGAAAACCCCATATAGAGTTATTTTTCTTAACATATAATTATTTTATCTGAATTGACGGAGGAGCACATAAAGTGAGTTTCCTCAAGCTCACCTCCATCCCCTCGCCTAATATAAACCTGAAATTCATAAACCACTTGAAATGTTCATGAATTCTTATCTTCAGTTATAATTTAACCCATACATAAAGATACACGTCAATACTTTACCTCGAATGAATTCCCTGCATGAATTCTCCTTACAAATTACTTAAAATCATCTCTTCCTCCCCTAACCTCCCAAAATGGTCATGTGTATGGCGAGTCGATAACAAACACAAGACAATCTCGGATAAGAGGATTTAAGAAATTTGTTTTGGCTTCATTTGGGGTCTTGGTTTGTTTTCCTTAGCCCCTACCCAAGAGCCTATTCTGGGTACGCTATGCTTGTGCTTACTCTAAAGCCTTGACGAATTATTTTTGATCTTGTTTAGAGGCTCGGTTTTGCTTGTTTTAGCCTCTACCCGAGAGCCATTTTGATGTATTACAGCTGCCCTTATTTGGTAGCTTTGAAATGTTCATTCTGGAGCTTTAATTGTGATGAGCTGAGTTTGGTTTTGTGTTGAGTTGTGGTTTCGACTGTGTGGTGAGTGTTGTTATGCCTTGCGATAGCTTGATTCTAGTTTTTCTTGATGGCTTAATTTGGAGGATTTTGGAACTGCAAATTGAGACTCATTTGGCTCGCTTATGGAATAAGGTTATTGAGGAATATATTTGGGCATCTTTCCTATGTCTTACTTGGTGAGGTTATAGCCGATTTGGATGATTTATGGGGACTCGCCCATACACTTTCTTATGTGTTGAAAGCTTTGTTTTGGAGTGGTTTCCCTTGCTTTGTTACCTTACCCATGAGCCTCCCCTGTTTTGCTTTGGCCGTGAACCTCTACTTGCTTTTATTTGAGGATTCATATTCATAATGTATGTGGAGATGGTGAATTGAATTGGAAGTTGGATAATTTCATTACTTGAGGTTTGGAAATGTTAGCAGAGCTCCTCGTGGATTGTTCCTCCTTTAGCTCGATTTGTGGAAATGGGAAATGACCCAGGTTTTATGTTGGATGAATTTCTTTGGTGGAAATGTTTAATTTTATGTTTGGGGTTTGGAAACTAGCGCGGCGAGATCGGTTGCGATCGTCTTTTTGGTTCGGCCCTGTTTCGATTTCAGGATTGGAAAAACACCCCTTTTAAAGTTAATCCAATCCTGATGAAGTGAGAAAACGATATCCTCGGGATTGATTTAAGGATCTTGGGCTTTATTTTTCAGTGTTTTACTCTTACTTGTTTTATGGGTGTTTTAGATTAACCCTCCTCCCGCTTTGGCTCTTCTCGGATTTGGAGGTGGGTTAGTCTCCTTTCCTTCCCCTTCCCGTTGATTTACGTGTTTTCCCCGCTTCACTCGGAGTTGGTTTTGTTTTTGTTTTGGGGCAGTGACGGTGATGATGATAAAGGCACACCGGTGGTAGAGTAGAATGACATCCCATCCTACGACACCAGGACTCGCTCCAGAGCCCCGGTGAACCGTAGGATGACGCTATCATTCACCGCTATAAGTGCCAGCGGGCACCCGTCACCTTCTTAGGATTGTTAGTGATCCTACACCCGACGAAATAATCGACTCGTGGACAATCCCAATTTTCAAAACCTGATAAGAATATGATACTACATTCTACAACAAAAATATATTTTCACTACGACCAAAACATCGATATAAACTCTCTGTTGTATGCCTGAAATTCACGTGCATGCTAAAAATATAAATTTCAAAACCATTTTATAAAACATGGTTGTCCACTTGTTGTTTATCAGTTTTGGGTTAAGGAACATCTCTACGAGTTAGGTTTAGTAGAGACAGCCTTCGTGAGTGGCGATGACTTCATACACTCGGGTGACCGAATAGCCTCGACAACCTCGAAGCGATCTTACTGAGTTTCGAGCTGCTTCGACCCGAGTGATTGCGGTTTTCTTTGGATTTTTGTATGATTTTGATGAAGCACTCGTGGTCATTTTTCCGGGACTTTCCTAAGGTTTTGATGATTTTATTTTGATTTTCGTTTACTTTCTCCGAGACTTTCTACCGCGAGTCATTCGTCGTCTTTTTTCGAGTTTTCTGGACGATGTTTTTTCTACTTTGCTTCGCTGTCAAGATGCACTCATATTTCGTCAGATTTAAGAAAATAACGGTATCTCGAGTGTATACGAGTTTGTTTATATTTACGACGTGTTACTTTTTCGTACCTACTTCTGTATGCTTTCTTGTTTAGCATGTTGTCTGTACTTACTGTTGCGTGTTTTCGTTGTTCCTCATGTCTTACATATCTCGCTTATACTATCGTACTAATATTTAAGCATACTCTGCATAGGATGTTTAGAAGAACTCGACCATAGAGCCACCTGATTGAACATTTTAACTCGCCATCTTAGAAAACTCAACCTCTTTCTGTGCAAGAACTTGGAGCTAACATCGTGGCAGATATGATCATCTTCAACTAATGAAACATGTTCTACGTCGACTAAATCATTCCTTAGTGATTAAACAACAATCCATGGGATTTCGAGGTTGTCCGCCTAGCGCGACATAAATCCTCAACCTCTTTTGAGCGCTGTATGGCTACGATATGTGTCTCAGAACCCGTTTTAGGATTCCGAGGTTGTCGTTCGTTACGACCTAAATCTTCACATCTTCTAGGCTATTCGTGTGATCGTTTCACACAAATGTAAGCCCTAATTAAATAAAATTGGCAGGATGAAACATTTAAACAATCTCCTAAATCGAAGCCAAACCATATGATAGCTTGTGAAGTCACCGAGGTTCGCCTCCGGACCTCCGAACATCCCTAGCTTCTCTTCCTGGATTCTGATAAAATGTTTCGATTTTGAGTCAATCCCTTTCACACATATTTGTCCGATTTCGTTGAAAAGTCATATCCTTTTGACCTCCTCGAAGATAATATTTCACGATTTTTATCGAGAGTTTTCTTAAGTGACTTCGATCATTTAAGATGTAATTAGCTATAGAGAACTCGCCTTTATAGAAGCATTTCCGAACCCAATTTAAAATAAACCCTATTTAATTCTTCATATTAAATAGGGAAGCTTACTCGACAAATAAAATGGTTTCGCAGGCCAAACAGACGTCATATATTTCTTAGTTTATTTGATCGAGCCTCACTCTCAAGTCTTGTGTTTGTCTTTCGGAAAAATGCATGACTTGAAGTGTAACGCTCTTTCATTTAAACTGTGAAAAATATGGGGTCAGTTTGATTTCATGTTTTCTAAAAATTATATATATATATATATGTAAATTAAAGCGTCCTTCCGAAGCGGGCAACGGGATCTCGATTCTGGCGACCGACAGCTTCTTACGGGCACTTCACACCCAAAACAACGCCGACATTCATCTACATTAAATGGTTATTTGATCGATAGCATTCTTGACCAAGAATTTTAAGATTTTAGGTGTTTGGTCGAATGAATTTATAAATTCAATATAAAATATAAATGAATTTAGAATTTATTTCATAATTCATTTTCTCTGTAGTTGGAATTCGATGGATTTGATTAAATTTCAAATACACAATCCCATGTAAAGTGTTGCCAACTGGCACCTCAGCCCAACACCGAAGCACGTTGCCTCCAACCGCCTCTGTCAGCGGCCACCACACCGCTAGCCACCTATGCCCAATGGGCCTTTGCCGCTGCCGTCGCCGTCACCACTGTTAATAATTTATACGACCTCAAATACTTTAAAAACATTATTTTTATTCTACTTTAAAAAAAATAAAATTCTTACATTATTTTATAGTGAACCAAACAACACCAAATTATTCCAAGTACAATACATTGTTTTTGCATTGCATTTATTTTATATTATATTATTTTTTTAGCAAACCAAACAGTCCTTAAATAATACTGATGCAAGAGCTGGTAACAAAAAAACAGAATAGAAACTCTCGCGGTGCAGGAGTCTGTGATACATAGAATCAAAATCTTGCACTTGTGGGATTTAGCAGGCCGACAATGTTTTTGTCCAGATACAGCTTTAGAAGGAAAATTTCTTGCAACTAGGATCATTGCTTCTAAGATATTAACTTCGTTTTGAGTACTTAAAAATTGTAATATATATTTTCTACCATAAAGAGTGTTGTATTATTTCCTTTTGCAAGTGGTGTGTTTGTAACTTGTTCAATAACAAGTGGTGAAACTCCTCACTGTCCATAACACATCATTTCGTCGGTCCTCTCGTTGTTTCCAGCTGGGATAGCAGCCCGACGTCATCAATCCCCCTCCAAACATAATTGACCGCCCATATTTTTATTCCCTTACAATTCCCCCACTATCTCCCCGCAAAACTCACTTGTTAAACACCTTGTAAGAGCCCTAGAATTGTGTCATCCGATATTAAAGCCTTGCAAACCCTAAATTTTTAGGGATTTGACTTTCTTGTCCTAAATCAAAATTCCTAATATATATATTAAAAGATTGGTCAGACCCTATTAGACGAGCCTCCTGACCAACATCATGTGCCTAAGAATTCTATTCCGCACATAGTCGTGATCAAACCCGTGACAGGGGTTTACAAATTCTACCAACTAAATAGTAACGGTAGGCGGCATATATATACATTTCCACAATATGGACGTGAACATCCATCTCTATAAAAAATAATAACTTTTGAAATTTCATGCAATATGATAATTTCTTTTGCATATAATCTAAGTTTTAAATTGAATTTATCTGCCTAATTGACAATAAATGAGCTAACTTTGTTAGTCTGCCAATACCGAAATATTGTCATCACAAATAATGACCTAAATACTGTCATCACCATGTCTGGATCGAGGAAATCTCATAACAAAATTCATAGCAATTTCTTCTCATTTTCATTCAGCTATAAGCAACGATTGAAGCAAACTCCTAGGTATCCCATGCTTGTTTTTTACAATCTAATAAGCCCGACATTTTGACATATATTATGCAACATCTTTCTTCAAACATTGCCACCAGAATATCAATTTCAAATCTTTCAACATTTTAGTACTGTCTGAATGAATTGTATAGCCTACATGATGAGCTTCATGTAGGATTTTTTGGTTTCAAATCAGAATTAACAGGTACCCATAACTGAATATTATATCTGTTAATAACATATTCATCAACAGTCATATCCGACTTCTTTCTTGATTGATGTTATTTTAGAAGTTTCAGATATTCACTGTTAAATCTCAGAGTGTTTTGATTCTATCTATCAGAGTCGATTACACGATCAACTGATACAAATACCAACTATCTTTTGGCCTTTTGACTTTTGACTGTCAGACATTAATTTTTTTATTCAATTCCATCTCTAGAGTAATAATCCAACTTGCACTACATGTGAAATTACGGCTCAAAGTATCGACAACTACATTTGCTCGACCATGACAATATTGTCTGTCCTTATAATAGTCTTTGATCACTTTTTCTATCTTTTTATATGAAAATGTACTGCCACTCTAATGATCGGCAAAGACTTTAAACTTCACACCATACAAGTAGTGTTTTCAAATTTTGATAGCAAATACTACAACAACTAACTCCAGATAATGTATCGGATAATTCCTCTCATGTGGTATCAACTAACTGGACGAGTATGCTATTACTTCTTGATTTTACATTAGAACACATTCCAAGCCTTGAAACGATGCGTCGCTGTAATTTTGGAACCATCTATACCTGTTGGAATAGTTAATACTGAAGCAGTGGCCAAATTTCTCTTTAATTTTTTAAAATGGTGTTCACATTTTGCAGTCCACTCAAACTAAACATCTTATCAACTTGAATAAGGATATAGTTATTTATGAAAATCCTTTAATGAACCTCTTACAATATCCAACCAATCTAAAAAAACTGCATACATTCACAACATTCTTTACAGTAGCTCATCCCACAATTGTTTTCACCTTTTGAGGATCCATTGAGATTCCCTGTCTACTGATAATATGCTCCAAGAATGCAATACTCTGCAGCCGAAATTTATATTCATAAAATTTTGTATGTAGTCGATTCTGTCATAGTACCTCTAATACTTTCACATGTTTGTCATGATGATAATCAACCTTGAATATATCAGAATATGATCAACAAAAGCAATAACAAATTGATCCACATAAGGCTAGAATATTTGATTCATCAGGTTCATGAATACAGCGGGAGCATTTGTCGAGTTAAAAAACATAACTAAGAATTCATAATGACCATACCTAATTTCAAAAACTGTCTTAGTTATATCTCTCTTTAACTCTAATCTGATGATATCTTGATATCATATCAATACAAAAAATAAAGTACCACCCTCTAACTAATCAAAAAGATCATCGATTCTTAGCAGTGAATATTTAGAATAGTAAAAAACGAAGAGTGAGTGTTGACCTCATTTTTGTCGAGGTTTAGTTTTCCTCCTAGATATAGGATTCTAGCCTTAGGAGCTTCCCCGACGATCCTAGATTCCTAGCGATGAGACCCACCTCGTTTTAGAGCGTTTGGAGCCACTTCATTACTTTTTGAAATCCTGCACGAGATTCCGTAACGCTAGTCTATAACCGGTCGGGGTTGACGTCAGGAATTCAATTGAGTCCCTATAGGATCCCAGGACATTAGGACGGCCTCGTGCACGTCTTACACACATCGACGCACAAATTCTCAGTTTGCTGCCTCGACGCCTTCAATTTCTCTGCAGCAGACTGGAGCTGGAGTCAGAATGCCGGGACGATCAACATCAAAGTCAAAATTTCAGAAAGAGCCAGATTTGACGCACTTCAGACGCAACCGTCAACGAGGTTGTCCGAACAACCCCGGACGACAAAATTGACTGCGCCGATGAGTCCGGAACATCGATTTTGCCTAAAATTGATGTTTGTTTTGCAACGATAGCTCGTCGGGAGAAAAATGCTGAAATATATATAATAATAATCATTATAATAATATTTTCACTATTATTATATATATATTATGTTTTCCTTAATATCCTAGCCCTAAATCCTCCCCGTTGAATTAGCCCTCACGCCTCTCCCGCTCACGAGCAGGTCGCCCGACCGAACTCTCCCTCTCTCTCCCCCATCTTCACGACAACGGGCGCCCCATCCCCTGCGGCCTCTTCCTCGAGCCGCACACACACGCTCCCATCTCCCGTTCGGATCCTATCTCTGCCGCGATTCTTATCACCTGCGGCATCCCATGTCGCGATCCGGACCACTTGCGCATGTTCCTTCTGATTACGCGAACAGAAGCCTCATGTCTCTCCCTTGCAGGTTCTCTGCCCGTCTCATTTCTCTCTTGCCTATAAGAGGCCCTAGTTTTGAGGAGTTTGGGTTTGGCCGAAAGGTTCAGAGGGAGGGAAACTCTGCCATTTTTCTTTCTCACTTACTTCTTTAGCTGCATGTGCTTGGGTTGGCTTCTTCTTGCTGTTGGAGGGAGAGTTGGAGTTGGAGAGTACCTTTAAAGTTTTTGTATTGCTCATTTTTACTTCAGGAAGGTACCCTTTTTTTATTCCTTGTGCTTTGCTGCTTCTCGTTTCCCTCTGCCGAGCCATTGAAGATGGTTCTGTGAGGTGGTACAACATGCTTGCTTACTATTGTGGCTTTATTTGGGAATGTTCATTACTTAAGCGCGTTAAAGATATAAATATGAGCATGTTCTAGGACTGGATTTAGTTGCTTAAAATGGTGGAAATATGGCATGATATCAGCTCTTCTCTTTTCTCTACTTGTTTAAAATGATAAAACTGTTGCATACTCCTATTTTCTGCGATTAAGGAGGTTGAAACATGGCTTGGGAATAATGCTAGCTTTCCTCTTCTCTTTTGTTCAAAGCAAGTTGGAATGATTGGAAGTGTGGCCTTAGGACCATGCTAGCTCTTCTTATAAGCATATTTAGATATGTCTTATGTAACTTTTCATTTATTCTTATCCAGCATGAGATATTGAAAAACTCATTTGGGTCTTGCAAGCATATGGGGGGTTTGGTTTCAATGCTTTAAGATTTATTTGAATCAAAAATACATGCTAGAATTGATTGAGAAAGATTCTATATTTGTAGCATGTGTTAGTCTTATATTTTGATATATTGAAAGCATGAGGATGTTGTTGTGGCTCAAGTTTGGCCCTTATACAGGCTCGGTTTCCTTGTTGTAGCTCTTACCTGAGAGCCTACTTTGATATATTATGTTTATCTTTGTTTAAAGGCTTTGCAAGACTTGTTTTTGGCCTTGTACTGGCTCGGGTTTTGGCTTGTGCTAGCTGCGATTTTCCCCCTATACTGGGCTCGGTCTTGGTTTGTTGTAGCTGCAGTCTTGCCCCTATGTTGGGCTCGGTTTTGCCTTGCCGTGGGCTTGGTTTTGCTCCTCTGTTGCTGCCCCTTATATCCAAACTATACGCTAAGTGGAAATTCAGTTGTTAAGCATCTTCAAAGTTTGTTTTGGTAGCTTGGTTTTGCTTTATATTGCTGCCTTCTTATATTAAAAATATTTGCAAAGAAAAAAAGAAAATTGTAATTTCTAAAGCTCTCAAGGCTCGGTTTTTTTCCCTATGTTGGGCTGAATTTTACTTCTATATCAAATTTGATTCGGCTTTGTGTTGGGCCGGTTTTAGCCTCATGCTTAGCTCGGTTCCAGTCTTATGGTGGCTCGGGTTTGGGCCTTGTGTTGGCTCGGTTTCAGCCCTATGGTGATTCAATCCTATGGTTTTGTGCTGGGCTGCAGTTATGGCTTTGTGATGAGTACTTTTATACCTTGTGATGGTTTGGAATCCCCTTGGCTTGCTTATGGGGAGAGGTGATTGAGAATTATCTTTTGATGAACATTTTCTATATGTCACATGAGAGGATTGGAACTAAGTTGGGAGATTTGTAAACTTGTCCATTCACTTTCTTATGTATTAAAAGCTTTATGTTGGGATGTCTCACCTGTCTTTCTGCTTTGGCCGTGAGCCTCCTTGGCCTTCCCCCTACCTTGGCCGAGATCTTTTATTTGGATTTATGGAAAATTTTTAAACTAATGCGATATGTTAAGTTATGAATCAAGTTAAGAGTTGGAGAATTTCAATGTTTGGGGTTTGGAAATACTAGTAGGAGTCTTTTTCGGATCACTTCTATTTGGTTTATTGTGTGAGGCTTGGAAATGTCTCAAGCCATATTAAGGGGTGTTTTAGACTAACCCTCCTACCGTTTGAGCCACTCCCTTTTTAAAATCGGACTTAGAGATGGGTTAGTTTCATTTCCTTCCCCTTTTGTTTTTTGACTTGTTTTCCTTCGATTTTCTTGGTTTTGGTTTTTTTTTTTGTTTTGTTTTGGGGCATAGGGTGCTGATGACAAAGGCACGCCGGTAGTAGAGTGGAATGATATTCCATCCTACGACACCAGGACCCACTCCAGGGACCCGGTGAACCGTAAGATGACGGTATCATTCACCGCTTCTGAGATGACGCGGGGCACTCGTACGTTCTTGGGTTGTTAGTGATCCTGCGCCTGGCGAAGTGATCGACTCGTGGACAACCATGATTTTTAAAAAACTGATAAGAATGAATTAGATAAGAACGAGATACGATATTTCTAACAAAACTATATTTTCAGCTGAGACCCACCCGGGGACCGGTGAACCGTAAGATGACGGTATCGTTCAGCTGCTGAAGACGAGCGGGACACTTCGTACGTTCTTAGGTTGTTAGTGATCCTACGCCCGCGAAGTGATCGGCTACGTGGACAACCATGATTTTTAAAAGCCGATAAGAATGAATTAGATAAGAACGGATACTGATATTTACAATAAAGCTATATTTTCACTACTAACGTCGATATAAATTCTCTTTTGTATGCCGCAATCTACGTGCGTGCTAAAACTATAAATTTTAAAAATATATTATAACTTGGTTGTCCACTTGTTGATTATCGATCTTGGGTTAAGGAGCACCTCACCGAGTTAGGTTTAGTAGGACACGCCTACAGTTGAGTGGTGAGGCTACATCATCCGGGTGATCGAGTAGCCTTCGACGACCCTCGAGTATGATTACATAGTTTCGAGCTCTAGCCAGCCAAGATCTTTGCGGTTTCTTCGGATTTTCGCATGATTTTGGTGAAGCACTCGTGGTTCTTTTTCCGGGACTTTCCCGAGGTTTTGATGACTTTATTTAAACTGTTATTCATTTTCCCGAATTTTCTATCGTGAGTCATTCGCCGTCTTTTCTCGAGTTTTCTGGACGATATTTCTTTTTCTGCTTTGCTTTCGTGATGCATTTCAGCCTGCTACATTTAAGAAAATAACAAATCTACCAGGTATACAGGTTTGTTTATATATTTACAGCATGTTACTTTTCGTAACTGCTACTGTTCTTTTTAACACGTTGTACCACACTCTTTCTTGCGTATTTTCTTGTCTTTTCGTCTTATGTACCTGCTTCTACGTACTGTCTGACCTTAAACATGCTTTTATAGGGTATTTAGGAGAACTATGATTATAGGGCTACCTGATTTGACATCCTAACTTGCCACCCTAGAAAACTTAAACTCGTCATGGCAAGGAGCTTGGAGCTAGCGCGATGAGCAGCACGACCATCTTCAACAGCAAAAACATGTTTTCAACAGCTAAACCATTCCTTAGTGATTAAACAACAATCAATAAGATTTCAAGATTGTTCGCGCTTTTCAGGCGCTTTGTATAGCTTCAATTTGTACTGATATAAGCCCAGCTTCGTTTTAGGATTACGAGGTTGTCGTTCGTCACGACCTAAATCCTCCACATCTCCTAGAGTTATTCATGTGATCGTTTCGCACAAATGTAAGTCATTATTAAATAAAATTGGCAGGATGAAACCTTTAAATAATTTCTCCTCTAAATTTAAGCCAAACCATAGGATAGCTTGAAAAGTCATCGATGTTCGCCTCCGGATCTCCGACATCCCCTAGTTCTTCCTCCTTTGGATCCTATAATAAATGTTCCAAATTTGAGTCAATCCCTTTCACACCACTTTGTCCGATTTTGTTGAAAAGTCATATCCTTTTGACCTCCTTGAAGATAATACTTCCTGATTTTTATCGAGAGTTTTCTTAAGTGATTTCGGTCATTTAAGATGTAAAACTATAGTGGTTTGCCCTTATAGGAAGCTTTTCCGAACCAAGTTTAAATAAACCCTATTTAATTCTTTATATTAAATAGGGGAACTTGTCGACGAATAAAATGGTTTCGATAAGCCAAACGAACGTCATATATTTCTTAGTTTATTTGATTGAGCCTCACCTCAAGTCTTCGTTTATCTTTCGAGATAAATGCGGAGTTTTGAAGTGTAGTCGCTCTTTCATTTAAACTATGAATATGGGATCAGTTTAATTTCATATTTTTCTAAAATTATATATATATATATATATATATATATATATATATATATATATATATATATATATATATGTAAATTAAAACGTCCTTCCGAAGCGGGCGACAGGATTTCGATTCCGGCGACCGACAGCTTCCTACGGACACTCCACACCCAAAACAACGCCGACAGTGAGCTACAACAAGCTCAACAAAATAATCATTATTAAAATAAAATTTCATAAAAAAAAATAATGTGCATGCTCAAATGTAACTCTACAGTACATGTAACGACATGTTATTTATACAAAACATGTAAAAGAAAAAGCGTGTAATGCAGAAAATTATGATTGTTGTACAAAACATGTGTTGATGAAAATTGGGCCCCTCTCAACATAATAGTTATCAAAAGCCCCCTAGTAACCAATGATTTATTATATTTCGTCTCTGTCTGATCCAAACGATGCTCGGAGTTTCGTATTCGTTTGATACTAGAATTCAGGAATCTCGTAATTTTATAGTATCCGTACTTCCAAATATTTATGTAATAATTTACCTATAATATCACTTGCAATATTTCTTTAAGTATAATTCATGTAGAAACATTCATTATAATTTTTTTTTATATTTTATATGCATTAATCATATAAATAAATATTTGTATGCAATGATTTCATAAATGTATTTGTCAGATTTATAACATAGTAAAATTTTAGGTATCGTACGTGACAAATCAAGTTTGTTTTCATACAGTCTATGTCGATATTTATCCACAATATACAAAAAATTTTAAATGTAATAGTGTCAAACACATAATCACATGAAATCCCATATAGAGTTATTTTTCTTAACATATAATTAGTTTATTTGAATTGACGGAGGAGCACACAAAGTGAGTTTCCTCAAGCTCACCTCGAGCTCCTTGCCTAATATAAACCTGAAATTTATAAACCACTTAAAATGTTCATAAATTATTATCTTCGATTATAATTTAACCCATACATAAAGATACATGTCAATACTTTACCTCGAATGAATGTCATGCATGAATTCTCCTTACAAATTACTTAAAACCATCTTTTCCTCCCCCAACCTTCCAAAAAGGTCATGTGTATGGCGAGTCGGCAACAAACATAAGACAATCTTGGATAAGAGGATTTTAGAATTTTCATATATATCTATATATATAGCCTACCTCCTGAGTTGCCCTTAGTGAGGGAGGTCCAAAATGTCATCTCACATCACATTTGGAAGACCATATGGAGTTATTTGGGTATCAAAATCAGTTCAACAATGTACACATCAATAACTAGTCAGACAATAGATGAACTACATCATTGGAAATTGTGTCAGGATTTTTGGGAGAAAGAACATCCTACAGTGGGATCCAGGTACTTTCAGAGAAGAAGAGGCCCCTCATAAGTAGTTACACTTTAGTATGGCCTGCTTGGCATCTATATCATTCTAGAGTTGATTCCTCATCACAGACTTATTTATCAGATATATCCAACTGAGAAAGAGTGGGGAATGAAGATTATAAATTTACTTGGGATTTGGCTCATGAAAATCTAGGTCGATATACAACTCTATCTCAGGTTGTGCCCAAAATGGATGAATACTTAATCTATCATAATGTGCTTTAGAATGTCGTCTGAAAAAGTGATTTATTGAGAAGTTATAGTAGCTTTACCAACTTCAAAGGGGCTAATCTGACCACTATGAAAGAGAAGCTTTGACAAATGGGGTCAAAGCTCCCCAACCCTGAGAGACTAAATTGGGAGCTACCCACAAGGACCTTCCACATGTTCTACTATAATGTCTTGATTCTAGCTACAGTACCGCTTGGGGCCATCTGTGATTCCTTCTACAGTACCTAAGGAGATTGCATCTTGGACCGATCTAAGAGGACTGATCAACACTCTGCGTGGATTGCCCTCTAATTGGAGTGGGTTCCACTCATGTTTACTCTAAATTCATGTTGACCTCATTTTAGTGAGGTCTTAGCTTTCTTCACGTTAGACCCTAGGATCTAGCTTTAGGAATTCCTGACTGACCATCCTAGCGGACTAGTCATGGAGCCACCTCTCATGTAGAACTTCGAACAACTACTGGACCGATTTTGTAAGTCATCGCATGGGTGAGTCCCGAGCACTCGACTCACAGTTGCGAGAGTTAGGGACCAACATCTGCGAAGGCTCGAAAATGAGTTCCCATAGAATCAAACGGCCTTAAGTGAACCCTTCATGACTCAAGCACTCGACACACCACAATTTGACACATTTTTGGCCCGACCGTCGGCGAACTTGTCCGGACGACCCCGGATGACGAAACGGACTACACGGATGCGTCCGGGACGTCGACTTTAGCTAGGAAGGACACTCATATTGTTATGGTTCCGCGCGAGAACTGTTAGCACGAAAATTGATGCGCATTTTTTTAAATTAGCGGGGCACGGGTTCGGGCTCAGCCCGGGTTCAATTTGAGCTCGACACAGGCTGAACACGAGCTAGGGCCATTTCAAATTTCAAATTTTTAAATTTCAAATCAGCCACATAATTTCCTGCCAATTAAACTTAATTCAGAATTACTATTTACCAAATAAAAGCTCCTGCATATGGAAATTATTTAATGTGGTGCCCAATCACCTGTAACGGACGAACGCTACTATAGGATAGGCGGGATGGCTCCTTCGTCTTATTCGACGTTAGCTCCTGCTCGCGAGATCTTCCTCCCCGGCTCCCGACCTCGCCTCTGCACCGAACAGAAGCTGCTCGCCTCGCCATCTCTCCCCCTCGACACAGAGACCCGCATCTCTCCTCTCGTTCGCCCGCTCTAGTCCGCTCCCTCGCTCGACAAGCCGCTCACCCCTTACCTCTGATTGCCGCTCCTTCCCGTTCGACTTGCCTGCTCACACTCGCGCGCGACCTGAAGCCCTCGACGGTTATTTCCCGCACGCCTCTTCCTCCTAGCGACCCAAGCCGCACGCTCCAGAAACCCTCACGTGCTTCCCTTTCGTACGGGAGCAGAAGCCCTCCTGCTAGGCTATCTCCTGCACGCACTCGCGTCGCCTTCCCCTCGCTCAGCTGTTCTCACCTCCGACCCCCAACTCGCCATCTTTCTCCCGTTCTGCCTCTGCACTCGACGCCACTCGACTCCAGTTCCCTCGATCGATCCCGCACCCGCTCACGACCCAATCCTTCCCCGCTCGACTCCATCTCCCGCTCCTGCGTGACCTGCTCTCCCTCTCTCCACCTCAGCCCGCCTCCCTCTTCCTCGCTCGCCCAGAAAACCTTCCCTGCTTCACCTGCTTGCTCGCCTTGCCTCCTCTGCACTGAAGTCCTCGACCCTGCCTCCTCTGCGCCGACTTTCTCTCACTACCAGTGAAACCTAGCCAACCCTTCTCCTCTTTGCCAGTGAACTCCTCCACGTCGGCGATCCTTTCCGCACTCGATTGCCCATCATTGTCGTGCTCTTGGTTGCGCCGAAGAAAGGTAAGGTTCAGGTATTGCCCTGCCGCAGAATCCAGCTTGTATTTTTTTTTTTTAATATCTGTCATGTACTGAGTTCATTTCATTTTGCTGCATGTTGGCATTCATTATTCTAGTCGGCTTAGCTGTGGTACATGGCTCATGAACTGTTCCTAATATCTGCTCAAATATATGCTTCATATAAGAAAGAAATGGTCTGATATGCTTTTTTTTAGTTGCTTGCATGTTTCATGAATGGAAGTATTTGACATCAATATTAAATGAATATGCTTCTGATTTATTATTATTTTTTTTTTTTTAAGTATATCAGCAAGATCATATGCGAGCAATGGATTGTGATTTGAGCTGATTTTTTTTTAACTGTTTTTGGCAAGATTACACATTGTGTTGGGCTAATTTTTCCTAACTGGTTTTGAGACGTTTAAAAGTGATGTTTTGAGCTTATGTGAATGCTGGTTTGAGAAATTTTAAATGTTGTTTTCTATTTTATAAGTGATGTGTTGAAGTTTTAAATCTGCTGTGAAAAGCTGCTGGAAGTGCTGTTAAATGCTGTCTAGTGTTTGGGGTGGCTGTTAAGTGCAGAAATCTGTTGTAGAAAGCTGCTGTGAGCTGCTAAGTGCTGTGAGAGGCCTAGAAAGTGCTGTCTAGCCCTTAGAAAGTGTTGTTTAGCTGTTTGGAGCTGTTGTCTAGCCCTTAGAAGCTGTTCTGTGAGGCTCTTAGGTGTTGTTAGGTGCTGTCCAAAGTGTGTATGTGCTGTCCAAGACGTTTAACTGATGTCTATCGCTGTAGGGAGGCTGTTTAGTGCTGCCTATCGCTGTTGTTAGCTGATAGGAGCTGCGAGAGGCTGTTGTTTGTGAGCAAGTTGTTGTTATGGTGGTGTCCAAAGCTGTTAAGTGCTGTTTGGAGCCTAAAAGTGCTGTTTAGCACCAAATGATTGTTGTGTGAGCTAGTAAACCACTACCTAGCGCATAGAGTTGCTGTTTGAGAGAGTTGTTTAGGTTTAAGCTGCTGTTAAGAACTTCATAATTGCTGTTTGAGCCTTATAATTGCTCTCCGGAACCTTCTCATTGCTGTTTGGAGCTTGCTACTTGCTACCCGTAGCCGTAATAGGTCGTAGGATCACCGCATAGGCTTGCTAGCTGCTGCCCGACAATACTTCAACACATCATTTGAACGTTTTTTTTAGCCCGACTCACTCGCTTTTCCGTCTTTTTCTGGCTTTACTAGTTTTTTTTTAAAGTGGGTCGGTCTCTTTTGGTCTCTTGTTTTATTTTTCTTTTACAACGGTTAAGTCACAAAAAGTGGAATTTCTGATTTAACTTGAGGAAGAGTAAAACACCTTAAATCACTTCAAACACGAGTCACAGTATAGGCTTCCTAGACCTTAGGAGCACACCCTAGGTGAGAGTCACCCACCTAATCTTCACTTGCACGCTTCCTGAGCACCTGTGAAGCACGCCTAGTGTGAGAGTCACCCACTTAATCCACAACATGCTTCCTAGACCTTAGGAGCACAACCTAGGTGAGAGTCACCCACCTAATCCAAAGCATAAACTTCCTAGACCTTAGGAGTATACCCTAGGTGAGAGTCACCCACCTAATCTTCACTGCATGCTTACATCCACCTAATCTTCAAATGCACAGTAAAACTAGGCACCTGACCCTAATTCACAAGCTGATCAAGACACCAGACCAGAGAATGCACCGAGGCTTGGTTCACCCTTCGCTTAATTAAATCAGCTGCGAAATTCCCTAAAATGACTTAACAAATATTGAAACCCGATCGCACGGATTTGAGCTGAACATCACACTCAAATCCTCCCAGCAATCGAGGACGTTTGTTTTGCCACATATGGATCGTAAGTCCGAGGTGCAGGTGGCGAGGCGATGATAATAATGCTTTATGTGTCTTATACTGAGGGATACGAGGGATACGAGGGATAATTAGAATAAGTATCTCCTACTCGAGCGACCTCCATAAGGGGAGAGGAAAGGACAGGTGATACTTATTCGCCGACTCTTGATGAGATTGTTGTCCCGACGCTCTTAGGTCGTTAGTAGTCCTAACGACGATTGAGAGTGACTAGCGCATGACTATACTTATTTTACAAAATATTTTTAAAAAAAATCTCTTTGCTTGATAAAAAAGAACTCGCATCAAAACTTAAACAACAAGCTTTTGCATGAAAACTTTTAAAGGTCCGTGGTTAATCACTTGGATCGAGGTTGAGATCCGCTCCATAGATTGTCGGGTCGGTAACTCTTGTCCAAGGTCGGATAGCACACAGTCCAGCTCTGAGCCCCCACCTCTACTGATGTCTTATACCCAGTTTCGATCTTTCATATGTGGCTACGAGTTTTGTTTGCGATTTCTACGACTTGTTTTCTTTATTTTCTGACTTTCGTGTCCGGTTTTCTCGCTCTGTTTACTTTTCCGACAAGTTTATTTAAATCCACTGCAAATCATACGTGCACGTAATCAAATCATACAACTGTACGAGATGCCTGCAGTACGTTTTTACGGTTATTTCACGCAAATTACTTTATTGCAATCTACTTTATCGCTACACAACTTTATCGCACTTTACTTTCCAACACTTTTATTCGCAGTAATTTACTTTACTCGTATGCAAAACCGAAAAACAACAAAACCCGAAACATTGGAACACACTCGACAATAACCATTTGAACCTGTAGACCTGTGGACTAGCTACTTAACAAGAAGCTTGGAGTCGACTCGGCAGGCGGCACAACGAGGAGCTTGGATCGAGCAACAAGAGGATCTTCTTCAAGAAGCTCTTACTGGTTTAAACAACGAACATATAGGACTTCGAGTAGCTCGCCCAGTCGCGACATAAACCCTCACTTTCTTCTTTTAGGTTTACGTGCACGGCCAGTGTTGCGTCACGTAAGTTCTAACTCGGCTTTGTGATTCGAGGATTGTCGTACGGTACGACGTAACCCTCTTATCTCTGTGGGCTATTTGCGTAATTGGGTATTATGCGAGTGTAAGTCCACATAATAAAATCAGCGAGGATCAAACACTTAATTAATATCGTCTCCAAAACGTAGCCACACCATAGGATAGTTGGGAAGTCAGCGAGGCTCGCCTCGATCCAGTGACATCCCCTACTTTTTCATTCCTTTGGACTCCCGAAAATAACCGTTCCTATTCGAGCCACTCCCACTTGTTTTTTCACGTCCTCCGCGAAAACCTAAACCACGAATCTCGAAGACAGAACGCCGATCATTATCGAGAGTTTTCTCGAGTGACGCGTCATTTGGGATGTAATTAACTTATGAGCACTGCATCATAGGAGCTTGAAACCTGAGTAAAATAAACCCTACGCTAATCTTCTATTAGGTAGGGGAACTTATCGATCACACATAAAGGTTCGCAGACCAAACGGATGTCACGAGTCGCTTTAGTTCGTATGATTGAGTCTACCGTCGCAGAGATACATTACTCTTTCGAGAAAAGTGTATCATTTGTGACATCGAGCACGATTATGCAAATTATTGGACAAATGAGATCCAGGCGGTCTCATTTTTTTAAAAAAATTAAAATACACTACTTTAAAAACTACTTTCCAAAATTATATATCTTTTATATTAAACTAAATCACTAAATTTTAAATTCTTTCAAAGCAAATAAAATGTTGGCCGACAATTCATAAATATGTTATTTTTGTGTTTTAAGTTAATTTTTTGTGATTTTTTTGTTAGGATAGTAGTCAGCGTCTCATGTGTTCCCTTCCAGGATTGTATCCATAGATGAATGGTGTTCCAACTGTATCTTGCTCCTAGGTAATGACTATCCTTGACCTTCCAATACTCCGCAACCTCTCGTCACCGCTGTCGTCGTTGTAACTGTTGCAGCAAACACCTTCCTTAAACGACACATTTCCTGTCTCCTGCAGTTTCAGATTCCCTGTCGCTTTCGTCTTCACTGCCATCACTATTCCAGCCTCCCTTTTTGTTTTTTCTGTGATTCTAGCGCTCCAGCTTGCCGCCATCATTGTTCCAGCTACCATAAATCCCCTCCCTTTCCAACCAGGTGTTGTGGCAGCATCTCAGACCACGACCATGCCACCTAACTATTGTTCATGCAACGCTTCCTTGCCACATAACTGCTGTTCCAACCTCTGGAAACCTGAATTCGACCTTGTTGTGTCCAGGACAGCAAGGACTTGTTGTTTCGTTCTCATATCCGCACACTTACTCAGCGCTCCCACCTTACCACCACCATTCTAGACCCCCGACAACCACCACCATTGCCTGCATTCCACCCCAGTTTAAGTTGGTGTTGTCATTTGTCACAATTTCAGATTTTCGTATGTCGTCTTGTTGTAATTTCCTCTTTTAGTTGTATTGTTGTAACTTCCTTATTTAAATTTCAAGAATAATCTTTTTTTTTTTCTATTGTTGTTTGGGTTAACCCAGGTATCAAAACCTTCTGTTGCTAACCATCCACTCTCTTGCTGTCTTTCCTCCCAAGTAGCAGCCGACCTTCCGTTTTGCCCTTCCAACCTCCAAAAACTTTTCATATTCCCTACCATATCCCTTTCCCCAACATCTCCCAGCAAGACAAACTTATTAAACTCCTTATAGAAACCTTAAAATGTTGTCATTCTTATATATTCTAATTTAATCACATAATGGGTCAGATCCTTTTTTTCATGAAAATTTAACAAGCATGTCTATTTTCCTCTTCATAATTTTTTTATTCTTTCTCTCTCCATGGTTCTCAGAAGAGGAGTAGAGGTGTTAAATACTTCGTCTATCATGTTATTGTAAGAAAAAGAGCTTGAAAGTGCAGTTGGAAGCACGATGTTGAAACCGAAAAAGAGCACTCTGTTCTTTGAGCGCAAAGACACTATCTAGCCTGCACATACGACAATTCTATTACTTATATTTGTTTATTATTCAATATTCATGTCAGACGAAATGCGTTAACTCATTCTCACACAAAGTTTATCTTCCACAAATCTGCAACTAAAAAGCTCATGAGCTAGTGATGCAAATTTTCTTCCCATATGATATTTGTAAAGTTAGCAAGCACACCAATAAATTTTTATTTTCACTAATCAGACCCAATTGTGCCTGAAGTCTTGAACACAAGATCATGTGGATGGAGACAGAACACCGAATCAGTAGCCACGCATGATAATCAATAAATTTGTTTAACCTAAGTTGAAACTGTTAAATTTTTATTTGTGACTCACATTTATTTTAATAAATTAACAAATTTATTTTAATATCTTATGTTATTTATTTTATAACTCATGATAATATAAGTTAATTATTTACTTAACTCATAACTTATGTCATAATAGATGATAACTTAAGTTATTTATTTTTATAACTTAAGATAACTTAAGTTATTAATTTTTATAACTCATGATAACTTAAGTTATTTATTTTCTTAACTCATAACTTATGTCATAGTAAATGATAACTTAAGTTATTTATTTTTATAACTCAAGAAAATTTATATTATTTATTTAATAACTTATGTCATAACTTATGATATTTATTTTTTGTAACTCATGTAACCTCTAAAATGAATAGAGGTTACTAATTTATATCATTGATTTTAATAATAAAATCAATTAATTTATTAAATTATTATAAATCTTATTTGTTAGTAACCTCATTGATGGATGATGGTTAAATAGAGCATAATTCAGATAATGAGTTTTTCACTTTCTAACACACCCCATACATTTTCCTCCATCAGAAGGTACAGAAAGTTTCAAGGAATTAGAGAGAAATTCCATCTTTTCAATATCAAACCTTATTATCATGAAAACATATGTGTTATTTTATTATGGATATGTAAAATCATAAATTTAAAAGACATTGGCTATTATGTATTTTTAGAATTTGTGTCATAAAGTTTAAACACGAATTTCTAATATGTGGTATCAGAGCTTTGATTACTAAATTTATGATTTTTTATATAATTTTATTTATGTTAATTATACTAAATTTTCGATGTGAATCAGAACATGAATTAGATCACTAAAGAATATAATGTGATTAAAATTATTATTTATTTGATGTCGATGTTATGTTTAATTTGTTAGTCACCAAAGTGACTAAATTAGTAAGTTTAATAGACATCAAATTAAAAAAAATTAATTACTAACGAGTCTGTGATGCTTGTCATGAAATAATTTAACATTTTATTACGAAAATATTAAAATTCATTGGTTATAAAATATCTTTGGATCGCCCAAAGGTTAATCATTTATTTTATAATCTTTGAATATAATTGCAGTCTATTTATATACTTAGTTAAGATATGTCTATATATCCAAAGATAATAGACGTGTTTAATTTGAGTATAAACAATTACCATTTATATTAAATTTAAGTCGGACGTCAAATATGTTTATTATCATGTATTGTTATATCACCCAAATGAGATTTCAATATACTATTATTATTATAATTATTATTTTAATATGATTTTATATGAATATCTATATAAGTTTAATGTTCGAAGCATTAATGTACGAGCATGTTTTATTTATTGGTAGTAACTATACGTTTCTCTTCATTCGCAAACTACATCTATTTAACCTTTCAATGAGCTTATTTTATCTGAATGGCGTGAGCAAGTTCAGCTTCACTTTGGTGTACTGGATCTTGATTTGACACTCACTACTAAGAAACCCTCCTTAGCAAATATCTTTTTATAAAGCTTCGGAACAATAGAATAGATTGAGCTTAATGTTTATACGAATGACTGTAGCAAACAACATAAAGTGTACATTTTCTAACACTGAAATTGCTAAGGAATTTATGAAATTTTTAAATTGTTCTCGATCGACTCTGTCGATAAGTCAACTTCATTGAGACATTATTGAGTACGATAACCAACATGAAATTTGATGGTTCTCGTACTATGCATGAGCATGTCGTTGAAATGGAGAACATAACAGCAATACTTAAGACCTTGTGAATGGAAGTAAATAAAATTTTCTTGTGCAATTTATCATTAATTTCTTGCCTCCTGAGTATGATCCATTTCACATGAACCACAACACTATGAAAGATAAATTAAATATAAATAAACTAAAATATATGCTCATTCCAGAGGAAACAATGCTTAAAAAAAGGAGCAAATCACTCCATTAATCTCATGGGTCACTAGAAGAAGTATAAAAAGAACTCGAAAAGAAGAATGGAAATAGTAAACAAGAACTACTAAAGATTAATGTGTCGTCTGTCCTAATTCACAAACAAGAATATAAAGGAATTAAGTGTCACTTTTGCAGTATGGACACTATCAAAATGAGTGTCAAAAGCGCAAATATTGATCTTAAAAGAAATGTAAACCTTGTGTTTTTATATGTTGTGAATCAAATTTAGCAGAAGTTCCTTATAATACCTGGTGAATTGATTCTTATTGTACTACTCAGGCTTCATATACGATGCACTAATTCCTTACGACCCAAATCATAAACCCAAATGAAAAGTGTCTTCATGTGAAACCGAGTCAAAGCATCAGTTGAAGATATTGGAACCTATCAGTTGATTTTAAATACTGGACATCATTTAAACTTTTTTTAAACAATTTGTCCCTTCTGTTTCTCGTAATTTGATTTTATTGTCTAAATTTGATTTTATTCGATACTCTTTTAAAGTTAGAAATGATCGTTTCAGTTTGTTTCAGTTTGTTTAAACACAATCATCTCATAGGTTCTGATATTTTTTGTGATGACATATATATGCTTAAACTTGATAACATTTTCATTGAGATTCTGATGACTTTGCATCATAATATTAGTACTAAACGTGGTTTTATGAATGAAAGTTTAGTTTATTTGTGGCATAAACTTTGAGTCATATATCCAGATAAAAAATTGAAAGATTAGTAAAGAATAAAATCTTTAATGAATTGGATTTTACTGATTTTGGCATCTGTGTGAATTGTATTTGAGGAAAACACACAATTCACACTTAAGAAAGCCGCCACAAGAAGCACACAGATTCTTAAAATTATACACACTGATATTTGTGGACCTATTGAAGTTCCATCTTTTGGTAGAAAGAAATATTTTATCACATTTATTGATGATTTTTCACGCTATGGGTATATCTACTTATTGGATCAAAATTCTCAAGTTATAGATGCCTTAAAGGTGTATATAACTGAGGTTGAGAGACAATTAGATATAAAAATAAAAATTATCAGGTCTGATAGAGACTGTGAATATTATGAAAATTACAATAAATATGGACAATGTTCAGATCCATTTGCTAAATTCCTTCAAACTAATGACATATGTGTTCAATAAACTATGCCACAAACACCACAACAAAATGGTGTTTGCAGAAAGGCGAAACTGTACTCTAATGAAAATTGTTAGGAGTATGACGAGTAATTCTTCTTTACCCTCATCATTGTGGATGCATACCTTAAAGACTACTGCATATTAGTTAAACAGGATTCCTAGTAAGGCAATTACAAAGACTCCTTTTGATCTGTGGACAGGAAGAAAACCTATTTTAAGACACCTGCATATTTGAGGTTGCCCGGCGGAGATAAGGTTTTATAATCTACATGAAAAGAAACTGGACTCAAGAACAACCAGTGGTTTCTTCATTGGTTATTCAGAAAAATTTAAAGGGTACATATTTTATTGTCCTAACCACAGTACGAGAATTATTGAAGCTGGAAATGCCAAATTCATTGAAAATGACAAAATTATTGGGAGTTTGGAACCACGTAAGTTGTAGATCCAAGAAATTATGGTTCAAGTCTTTTACCCAAAATTTCTTCTCGAGTTGTTATTCCTACAATAGTTGAACAGTTTGACAACTTACAGGGATAACAAATAAATGATGAAACATCCCACAATAAAATTGTCACTAATGAACCTACATTAGATGAACCGCATGAAGTAGCACCTAGAAGGTCTCAACGACAAAAACGGTCTGCTATTTCTGATGGTTATGTGGTTTATCTACACGAGTTTGAATTTGATTTAGGAGTCAATGAAGATCCAGTTTCATTTTCACAAGCCATAAAAAGTGAATTCTTTTAAATGGTTAGATGCAATGAAAGATGAGTTGAAATCGGTGGATCACAACAAAGTCTGAGATGTCGTTGAATTGTCTGAATGTTGTAAAAGAGTCGTGTAAATGGGTCTTAAGACTAAGCATGACTCGAATGACAATATTGAATGATATAAAGCTAGATTTGTTGCCAAAGTTTTCACTCAGAAAGATGACATCGACTATAAAAATTTTCTCCGATTTCTAAGAAAGATTCATTTAGAATTATCATGGTACTAGCAGCTCATTTTGATTTGGAGTTACCCCAAATGAATGTGAAAACAACTTTTCTGAATAAGAATATAGATGAAGAGGTCTACATGAGTCAACTTGAAAGATTTTCGGTTGAAGGAAAGGAACACATAGTGTGTAAACTTAAGAAATCGATATACGGACTTAAGCAAACTTCCCGACAATGGTATCTTAAGTTCAATGATACCATCACCTCTTTTGGATTTAAAGAAAACACTGTTGATCACTGTATATATCTAAAAGTAAGTGGGGCATCTTATGTGATTGTGTTGAAGGATCTCGCAAATAATTGTATTATGTACCATATTTGTTATACTCTATATTTAAAAGTTTATGTATTGCATTAGTAATCTTAGGATTCATTATTTATTTTCTTCTATGTCAGGATAGTTAATTGAATAGTATGTCATTTTAATTAGGGAGATTAGATGCATTTTTGTTCATAGGGAAGCTCTTTAAATGACTTTACATCAACGACAACAACAACAACAAAGCCTTAATCCCACTACATGGGGTCGACTACATAAATCTTTTTTCTCCATTGTGTCCTATGTAGAGTCATATTCTCATTTAGTTCTAATATTTGTACATCAATATAGAAAAATTCATTCAACCTATTCAATAAAATATTTTGACATGGTATCAAAGCCTAGTCAAATATTTCAGGTCTGAATCTTTGTTGTCGTTGGAATCTATATTCAAACTCTTCGAGCAAATCTTCGGAGTCTCACCGGGACTGCTCGTCTGGCTTCGTCTAAACCCTCGCCTGCTTCCTTTGTTTTCTGTCTCCTGTGACTCCTTCTGTCGCTCGGAACATTTCCTTCCCTCCGCTGTTCGTGATACTTCTCGCAGCCAGCAAAGCTTCATTGCCTGCATAGCTTCGTTACCCGCGACTCTTCTACCGCTATCTGTCACCTTGGTAGAAGTCGCTCACAAGTCCCTTCTGTGTTCGGTCATGAGAGGGAGACGAACCTGATTCCGGGAAGAACAGGAAGCAACTCTTGATCTGGGTAGCTCGTTTGGTTCGACCAAACCCTCGCCTGCTTCGTCCGAGACTCCTCGGCTGACTCGGCACCTACGTCTGCTCTACTCGTCGGCTCGTTCGACTTCTCCTGCTCGCGTGCTTAGCTTCATCTTTAAAATGTCTGAAGTCACGTCTAAGACAAACCAGCCTCTTCAACCATTTCAGTCTGAAGCTAAGAGAAATACATATGAAAATTATCACATTCATATCAATACAATCCGACTAAATGGTAATAATTTTCTTCGATGGTCCCAATCTGTTCGCATGTATTTCCAAGGAAGAGGAAAGATTGGCTATATCAAAGGTGATACAATGCAGCCTAACGTGAATGACAAAACTTATGTCATTTGGGATGCGAAAAACTCAATGGTAATGACATTGTTGATCAATTCAATGACTAAAGAGATAAGTGTGAATTATCTGTTACTCGACAACCAAGGAATTATGGGACAATATGTCAGAAATGTACTCTGATCTTAGGAATCAATCCCAAGTTTACGAGTTAACCCTAATACTGGGGAAATTTGCCAAGGCGAGGATTTTGTGACAAAGTATTTCAATTCTCTTAAGCGAATTTAACAGGACCTTGACTTATTCAATGATCATGAGTAGAAATCAAATAATGACTGCAGCCAGTACAAGAAGGTAGTAGTTATTGGCCGAATCTTCAAATTTCTTGCAGATCTAAATGTTGAATATGATGAGGTCTGTGGCCGAATAATTGGAAGAAATCCCCTGCTCCTATTGATGAAGTTTTTGTGGAGGTAAGGAGAGAAGAGAGTCGGAGACATGTGATGTTGAGGAAGAAGACTGCAGGTTCCACTATGTCCGTGGAAGGATCAGCGCTGGCTATTCCTGAAGCTCAAGTAAGCATGAAAACTTCTCACAACCACCGTCTAGAAGACAAATACAACCTGCAATGTAACTACTATGAAAAGTCATGCCATACTCGCGAAAAATGCTGGAAGTTGCATGGTAAACCACCTAATGGCAAGGGAAAAAAATTTGGTGAACATAGCACACCTACAACAAATGAGACGAGTCATCTCCACTTAGTAAAGAGCAATTAAGTCATCTTCTTAAAATATTGAAATCTTGTTAATCATCTAATGCTCCTATCGGTTCTATAGCACAAACATGTAGTATCCTTTGGCTTTATCTATTCTAGAAAATACCACTCCTTTGATCATTGATTCAGGAGCCTCTAATAATATAACAAGCTGTTCTCAATTATTTGATTCATATTATCCATGTTCCGGTTCCGAAAAAATCAGAATAGCTGATGACAGTTTTTCACCCATTGCAGGAAAAAGAAATATTAAAATTTCAGAAAAAATCTCTTTGAAATGCGCCTACGTGTTCTAAAGCTATACGTATATCTTCTTTCCAATTAAGAAATTGTCTAGAGATTATGATTATTTCATTCTTTTTTCTCCTTCCAATTGTGTCTTTTAGGACCGGAACTCGGGGAGATGATTGAAACTGCTAGAGAAATAAATGAGTTGTACTACTATGATAGAACGGATTCGGAGAATAAAACAGCTCATGGATTAGGTAGTACAAATTCAAGTTTTGATCATAATCAAGTTATGCTATGGCATAAAAGATTAGAGTATCCTAGCTTTTCATATCTCAAATCTTTATTTCCTAAACTATTTAAAAGTATTGATTGTTCAAAAATTAATTGTGAAGCTTGTAATTTAGCTAAAAACCATCGTGTTTTGTTTCCAATAAAATTATATTCTGCTTCAAAATCATTTTATTTGTTGCATAGAGATTTTTGGGGCCCACCAAAGTTAACATACTTTCTGGAAAAAAATGTTTTGTAAAATTTATTGATCACACTCGAGTTTGTTGGGTTTATTTATTGGAAAAGAAATCTGAAGTTGAACAACGATTTAGAGATTTTTTCCACATGATTGAAAATCAATTTCAAACAAAAATTGAGATTCTAAGAACGGATAATGAGACTGAATGTTTCAAGAAATATTTGAGAACATTTATTTTAGAAAAAAATATTTTGCATCAATCCACTACTTATAACAAAATGCGTATTCGTTGAAAGAAAAATAGATTTCTTGAGTTACCGGCGACATGTTTTTCGCTAGATGTTCACTAATTATCTTTGGGGTAATGCACTCCTTAACTCCTCGTTATTTAATAAATGAATGTCATCACGAGTAGACTGGCATTTGGCTCGTTGTTCGCGAACGACCGTGTTCGGCTCGTTAAGTAGCTCGTGTTCGGCTCGTTCGTTAAGCTCCAACGAGCGAACACGAACAAATTTTAAGCTCGAAATGTTAACGAGGCGAACACGAACAACTTTTTGTTCGCTGTTCGGCTCGATTGGCTCGAAATAAAAAAATAATCATATAATTATTTATATAATAATTTATTATATATATTATTATATATTAATATATTATATATATTTATATTTAAGTTTAAATCATAGCTGTCATGTAAGTGGTAGCGTGGTTATCGCTTGCATTTCAATTCGTTTGGTCGAGGTTCGAATCCGCGCTGACATATATTTTTCCGATTAATTTTAACGGCCATTTCGAGTCGAACACGAGCCGAACACGAACAAGAATACTTAGTTCGAGCCGAACACGAACACAACTTTCACGAGCCATTTCGAACACGAGCCGAACACGAGCCGAGCTAATTTCAAACGAGCCGAACACGAGCCCAGCCTGAGCTCGCTCAAGCTCGGCTCGTTTACAGCCCTAATCCCGAGTTCTGAAATTTAAAACACCTTTACAAGTCTTGAAAATTTATTTTTCCACATCTAGGATAACAGCTGATCTCTCTTTAAAGGTTTTTGGATGTGTTTGCTATGTGCATGTCCCAAATGTGTTTATTTCAGAACTCGATCCAAAGTCGAAAAATATGTTTTTATTGGTTATGCTTCCAATAAACGTGGGTACAAATATTTTAATCCAGTCACAAAGAAATTTTTGAGAGCAGGATGTCAAGTTTGTCAAGGATCACACTTTTTTTCAAAATAATTTTCTTTAGGGGGAGAACTTAGTTGAAAAAAAATCATTTTCGAGAAACTTTACTCATTTCTTTAACTAATTTGGATATGGAAACTAGGGTCAGCACTACTAATCTTATTTTGTTAGATGTTACTTTATCATAGATAGGGGAGAAGTACTTCCAAAAAGTCATAATCCAGTAGATCATGATACTCAACATGAGCTGCAGGTTTATACTAGGAAGAAATTCCATAAAGTTACTACAACCCCAGTTATTCCTTCAGCAGATGTTCAATCAGCTTTGTTGAATAATGGCTCTACAACTCAAAGTGACCTTCCCTATACTTTCACTCTGTTTGATCTTGATTTTTCAATTGCTTTTAGAAAAGGAATACGAATAGGCACGAAATATCATATCACACAATACTTGTCATATAAAAACTATCAAAAAATCGTAGAGCATTTGTGTCTGAGATTTCTAATATGCTCGTTCCCAAAACTGTTCAGAAAGCATCAGGTGAACCGAGTAGGAGATTAGCTGTGATGGAAGAAATAAATACTCTTAAAAGAGATAACACTTGGACAGTCATGGATCTATTTAAAGATAAAAAGACGGTGGGGTGCAAATGGTTGTTCACGGTGAAGTTTAAAGATGATGGAAGTGTGAAGAGATACAAAAGCGAGACTAGTAGGAAAAAGATTTACTCAAACTCATGGTATTGATTACCAAGAGACTTTTGCTCCTATTGCTAAATTAACTCTATTAGAGCACTTATTTCTCTTGGAGTTAATTTCAACTAGCCACTTCATCAGTTTGATATAAAGAATGCGTTTTTAAATGAAGAATTGCGAGAAGAAGTATATATGGACCTGCCACCCGGATTTGAAGAAAAATTTGGAAAAGAGAAAGTGTGCAAATTAAAAAAATCTTTGTATGGGTTAAAGCTGTCTCATAGAGAAAGTGTGCAAAATTTGAAGAAAAATTTGGAAAAGAGAAAGTGTGCAAATTAAAAAAATCTTTGTATGGGTTAAAGCAGTCTCATAGAGCTTGGTTTGAGCATTTTGGTGATGTTATCAAGAGACATGGATTCTCTCAAAGTTGGGCGATAACACTCTTTTCTTCAAACATTCCATCAAAGGTAAAGTAGCCATTATGATTGTGTATGTAGATGACATAATCATGACAGGAGATGATTCGCTTGAGAATAGCAACTTGAATAGAAAACCTGAAGCTGAATTTGATATTTAGTACTTGGGAAAGCTTAAATATTTCCTCCGAATGGAGTTTGCAAAATCCACGGAGGAAATTTTTGTCAATCAACGCAAGTATGTACTTGATTTACTCAAAGAAATAGGGATGACAGGTTGCAAGGCAGTAGATACGCCAATTGAAGTTAATGTAAAGTTGAAAACAACAGCAGTTAATGAAGTAAAGGACAAAGCACGCTATCAAAGATTGGTAGGGCGACTAATCTATTTGGCTCACACTCGACCTGACATAGCTTTTGCAGTGAGCGTTGTGAGTCAATTCATGCATTCACCTGGACCTACTCACTTTGAAGCTGTATTCAGAATTTTGAGATACCTTAAATGGACTGGAAAATGACTTTCATTCAAAAAGGGAAAACATCTTATGATAAAGGCCAACACAGATGCAGATTGTGCAGAAGATGTAAATGATAGAAGATCCACCTCAGGTTATTGTACCTTTGTAGGTGGAAATCTAATTATTTGGAAAAGTAAAAAACAAAGTGTGGTGGCAAGTAGTGTTGAAGCAGAATTCCGCTCGGTGGCACATGGATTCTGTAAAGTGTTATTGATAAAAAGACTCCTTGAAGAGTTGAAGATTCCCTATAACAGCGCATTAAAGTTTACTGTGACGACAAGGTTGCAATCTCTATAGCTCATAATATGGTTCTACATAACAGAATAAAACATGTAGAAGTTGACAAACATTTCATCAAGAAGAAGATAGATAATGTTGTGATATATATGTCCTACATACCTATCTATGCCAGAACAGACGGATATCTTAACAAAAGTCTTCCCAAATGCGACACGAGAATGCAGTTATGAGCTCACTGCATGAGTGACATTTTCATGCCAGCTTGTGGGGGAGTTTTGAAAGATCTCACAAATAATTGTGATTATGTATCATATTTGTTGTACTCTATATTTAGAAGTTTATGAATTGTATTAGTAATTTTAGGAATCACTATTTATTTTCTTCTATATTATGAGAGTTAGTTGAATAGTATTTGTCTCCTTAATTAGGGAGATTAGCTGCCTTTTTTGTTCCTAGGGAAGCTCTTTAAATAGTTGTACATCAATATAGAAAAATTCATTCAACCTATTCAACAAAATATTTTGACAGATTGGAATTGAAATAGTTCGTGAAAGATCACAGAGATTGTTAGGACTGTCTTAGAAAACATATATCGAAAGAGTTCTTAAGAGATTCAATATGGAAGAATACTTAGCAAGTGTTGCTCCAATTCAAAAAGGAGATAAATTCATCATTATACAGTATCCAAAGAATGATTTTGAACGTAAATAAATGGAAGAAATTCCTTATGCATCTATTGTTGGAAACTTAATGTATACTCAGACTTGTACCAGACCAGACATTAGCTTCGTTGTCGAGATGCTGGGCAGGCATCAAAGTAATCCAAGAATAGAACATTGAAAAGCTGCAAAAAAAATTTTGAGGTATCTACAAAGAACAAATGACCACATGCTCACTTATAGAAAATCTAAAGATCTTGAAGTGATTGGATATTCAGATTCAGATTTTGTTGAATGTGTTGATACTAAAAAATGAACATTTGGTATATGTTCCTTTTGGCTGAATAAGCAATCTCATGAAAAAGTACGAAGCAGACTATCACAGCTGCTTCCACTATGGAAGTTGAATTTGTGGCTTGCTTCGAAGCTACAATTCAGGGTTTATAGTTGCGAAATTTTATTTCAGGACTTGGAATTGTCAACAGTATTGCGAAGCCGCTGAAATTTTATTGTGATAACTTCGCGGCAGTCTTCTTTTCTACAAACGACAAGTATTCTAAAGGCGTTAAACTTATGGAATCACAATATCTTTCTGTTAAGGAAGAAGTTCAGAAATATAGGGTGTCAATTGAGTATATTAGCACCAATCTCATGATTGCAGATCCTTTAAGGAAAGGGTCGTCATCGGAGACATTTAACGAACATATTGTGATAATGGACATTACCAAAACCTTTTATTAGTTTTATGTTTTTTGACACTTTGGGCTTAATTTTTATTGTTTCTGATATTTATAAATATTGTTTTTATCATTAGAGTACACTTATGTTGCAAGATGTTCAACAAGTTTTATCTTTTAATAGAAATTATGAGACCATGATATTAATTCCCATTATGCTAAGTATGTAATTGATATTGTGATACATGGAAGAGACTGCACCGACAAATTGATGCACAACTGCCATGATTCATATTAATTTCATACTTATTAAATAATTTATGATTTAATCAATATAAATAATGATTTATCTTACATTTTGTGCAGTATGTTATGCATTATTAAAATTAAATGAGTCAAGTGAGAGAATATTAAATTTTATTTATGGTCACATTATTTTAATAACTTATCAGATTTATTTCAATAACTTATGTTATTTATTTTATAACTTATTGTAATATAAGTTATTTATTTTCTTAACTCATAACTTATGTCACAATAAATGATAACTTAAATTATTTGTTTTTATAACTTATGATAACTTAAGTTATATATTTTTATAACTCATGAAAACTTAAGTTATTTATTTTCTTAACTAATAGCTTATATCATAATAAACGATAACTTAAGTTATTCATTTTTATAACTTCTGAAAACTTATGTTATTTATTTAATAATTTATGTCATAACTTATGATATTTATTTTTGTAACTCATGTAATCCCTAAAATAAATAAAGATTACTAATTTATGTCATTGATTTTAATAATAAAATCAATTAATTTATTAAATTATCATAAATCATATTGATTAGTAATCTCTTTGATGAATTGTGGTTAAATAGAGCATAATTCAGATAATGGGTTCTCTCTCTTCGTAACATCTCGTACATTTCCCTCAATCATAAAGTAAAGAAAGTTTCAAGGGATTAGAGAGGGAAATTTCATCTCTTCAAGATCAAATTTTATCATCATGAATATAGGTATGTGTTACTTTATTATGAATATGTAAAAATCATGAATTTAAAAGATCTTGACTATTATGTATTTTTAGAATTTGTGACAAAATTCAAACACGAATTTCTAACAGAAATATGGAAAATCATTATCATTGATAAACTAAAATGAAATGTTATATCAACCTTATTCAAACATTTTTAGGAAATGTTTAATAGTAATAAACTATATGTTGCAAATACAGTCACCAGCTTGTGAAAATTTTATAAAAATCCACATAAGCCCTAGAAGAAGGTGGTAATAATTTATCAAGGCTCCTAAAACGGTATGCTTTCTGGATAGCTTACTGCTTCAATGAACACAAGTTCCCTTGAAAGTAAGAAGTTTGGAATAGAAGAAACAAAAAGACAAACTACATAGTAAAAAAATCCATTTGAGATAAAAAGTTAGATTCAAGTCATCAATTAGATTGAGAAAAGCAATCAACATTATATTTATTACTATACATAATACATTAGTAGAAATTAGAAGCTACCTGATGGAAGATGTATCATGGAGATCATCCGACCACCAATCCATGGGACCACCTTAAGAAGCCAGTCCCTACTCTTGATCTCAACAGGTGTCTTTGATAGTTGAATCCCTTTTTGCTCAGAGAGATCAACTGCATCTGGTATAAGCTTTGCTTTATCTGCAAAGCCGCTTCCATATGAAGGTACCAAGTTGAAATGAAAATTAAAGAAGCCTAACAGGAATAGCTTAACAGAAATTTACAAAAGGGGCTTCATTAAAAGATCCAAAATAAATGCTTTCTTTTAGTGAGTCAAAATATAGAAAATGCTGCATAATTTTATCCAGTTTCTCAGAAAGCCAATAAATAATAACATCACTGATATGTGAGAGGCTTATTACTAAGGTAATCCAAGAATTATAATCGTTGAAGAGTATATTTTGGTAGCTAATAGGTCCCTTGGAGTGATATCTAGTTTAAAATCAACAAAAAATAAATAAATAAATAAATAAGTTTAAATTTCACAAAATTATAGTTCTGGAAACTTATTGAAAGAACATGCCTAATTTTTCCCTGTACTGAGTTTCACTTGCAGAGAGCATTTTAGATATTTCAGATTCTGAAGGCATTTTGATCTGCACTTCCTCACCATCAATTCCTCGTCCAACAATCTTCATTCAACAAAAGTATTTGTCAAGATGATAGCTTGGACAATCTTTGCAATACAAATAAGAAGTTAATATAAATGAAACAATAACGAACCATGGCTCCATTCCCAAGCAGAATATGAACATGCAGACTACGAGTACGCCTCCTCCATGATCCTTCAGTTTGGGAAACTCTAACTGTGACAGTAGAGGATTTCAATTCCGCAGCGTAGTAGGTAAGGATAAAGGCTCCCTCAGTGTACCCATATCCATCATCATCATCCTCAAACAGAACACCTTCAGCCTTTCCTGGAAAAAAAAGATATTTATTTCAGATCAAAGGAGTGTATGTTACCATCACCAAGTAAAGCTGCTCTAATGCGGGTCAAACTCAGAAACATGAAATGTTTGTGTTTTGCATCAATTTTAGCATTTTGATTGTAATTCGATCAATGAAAATGTTTTAGTACTAATTTATATTGGAAGATTTACATACATACCACTCCATTCCTAACACGAAAATGCCACCAAACTAATCATGAAAAGGTGTATTTCACCTTCCAAAGGTTAAAATACTGATATTTTCTATGTGACATGAATTATTTGAGTGCTACAAATGTCAAAAGTAGAGTCTAAAAATTAAATATATAAATACATGAGAATTGGGTGGTACGGTATGTCATTAAATGGAGCATTTATTCACATAGATTGTAACCTATAGTGTGCTTGAATATTTATTTAGGCTTAATCTCTTTGTAGCAGAAGATTATGTCCTTGTAAATTATTATCTTATGAATCTATCTTTGATTAAAGGCCATATGTAAGAATAAAAGCATGAATTAAGCTACAATTCACCAAAGATAATAATAACGCTTTTATGCAAAGCTTTATAGTATGTGAATATTATAAATATCATCCGTTATTTTTAATAAATAGCATCCTGCTAAAACTACTACATCATTCATTAATACTTCCAAGAATAAAACTCATCTAAAGCGTTCTAAAAGCATACCGACATAGGACAATGTATGGTTAAATCAAATTCTATAAGAAAAAAAAAATCATGATTATTCTTTGAATGCCTGATTAGATGCAGAAGAAAAAAAAGGGCTGATTGGGATCAATTTTGATTTTTAATTTATATTTTTTGTTATGTTTATATTGTGATTTAAAACAAAACATATTTCATATGATATCAAATGTTTTAGTTGTTTATCAAAATACTTGAAACAACTTTTAGATGTTTAGAGTATCTTTAACAATAAGTTAATTTATTTTTATAAATAAAAAACAAAAACATGCAAAAATGCATGTCGACCATGGATTTTGGTTTCGGTTGAGATTTTGAAAATGATTGATTTAATTTAATATTTGTATGTAATTTTGATTTTAGAAATAGTGTTTTAAATTTTGAAAAATATGAGACCTAAGAGATCCCACATACTTAATAGTTTAAATGATCGAACATCACCCTTCAAGCAATACGCTCATCCCAAGAGAAAAGCATGTTACCTGACAAAGGGGCTCGATTATATAAACTATAGAATTCATGACATCTGTTTGGTCTGCGGATCTTTTAAGTGTAACCGACAAGTTCCCCTACCTAATATAAAAATTAGATTGAGTTTATTTTACCTGAGTTTCATTTTCCCTATAGAGCAAGCCCCTATAGTTAATTACACCTCAAATGGTCGAAGTCGCTCAAGAGAACTCTCGATTAAGATCAATGGCTCTATCTTCAAGATTTTAAAGATAGGTTATCAAGATTGGACATGGAAAAACAAGTATAAGTGGCTCAAGTAGGAATAGTTATTTTTCAGGATTCCGAGAGAGTGAAAGGCAAGGATGTCACGGATCCAACCCGGTGACTCCCCAAACTATCCTATTATTTGGCTTTATGTTTTTAAAATATTGTTTTCATGTTCAATCCTGCCTTTTAATTAAGTTTAGAGCTTACGTCCGCACAATATCTGATCGTGTAGACAGCCTAGAGAGATAGGAGGATTTATGTCGTACCGAACTCAGAATCCTAAAAGGGTTAGGGCTTATATTGCATCATATGATTGTGCAAAAGCCTAAAGGATAAAGTGATGATTTAAGTCATGCTAGACGGACCACCTCAAAGTCCTATGGCTCATGTTATTTTATTCTAAAGAAGTGTTTATTTGATATAGCCCTGCTTCTCGTTGTGTCTTACTCGTCCCCTGAAGTCGTCCTCCACCCGCTTGCATCTTGCTTCGAGCTCCACGACGTGCTACCCACAAAGTTTGCTCCAAGCTCCTCGCTGGTGGTGACTCCAGGTTTAAGGTTTGTGTTTTGTATTTGGATGTGTAACTATTGTTGGGTCTCAAGGCCTGATTTTGTGTACCTCCCAAATGACCAGTCTATTATTTTCCTACACTAGGGCTTGTGCAGGTTTTGAAAGTTAATCATGCATGAGTAAACAACATAGTGAAAGTGCAATAAAGTACAGGAAAACACAGTAAAAAAAATGAAGTAAACGTGTGTACCTGAGATTTCTGTCGTTGCTTCAAAAAGGGTTAGTATTATAAACATATAAAGCATATATGTGCAAAGAACTGAATATCAACGTAAAGAAAACAAGAGCATGTAGAGCAGACTGGGTGGCACACATATGGAAGATCGGAGTTGGGTATAAGAGTTTAGTCAAGGGAGGAGCTCATAACCAAGACCGAAGCCCAAGCAATTCTTCCCGAAGAAATTTCGTAGGCAATATTGGTAACTATAATGTTTATAAGATCCAACATAAGGTAAAAGACTATACATAAAGTCTTCAAGAGAGGGTAATTCCTAACCGACCTGTGTGGCTAACATGTGAGCTGGCCAAAAGTAACATTCCAAAATCCTTAAATTTTCAGGCATAAAATGTCTCAACCTTTCATGTTATCATGCGAAAGTGTAATCTTTATCCAAAAAGTAGTTGTATTATACTTTTATTAATTTTGTAACATTAGAAAATTTATATGTCAGCCACATTGTCGGGTCGAAACTGTCAACAACCCTTGAGGGCAAAGGGATAACCCTTTAATAGGTGTTGGAGAGCACTGATGCTAATCCCCAATCCTCGAGAGTCCTCAGGCATAGGTATGCAACACTTCACCACATACCTAGATGGCGTTCTCCATTATCGCTCATACCTACCTGCACCTCCATCCTATAGCCCCGTTGGATGTTTCATATAAAACCACATGGGAAAGAGAGAGGTTGTTCACCGACAAGAAGTTTGTGTTTGTCAGTTCCGTTTGCTCCAAAGTGGCCCTTACAATCATCTAATATCTCGACCACGACTGAATTTACCTCACAAAGGCGAACCGAAAAGTTGGTATGAGAATTCAGTTTAATGAAAAATTACACAAAAAAATGTATAAATGTGAATAATAGAATATATGCAAATAACCAAGTGTCATATGTATATATGCTAGCAAACATCTTAACATTATTAAACACAATCAACTGTGAAATGAAGTCTGCATTAGGCAACGTTTAATAACATTATACTCTTATGAATTGCATAGCTCTTTCATACTTTTCATAATTATATTATTTCAAAAACATCAGAATCATAACCTCATTTTGAAGTCTTGTGCCATTTGCGTACACACATAACACTCGGTTCTTAGGTATCTGCATGTTCAACACCTAAAACTTTTCACATTCATTGTACCCAAATCTTTCATAGCATATCAAAAGATAGCCAATATAGCTTTTCAAGCATAAGTTAAGCAATGCATGTAAAGAAAACTAAAACTCAAGGTGTTAGATAGGTAAAAACATAATGATTATCTCATGTTAAGCACCTCATATGAATCATCAAAGAGTAAAGAGGAAATCAGCAATTTTCATAGAGGTGTACCCAATAGTACTACCATACTTCTTGATTCTTAGATATTCATACATCCTGTAAACTTTTCTATTCATATTTCCACCAACTAAATTTTTATATCGTATCGATAATATCATCAACAAAATTTCTATACACATCATCCGATCTTGATGAATGTGCATATCTAACTCATGAAATTTAGACTTCATATATGCATGCCACCTCAACTATGCAAGAAAAGGTTTTTCTTTTAATTTGCAAAATTTAAAAGACTTGGGTGATATAAATGTAACAAGCAAATTTTAGGTATGTAAACACATAAAACTTATGTAGAATGGAAGTAAAAATCAAAGCCTATATGTTACACATATAAACAAATAAAAATTGAGTTGTTTATAACCAAAGCAAGTTAGGTTTCCAAAAGAAGTGCACTAAGGATAAATACCCAAAATTTTGACAAAGTGGTTACCATAATTTAGAATAGGCACTTCACAACAACCAATGAGACGAAGTGATTCATAAAATATACTGAAAACTATTGTCATCAGAAGAAACATAATCTCATACAACAATTTGATTTTGTTAAAATTTAAGCACCAAACTATGAAAGACTATAAAACTTCACCTTCCTCAGCCTACGGTGCTTCACGATGGGCGGTTTTTTATGTATTGGAATAGGTGAAGGCATATCAAGATATCTCATACGTACTTTTGTGGCAAGTCATTCAAAATGAAGTCTACAAAATCATTTAAAACTGGACGAACAGCTTTCAAAGCTTCTGATTGCTTTAACAAATTCAATACCCACATTAAACAGTTCAAACATGACATGATCAGTAGACGTTTCACTAACACCCATATTTTTTATTATTGAAATGCGAGTAAACCAAGATCGGATAAGTTTCATCAACAATAGCAAGTGGTATTTCTATGAGACATACTGAAACATGGCACGATGACAACTATTTGCAAATCTCAAAATTTCATCACATAGTGATAGATTCACAGATTATTTGAAATGCAAGCAATTCAATTGCAATAATAAGTTCTACACCAGTTTCTCAGTCTCATGCTCACAAGAATAACTAGAACTAAAAAGGCTAGAATATTAACATACAGACCACGAAGTTCCAATATATTTACACACCCAAAACCTAAATCATTTTTTTTGTTGTTGTTACGTATAAGCCAACCTGTTTGTGCATGCAGAGATGCGACTCATTTTGCTCTATATATATATATATATATATATATATATATATATATATATATATATATATATATATATATATATATATATATATATATATATTTGCCATGAAGGCGTCGGGAGCTTTAGGGTTTCGCCATGGCGATTCCGTGATTTTCGGCTTCGCTAGGGCTTCGTCGTAAACGACGACGATCCTCCAGCACGACGACTCTGTCTACAGGCGTCTACAATCCTCCTGCACTCTATCGGGTCCAGCTCGAATCCTTCGTCGTCTCCTACGACGACGCCGTCTCCTACGACGACGCCGTCTGTAGTCGTCTCCTACTACTACGACAACGTCGCCTCACAGGCTCGCGCGAACCTCGCGGTCTACTGCGACGACGCAATCCCTGCTCGATGCCGATTGGTAAGATGTCTTAGCGATTGGCTGCGACTCGCGGTCAGCTTCCTGCTCCTCTGGCTGCGACGCATCTCCCTGCTCGACGCCGACTGCTTCAGCTCAGACGCCTCTTTGCTGCAGCTGTTCAAGTGGACTGGAGGCAGATTCTTTGCGCCAGGTACTTCTCTGGGAGTGTGTGGAGAGGGTTTCTTCTCTGCTGCTGGTTCTGTGACTGTCTTCATGGCAGCTACCCGGCCTAAGGCTACTTACGCTGGAGCAGTGGGCAGCACCTCCCACAAAAATCTTGATCACATTTTTTTCCACAAGCTTTTCATGATATTGCGATTGGAAAAATGGTGTGTTTCTTTATTAGACCGACAGGAGTTAAAGATGGGAAATCTGCTGCTATATTTACCATCCAAGAAATGAAGTGTCTCTCTGATGATGTTAAGTTTACTTTAATCAGGACATTCCAATTTGGTCACCCCAAGATGGATTTGGTTATGAAGTTTTTTGAGGATCTGAAGCTCATTAGAGAACGGAAATTGGGACTGTTGGATGACAGACATCTACTTATTAGAATACGCAAGAAAGAATATTATGCAAGAATCTTTGCCCAACAATCCTTTTTTGGTAGCTGGCACTCCGATGAAGATTATCAAATGGACTCCTAATTTTGATCCATCTAAGGAACCACCTATCGTTCCTATGTGGTTCAAGCTTCCGGGACTCCTCTTTCATTTATACAATACACGTGTTTTGTATAACATAAGTCAAGCTTTTGGTACTCCTCTCAGAGTTGATTCACCTACTTTTGATAGGGCCTCGCCAGTTGGTGTCAGGGTTCAGGTGGAGAGGGATTTCACTCTTCCAGATGTGGATCGAATTTGGATCACAGATGGTGCGGATGAATTTTGACAGGAGGTTGTGGTGGAGAACAGACCTCTTTTTTGCCAGCATTGTAAAATGTTCGGGCACATTAGGGACACTTGTTATATACTGCATCGTCCCTCAACAAAAAGGGCTTCTGGGCCTTCTGCTGCTATTGGGATTTCCCAACAAAGAGTCGATGCTACCCTGGCTCAGGAGAATAGGAGTAGCATCCGATGTCGATAACGGTTTAAACTTCAGTGATAAAGGTCATCGGGAGACTCCTCAATCGGTTGTAGAAATTGTCACTCCGGTGATTAGTTAAATACTAACACAGTGGTTACTGAACAAGCTGGAAGTGTGGCCCTTCCTCCTGTGGCGCAAACCGCCCAGGTGGCTACTTTAGCTGTCAACTCTAACAAATACATCCAAACATTCAACAGAAAAAGAAGAAATCTCCAACTCAATGTCGAACCCACCGGTATGAATCAGCAGGATCAGTCAACGGAAGAGGAAGAAGTAGAAGAAGTAGAAGAAGAAGATGATTGAGAAGATTGGCAGGTTTATATTTCTCAACGGAAGAAGCCTGGGGATACACTTCTAGTTGATGATACCTTGGTTACTCAGGGCAATGGAGCAGCATTAAAGAGCTTACTTTATGGATCATCAAGAATTAGAGCGAGAGTATCACAATCTCGTTCTTAGACATTGTTATTGCTCTTTTTCTGTTCTGATCTTTTGAATCTTTTTGTTAGCATTGTATCGTAGGGGTAGGGCTCCATTTATTGGGCCCTCTCCTCAGTCGTCTTTATTTCATGAAATGCATGCTTTATATATATATATATATATATATATATATATATATACATATATATATATATATATATTAAAAAAGGAAGTATATCAAATACAAGTAGTATGAAAGGGCCCAAAAGATGGGGCTCTACTCATAAGAAACAAAGAGCAAAAAAGCTCAAACAAAAAGTACAAAAGATACGACAAAAGAAAAACATGCAAATAAAACATTTTCTATGGACAAGGTCGCCAAGGCCTTCCTCTTCGACGGGTTCGTGCAGCACAATCAATAATCAAACTCTGAAGTGATTCTCCATTACCATGAGAGACCAAGGTATCATCCATTAAATTTCTAAGTGGCAAAGTACACCCAGCATTCTTCTTCCGCCGGGAGGAATACACTTGTCATTCTTCTTGAAAAGACTGGTCGGTCTTGGACCATAGAAAGAAATGCAGGATATATATATATATATATATATATATATATATATATATATATATATATATATATATATTAGTGATATGAAAGATCTGACTCATATAAATGTAGTGAAGTAACGTTTTGGTGTTTGGTATGAGAACACATATAGGATTGCGTCGTAGGAATGTAAATTTATCTAAAACATAATAGAAATGATTAGTCTTATATGACATTTGAGGAGCAAAAATCATATGATAAAATATGCAAGGTGCAAGAAATAAACTACACCAAACATAGCGTACCGACAAAACCAATAGCTGAACAAATAACCAACTCAGCAAATGAACAAAAATATCATCCCATGTGTAACAAGAACCAAATCAACAAGCAACAAAGATCCTAAAAAATTCTCATACCCAATAACTCCAGGGCTATAATTATTTTAAGTACGTTTTGCATAGAGACTATAAGGTGTACATATGCATTTGTTCCTTTGAATCAAAATAAAGAACAAAACTTTCTTCCAAAAATATGTAAAGCATATCAACATTATATAAAGAAGCAGAGCAGGTAACAATTAAATGCATATTATTACTAAAATAATGAGGGTTAACAACCTTCCAAGATGTGTAGTCAACAAGAGCAGTTAACAACAATCCAGCATTGGTCCAAAAAAAATCGAGCAAGGTAATCAAGTGCTACAAACCAATCAAAATCTCAGAGTTGAGTAAAGCTTCTCAAGCATTGTTACATGCTCGCCTCCAAAACCTATTTAGCTATCATGAGGCATATATCTAGGATGAATAACTTCATCCTCAAATCCACCCCAATATCAACTTGCATAGTTGAATAACCGATCCAGGAAAGATTTCAAATCCATGCCGGCCATTCAAATATTGAGGTCCCAAAAGTTATACACAAAAAGTCACAATACCATGAGATTTGCTAGTACTACAAAAGCAATGCATGACGACAAGCATTTTCTTTGAGAACAAATAAAGAACTCTGCAAATAAGCAAGAAAATTCAAGCAACCCAACAAGAAAATCGAGAAATTAAGCAAGAATATCAAGAAACCTTGCAAGAAAATGAATAATCAAAGAGAAATATGAAGCAACCCAGCCGAAGTAACAAGCAATAAGGCAAGAAAACCCAATAAACCAAAAGAGAATCGAGAAGCCAAGTCAAACACAAAAAACGTTGAAATCCATCCTCGCAACCCTAGCGGTCTCTCTCACGATATGGGGATGAAGTAGGCCTCGCCGGACCGAAGAAGAAAGGGAAGGAGTTCGGTCGCAAGAGAGGAAATCGAAGGAAGGGTTTCGGCCGAATGGGGAGGTCGGCTAGGGCTTTAGTTGGAAGGAGCGTGAGGTGGTTGGCGTCGGCGAGGGCTCGCCGACGAGGGAGGCGGAGAAGGAGGGATCGAGGGTTTCAGCTCGAGTGTCGTGGGTAGAGAGGGGAGTTCGGCTGAAAGAGGAGCAGCTAGGATTTTCACGAAAAAAAAAGGAACGGGGTTGAGGGTTGTGTGTGTGAGTTTAAACAGTCTTTTTTTCCTTTTTTTTATTTTAAGTTATATGGATCGATTTTCATGTAATCCACTCATGTGCGGAGTCAGTCTTTTTTCCTTTTTTTTATTTTAAGTTATATGGATCGATTTTCATGTAATCCACTCATGTGCGGAGTCCTAACAAAATGGTTGTCCCTCCCAGATAAAATCGACGTTTCGAACGCACTTGCACGGTTAGTTTCTTCATCCGGGTCCATTCGGACAAATTCGTCGGCGAACAGATCAAAAGTGCTTTAAATTTGATTTTTTGCTTAAAATTTGGCTCGCAATTGATCTTTTTGAAAATTAATCTTAACTTCAATTAACGGTGGGGGAGTGTGAGTGTCGGTGATGTGAAGCATGGTGTTTACGTGTAAGTAAATTACGCTACGCCACGGAACGAAAGCTCTTAAATCTAAAGGGCTTTCCTAGGGCATTCCTGATCGTTACAGGAACTCTTTTTAGGTTTCATCATATTAGTCTCAACCATCAAAGTGCTGGCGGTCCAAAACCACTCATGTGAGACCCCCAAGAAGAGCCAAGAAATGGGTAGAATTTCTAAAAGATGTGGATCCCACTACTAGTCCTCCAGGAGGGGCAAAGAGGAAATACTAGGGCTAGATCCTATGCTCTATGAAGAGGAAAAGAAAAATCTCATAAATGAGGTCAACAATGCACTAAACAAAAATATTTTAAAATAAAAGCAATGTGGGCATAGTAATTTCGACGCCCCGGGCTCTCTGTTGTTGTTTTTGAGAGCGCATTGAGGATCAAATTTTCAAAAAAAAGGCGTATAAAATAATAGATAAGACAATATCCTTCTATTTCACCCTCATTTTGTGAGGATTTTTTGATCTGGGGTTGGAAGTTTCCCATAGACGCAAGTCCTTATAGTTATTTAGCCCTCCCGATAACATGCGATGATTTTCAATTAATGTTAATCATTTAGAGTTGAATATTTAAAATATAATACAACAGACATGATTTAAGTTGTAAAATTTATCTCCTGGAGCTTAAAGCGGATAATGTGGGGAATGAAGATGAACTCGATCGAGATCTCATAGTTTTATCATCCTAAGTTATCGTGATCCCCGATCTACTTAGTTAGAGGAGGTAATCGACCCAACCTAATTGAAAGATTCTTGTTATCAACTATGGGTTCGTCGTCAAGAGAGCCTTAAAGGTCAGGGTGAATGTTTTTCTAAAGAGACAATTTTAAGTTGACCTTAACTGATAGAAGACTATGTCAATCAGATTTACCATTGTGGTTTACAACTCAAAAGATAGAAAGTCATTGAGATAGCAAGAACCACCAGGTCAAAGGGCTCTGATCGTAACTGCTATTTTGAAGAGACTTTAGGTCGAACCACGCAGACAGGACTCGAGACATGTCCTCACAGAGTGAATTTGCTTTGAGTGTGAATATAATGATACACACGATATGAAATTCGTTGTTTGTGAACTAAAGCAAATCAATAATTTGTAAACCTCGACAAATTAATGTGGAGGGTAAATGGAAGTTTCCTTTAAGTCTTTAAGTAGCTCATTTTATTTAAATATTTTAGTTAGTTATTTTGATAATCTTGATTTAAGAATTGACCTCTTCGATTTGAAATATTATATTAATTTCGCCATCATTGAAGAATTCAACATTTAACACTTTAATACTTGAAATTCAATCCTAACAAAGAGGATCGGACCAGGCGATTTAGACTTGGAAATTCTTATATATGTGATTAGATAATATTAGAACTTACTAGTCTCATCAACTCAAGTCTTAAGAAGATAAGAATCAGACTAGTTGGGTGGAACTTACAGCCCAGACAATATGGCGACCCGATTAATTGATTTTCAAAATATGAAATATTTGAGCGCAATTTGGCCTTAACCCGCACAATATTCCAAAGCAATTCGTTAAAACATTTAAAATTATAGTTGGAGCTCATGCGGATTCTAGAGAGTATAATAAGGCATATAGCATATTCATGGATTTCACTTGCACATTTTATAAAAATGCTTGCATAAATTTTAATGCAATACATATATTTACTTTAAACTTGTAAAATATGGCCTTCTATTAGCTTACATGTATGTTGCAAATCCGGTGGCGAATTTTTTTTAATTTCAGAAGCCCCATATTTGAATAATTTTTCATATCCCAATGGCCTAAACGTGAAAGCTTAAAATTCCAATTATTTTTGAAACACTATGAGGTTCAAAAGCCCAAATTCCAGATACTTCTGAACCATAAGAGCCAAAATTTTAAAAGCTCATATTCAAAATATTTTTAAGCCCCAAGAATCTAAATATTAAAGTGAGATTTCCAAATATTTTGAATTCGTAGGAGCCAAAATTTCAAAACTCAAATTTCTTAATTATTTTAAAATACAGATGATCCACATTTATAATATTTTATAATTTCAAAAGTTAAGTTGATAAGTTATTTACAAGTCAAAATCACCAAAAATATTAGACAGCCTCTCGATGTCAAACCTTATTAGCGCCATTAAGAGTGTAACTTTCCCAGCTGTCTTAAAAGTCTTGTTAGTGAGTGCCATGTGATACTGCAATTGGGGAGAAAAAAAATGTGTTTCATCCCACCATCTTAAAAGACGCTAGACATCTTCAATGAACCTATAGAAAGGTTAAATCACACACAAGCATTTCTCCGAATAGGTTTTTCCTCCCTGACTAGTAGTAATTCTTAAGGACGTGTACTCGGATTTCCCAAGACGAATAATTAAATCCCATGAATTTTAAAAAAAATTTCAAATGAGTCCGCAATTTCTTTGAACAGTACTTAATTCGTAGAACGGTACTCATGCTTCATCGCATGAATAGTTTGAAAAATACACTCCCGGACCTACTTTATACCTTTTGCAAGTGAGATCGGCGATGGGGACGAAAAAACAACGAAAGGCAAACATAGAATATATATATATATATATATATATATATATATATATATATATATATATATATATATATATGGCATCGACTTCTCCCCTCGGCTCTGCTAGGGTTTCGCCTCATGGCGAGCCCTAGCAACTACTACAGCGCATATGATCCTTTCCTCTTCTTATGTCTTCTCCGGCGTCGTCTTCTTCATCTTTCGTCATGCGTAGCGTCGTCGCCTCGTCTGTTCCGTCTGGAGTTTGCATCGTCTTTTCCGGTTCTTCGCTGCAGGCAGAACGACGTCTCCGATCTCGACGGCTCGCGTTGCCTGCATCGTGCGTAGTGCGTCTTCCTCTTCTACTTCATATGGAGCTCGCGTTTTTTGCGATGCTTTGCTGCAGACTGAACGGGCTTCTATCTTCCCGCAATCTTGTAGGTTTACCCAGCCCAACAACTGTTGCCCGTCTTCTGCACTTCCCTATAGCTCTTCTCTGTTCCACAAGCATTCAAACCACGATCCATAACTCCCCTCCGATAGAGCGGAGTTATGCAGTTGTTGTTTCTGCGGGTTCAGAGCCTGATTTTGCTATCGGAAAGTCCTGTATTTTTCCACAATCTTTCCACGAGGCTCTTGAAGTTGATGGTGGTGACTATACTTTCATCAAAATGCTTAGAAAAAAATGAGAAACCTGCTCTTTTTCTCTCTGAGGCAGAAACTAGTATTCTTGCGTCTGCTTATCATTTTGCTCTAGTGGGAAATTCCTTTATAGTCACCCAAAAATTGAGATCATTCGGAAAAATTTTGAAGCTATGAAGCTATCGGGTAGTTGAAAAATTGGCTTACTTAATGACCGTCATATGCTCATTTTGTTATCTAATGATGTGGATTACGCTCATTTTTTTTATCGAAAGTTAATCAAGATTGATAACCGTTTTATAAAAATTCTGAAGTGGACCGCCGATTTTGATCTAAAAGCGGAGTCCCCTATTATTTCTGTTTAGATAAAGTTTCTGGTTTTAAAAGTACAACACTTCAACTATGAAATTCTCTACTCCTTAGCAGTTGCTTACAATAAGCCTCTCAAGGTTGATAATTTCACGCTTGCTGTCACCAGACTCTCTGTGGCCTGTGTGTTAGTTGAAAGAGATATCACCCAACCTGCTCCAGATAATGTATGAATTAGATCCAATCACAATGGGTACTGGCAAAAAAGTTGAAATAGATTCATATCCTCCTTTTTGCACTCATTGTAGTAGTTTGGCCACGATTCTTCTACTTGTTATCGCTTGCATCCTCATTTGAGGCCGGATACTACTAAAGTTCAACAACCTGCTCAGAAATCTATTCATAATTGGGGGTGGACGTCTTACTGCCTATCACCGCTGCTGAGGAGATGCAACCCGATCCTATTTCCAACGTTGCACACAACTTTGCTCATTTGCCTGACGCTTATCCAGATGGGAATATTTTTAATGATCCTCCTACACAAATCTTGGTTCTCTCGGATAAAGAATTTTATACCCCAGCTGTTGTCAGAGAACCTGCTACTGATGTTAAAGGTGGCAATATTTCTACTATTACTCTACCGCCTCAAGTCGAGCAAGAGGTTAATAGTACTCAGGCACATGAGGATCTTGAAGTGCAACAGCCTACACTTGTCCGGCCACCTGTAGACCAATTCACTGATCAGTTAAGTCAGTCATCGGATAATGAATGACAAGTTTACACATCCAGGAGGAAAAAAAGAAGAATGGAGACATGCTTCCGCTCAGGAATCTGATGGATGATAGTTTGGTCATTTCGGGTAATGGTTCACACTTCACCAATTTGTTAGTCGGCTCCCGTCCGAGAACCAGAGGCCGAGGCAGGACTGCAAGTCCCTAGCTTTCTGTGTGCTTTGGTGGTTTGGCTTTTTGATGTTATATGTATCTTTGCTTTTTTCGGATTTTGTGAGTGTTGTATCGCGTGAGTTAGCTTTCTTTTAAGCCCACTTATAAAACCATTCTGTATCTTTTTATCTATTATATATTAGCCCTTGGGCTTTTTCAAAAAAAAAATATAGACACACACACACACACAAATATATATATTCAAATGGATGATAAGAGGTTGTATGGGGCCTTGGATAGGAAGAAAAAGAGATGTGGTTTGGTATGGGTTTGGACAGAAGGTGCAGCTTTGGTTTAAAGTTTGGGATCGAGTTGGGATCGATTAAATAGAGAGGAACAACAAGGTTGGGCTTTGATTTAGGCAATGAATTGGATGAAGGCCCTGTTTGACAAAGTCAACAACTTCGGATCACACAAGAGAAAGAAAGTGATCGGTAGCCTCAGTGTGGGTGATTTCGAAGCCTTTAATATATATATATATATATATATATATATATATATATATATATATATATATATATATATATAATGTTAGAAGTAATAATAAAAAATAATTTATTCCGATTAGAAGTTATCAGAATTAGATTTATTTCCTGATATAATTTTATTTTCTTTCCTCTTAGATTTATTTTCATGGATTGGAATTTTTTTCTATTTTAGATTTTCCTACTTTATGTTGTTTCCTTTATCTCCAAATAATTAATATGAATTGATTAATTGAAGATATTAAGTGTTATATCTCTCATTTTTTTCTTTTATTGTCTTTCATATTCTAGGATTCATGTAAGGGTTATTTATACCTCATTTCATATCAACAAAAAAATTTCCCATTATTTTGAATTTCAACATGGTATTAGAGCCTAATTTCGTACCCTAGCCACTGGTCGTCCCTCCAGAACCGCCGGACTCCCATCCTGCCATCCTCTGTGTGAGAAGGGAGGGGCACTCATCTTGGTATTTGAAGCAACAACTTTTGTTTCTTCTCTCCCTGCAGGCTTGTCCTGTCAGCTGACCCTTCCTGAGCCGAGAACCTCCAGAAAACAAGTAGTTTCCTAGCTGTTTTTCTTTTTACTATTTTTCCTCCTACAGAGATCTGTTCCATGGATTTTTCTGTTGTTAGTTGCCCGACAATTTTTTTCCCATAAAGAACAATTGTATATCTGTCGTGAAGATCTATAGTCGTTGGTACCCCTTAGCTGTCATCCTTTTTCACCCTAACTACCACTGGTTCCCCTCTTCCCTACTGATTCTCTAGAGGTTCTTGCCGCTGATCCTTTCGGCAAGTAGTTCCAGCAACCAGACCTCCCTCGCAGAAGAGTTGATCCTTGGATTCCAGGCTCGGACCTTCTTGTCGTGAGACTGGAGCGCATATAGAGTGACAACGTCCTTAAGATCCTCGTAGAGGGCATGTCGCGTGGGAAACCAACCGTGGATTACTGTTACCCTCTCACCGGCGGCCTCTCCCGGCAAGATTTCTGTCCGACCTTTGTCGACCAGCTCTCCCTCTCATCGACGACCCTTCTCTGATAGGTTGCGTACCGATGACTTTCCCGTTGTTCTTCCCTTCAGGACCTTCCCACTGTTCTTACCCAGAAGACTTTCCTCCCGTAAGAAACAAAGCAGTTTTTTCTGATGTTCTTCCTAATCGCAGAAAACAACACAGCTTTTTTCCTAAAATCTAACGCTGCTTCCTGTTGTTCTTCCACAAAAATTAGAATTGGTTCTGCAGCCTGATTCATCACATGCCATTTCTCCTGCAGTATTTTTCCCTTCCCTGTGCAAGCCTCAGGGGGAGCTGCATTTCCAGTGGCTCTATCAGCAGAATTTGTCGGGTCTCTCTCTTTTGTGGAAAATCCAATCAGAGAGCCGCAATCGATGTTCGGAGAGCGGGACTTTCTCTCTCAAGTCGCACTCACAACTAAAGAGAATAAGTTATTTTCCCAGACATGTCTTTGCAGCAAAAGTAGATAGAGGGGAGGAGCTATTTTGCCATTTTTCCCCCTTGCAGGCTTTAATTGCTATTCCTTCCTGCAAGAAGACGCGGTTGCATATGCCCCTGTGGCATTTTTAGTCATTTCACATGCATGGATTGTTGAAATGAAGGGAAGCTTGTTACAGAGGAGTTCATCATTGGTCTGCGTGCAAAATGACTTCAAAAAGGCTTACAGAAGCGAGACTACATGAATCCTTGAATGGAATTCCCGCAGCCGACCTACATGCTCTTCTCCATCGGTTTCTTCCTTGCTGCCAAAATTCTCCTTGCAGGTCCTCTATGTTTTCTTTGCCACTAGAACTCTCCCTGCATACTTTTTCTTTGTTGGAACTCTCCTGTCTAGCAATAGCAGTGGCAATTGATTCTCTCCATGGAGGTTGCAACTCTTTTTTCTCTGTCGTCAGAAATCTTATCTGTCAGCAAGCTTCCATGCAAAGGACAGTATAATGTCATAAGCCCTTCTCACTACAAACCCTTTTCTTGAAGTAGACCCTCTTTCAGAACTTTTATTTATTATTTTCTGCAAGCTTTATCATGTAGTTTTATTTCATACAGGTTATATATTTCTCTGCAAACTCCCCTACAACATTACCTAAAGGAGCTTTCTTCCTACCTAGAGGCACTGTAGAAACTACAGCCAACAATAATTGCAGTCAATTAGAAGTCGGTTTTTCTTGTCAGTTGCCTGAATCCCTGCAAAACTCACCTGCAGCATTACCTGTGGTAGTCTTCCGTGTATCTACAGCAGAACAAGGACTGCAGTCAAAGACAACCAAAATTGTATATTCCCTGCAAACTCCCCCGACAGCATTACCTGTATGAGTCTTTAGTCATCTACAGACAATGTAGTCAAAGACAATCACAGTTGTCTACTTCCCTGCAAACTCCCCTGCAGCATCACCTGTATGAGTCTTTCGCCTATATACAAACACTGCAGGAAATGCAGTCAATGACAACCGCAGTACGGGATGAAGACTTCAAATTCTACCACACAGGATCTTCCTCACCCATTGTTTGATATTGTTCAACTTGAGATGGAGTGTTAGACTTTATATTAAAAAAATCATTTATTCCTATTAGAAGTTATAAGGATTAAATTTATTTCCTAATACAATTTTATTTTCTTTCCTATTTTAGATTTATTTTCTTTTTTCTATTTTAGGTTTTCTCATTTTATGTTGTTTCTTTTATCTCCAAATAATTAATATGAATTAATCAATTTGAGATATTATGTGTTATATCTTTCTTTTTATTATCTTTCATATTCTAGGATTCATATAAAGGTTATTTATACTCCCGTTTCATATCAATAAAAAAATTCCTCGTTATTTTGAATTTCAATATATATATATATATATATATATATATATATATATATATATATATATATATATATATATGGAGAAAACCCAAGGGTTAATATATTAAATATAGAAAGATAAAAATAGGTTATATGAGAGGGCCCAAAACAGGCACCCAACCCACACGGTATACGACACACGTCTCAAAAAGAAAGAAACATGTATACCCAAAAATTAAGTCTGTCAAATACACGCAAAATCAGGTAGCTATAGAACAACTCAATTTAGTCTTTCCTCTGCCACTAGTTCTAGAAAGAGAGCAAGCTAACAGATTATTAAATTTGTTGTCAATGCCTGAAGTAACTAATGTATCATTCATTACATTTCTAAGTTCTAGTAGGCTTTCATTCTTCTTCTTCCTAAATGTGTAAACCTGTCATTTCTCATATGAGGACTAGCTCACATGATCAATAAGTTGATAGATTTTCGGGCATGTACATCATCAGCCCCTTGCGCCTGAGTAGCAGTATCAACTTATTTGGTCTGATGTGGTGGTAGAGCCGCAGTAGAAGTGTCAAACGTTGCAATAATGATAGGTTCTGAGCTGTTTGAATGATGAAATGTCACTACCGCACCTGTATGCTGAATATGAGGAGCTGCAAAGCCCTCCTGATTATCAGACTGAACATTGTCCATTGTAAGTAAAGTTCATTCAGCGTTGTTTTCATTAAAGTTCATTCAACGTTGTAACTAGTGGTGTACTCCCCTATTCAAAATAGGCGGCACCTCCCTTGAAAGAGCCGGTTCTCCCCTCAGACGACCTAGAAAGGTTCGGTCCAAGAGTCCAGTTGACTCCCGCTCTATTAAGATGTCCTACCCACAACACCCTCGCCAGTTATATTATTTCTTTTTATATGCTTTCTGTTGAAGTTAACGGCTTAAATTTTTTTTTTAATTTGATCAAATTGAGATGCAAGTGCCAATGAATGCAATTTGAGGTTGGAATCACAAAAAAGGAATCTCAATAACCTGTCCAGAATCAGGCAACATTTATTATGAACAATCCATTTCAAAAATGTCCCCCAATACAGTTTTCCAATTTTAAGAAGCATTAGCAATTGTAGTTTTATGGCAAAACTATCTATTTACTCTGCTCAACCCACCCCACCATCACCAATACTCAACCCCTACATGTGACTGAACAAAAATACTGAAAGGTATTTCTGCACAGATACTAAAAAAAAGACCATAGAGGTGATGATCAACAGTCCATCCACTACGCCAAAGCAGAAAATAATACCACCTTAAAACTAGAATTAGAAGTTTCAAGCTTCTATCAGGTGAGATGACGTATGCTTTATTATATGAACAAGAGGGCAACTACTAATCAAAGGACGAAATGGTAATTGTTGTTGACCTCCAAGAAAGAGGCCAATTTTAGAATCCCTTAAGACAATGATAAAAGGGTGAAAAATAAAATTTGAGCAGAGTTGTTAAGAATAACAACATATCTTACCACTTATGTCCAAAGCTATAAAAAGTGATAACTCATCGGTTAGGTTGGCTTCACCAAGATGCTGAAGAGCAGGGCCAACAGGAATTATTGAACCTCCTTGCAAGTATAAAATTGGCAAATCCTGAATTGTTTCACACGAATAAGATTGAAAAGAATTGGAAGAGCGTAGAGTATTCTAGCATGTAAATTATGCAATAACAGATTCAAATAAAGAACTGTGTGCGGCTAGTAATACAACTCACAGGATGTGAATCACCAAAATCAAACCTCATCCAAGTTCCATTAGGTAATTCATGAGATAATTCATGTGATCCTTTTTCTGGTATTGAGCTGTTAAATAAGCGACGCACATTAGGGCAAGCATAAATACTCTAATATCTCCATCGATTTATATGTTTTATAATTCAAAGGCATAGCTTAGCCTAAAGAAACTCAATAAAAAGAAACCAAGAAGACGAGTAGACCACACTATGATTTGTAAACACTAAGCGCCATAAATAAAAACCAAGTATAATCAGGTAATAAATCCAGCTTAAAGCAAAAAAATACCTTGCACAAACTAACAGTGGCCCAAGTAGAAAGGAATTCTCAACATTCCTCAATTTTATATTTGTTGGATCTGTGCAATACACCAAATGAAGATTGAAACGTGAAAATAAAAGAAACTCAAAGAGAAAGATTTACCAGCAAAAAAGGCGGGAGAGATGACAGGAGTGCCCCTCTTATGAGCCTGATAGAAAAGTGTATACATGTGTGGCAAAAGCCGATAGCGCCTCAATAGTGCGAGACGGCATACTTCTTCACACTAAAAAAGCAAGCAAAAAAAAAAAGAAAAGGAAAGACGCTTTAATCAGGAAGATAAACAATATCATGAATGCCACCTAAAGCTTCTCACAACATTAATTTTGAAGCTCTAGCCTCTTGATTCAAACGTGAAAATTGTAGGAGAATGGGCAGTTATGACATTGTTGAACGATGGAGAACCTCTTCTCCAAAGGACCAAGGTTCATGATCGATAGTTTTAGCCTCAGAATGCCCACGACAAAAAGGAAACATGGCACCCACACCCATCCATCTCCCAAAAAGCCGTGGAGTTGCATTACCAGCAAATCCACCAATATCTGGTCCTGACAATGGCTGACCACTTAGACCCTACAACAATTAGTTAGCCAGAAGAAGTTTCAGAACATTGTAATTCTCAAAATTCAAATATTCAAGACATTGGCATATAGGTGAGGGAAGGAACATAACAAGTGCAAAAGTAATTTGCTACCTATTTCTAAATGAATCTATTAGGCTTACAATGCAAAAAGAAGTTGTCCACTTGTCCGCACCTTTTTCTTTTTCTTTTTTTTCTTTTTTTTTTTTTTGTTGTGAAGAAAAAAAATTTATGCCTACTTGCTGAATAAGATGTTTGATAATGGAGTCACATAAGACTACAATGCAAACAGTGAAAAAGGCACCAGATCAAAGCCAATTTAAACAAAAGAGAGCAACGAAACCCAACAAAAGTGGGCCAAACCAACTCAGACATCAGCCTCATACAGTGCCAAAATTAACGGAGTAATTTCATCTTGCTTGGAAGCTAGTAAATCAAAGTGTAGAAAGACTTTCTTCGTATTAGTGTCTTGATGAGAAAATACGAGCTGAAATTACTTATCCACAGAATCAACAGAGCTTCTAACAGAATGTTGACATTGAACTAAGCTAAAATCATCAAAACTCTCCACTCCAGAACAATCTCATGTAGCATTGGTGAATATCATTGTGGTGTCATAGAAGAAATAGTAATGGTAAAGCATGGTCCTCAATAGACTGGATAGGATCTAACCAACATGTTTTTAGAAAAATAAGAAGACTGTATTTTCCAAACTAGAAGAATGGAAGGGTTTCTGCCAGTAAAAAGACTCTCAACAACAAGTGAAGACGCCAACTCGAGAGATGATCCTCGAGTGAAATTCATATCGTGAGAAAACCCTAATGGGAGTATGGCAAAGGGAGCAGCTCCCAACAAACTAGAAGACTAATTAAATCATGACTTTTGCTGCATAAGTATTTTGTGAGTTCGTACACGGATCAGTAAAGCTAACCTCAGCAGATCAAGCGTTCGAGGATTGATTGCCTTAACTCCAGGTGAGCCTCGAACCAGTCAATGAAATCATAACTTGAAAACTTGCAAGGTTTACAGTAAGAAGCGAACCTTCAAATTCTGTTTCTTGCCCATAACCACCGGATGAAGAAATCCATCTCTCTTGACCAAAAGAGAAAAAATGTTCATCTCAAAAAAAGCATGTAGGCGGTTGTGTAGTTCAAGGGTAGCAGCATCCATATGTAAAGGTTTTCCAAAGGTTGAACCCAAACAGTATAGTATGACTCTATTGATAGTAATGAACACAGAGGTGAAGAAAAGCAACCCAAATAGGGTAATAGAATTCCATCCTTGGAAATATCAGAGAAAAGAGACCACTTCAATATAGACAAATGTAAAAAATTCACAAAATGGGATCACCTAGAGAAAATCCTAAAACAATTTGCATTGAATGATAATCAAAAAAGAACGTGGAAGAACCAATTCAGTAATCACCTAAGAAACAAATAATAGACATGAAAGATCGACTAATCTTCATGTTTGCACACCAAATTCAAATTTGTCAACTATGGCGTAAGAAAATAGAGCTTCAAAATCTAAAATCTATGCCTCCGAGAAAATAAAAGACAGATTATCAAGAATGATAGTGATTTACTTGTGGCAAGCAGGATCTGTCATAAAAAAGAAAAAAACAAAAATGAGCCAGGATGGCCAAGAGATCTCCTCCCTCCTAACAAAATTAGCAAAGGAAAAGTCAGCAGCAACACTTGATCATGTCACGATCAGGCCCCAGCAACTAGGAATTGTCAAAGCGAGAAGTGATAGTTGGATGGAGAAAACCATCTAACAGTTTCCATTTATAATTAAATATAATCTAAAATACAAAAAAGTCATTATATTTCATAAAATTTTAATTTATAATAATTTATTCATATTTAACTTTTATTATCGACAGAACATAAAAACTTAAATGTAATAATAACCATCAGCATGTGCTCCTCGGCACTGTATCCTATAGTAGATTTTTCTAAAAAATGTTAACAGCTCAACGTGTGAGTTAAACTACTCAGTTGTACAACAAAAATGTGGTTGCAAGAATTTTAAGAAGATCCAAAAGATCACAGAAAGAGAGCAGGGAAAGACCGACCAATTTAGTATCACTCTAGTCAGCCAGAATTTGGTTTGACCGAGCACTAGTCCAACAGAGCAGAAGAGCGCCACGCACCAACAAAGACTTAACCGACACAAAGGGCATTCACTAGAACAAGAGCCACCTGACAAGACTCCTACATATAATCATCAACCAGAGGTAGTTGTTTATCATATTACGGTAACATGCTGTCTGATGGAGTAATCTTTCCAAAAGAAAATGAATCTTCACTACAAAAGCCTTAGGAGAAAAGCGACAAAAGATAGTTCAATTGGCCGAATGATTTTTTGGCCGACCGAAAAAATACCACATGACTAGTTCAAGTAGTTACAAATACGGGTAATTACAGGTACGGCCACAAGCAACAGTTGCAAGGTAAAGATATGCCCATTTCGGTTACAAAAATGTAAAGGTGTAATGACTCATAAATAATTGTAATGTTCTCATTAAATGAGGGACAACGATGTAATTTATCGGACACATTCCTATGACTTATAAATAGGAGAATCATTTCTATTGAAAAGGACTACTAGATCTATTCTCAGAGAATTAGTGTTATTTGTGACTTATTCTTTTATCTTATTTCTCCCATTCGACCAACTCTCTAGGTGTGACCTGAAAGACATTTTGAGATTGACCATTGTAAATGGTTCGGTGAGTGGAGAGTCATGCTTTCAACAGGATGAGAAGAGCGTCATAGAGAATGAACTCACCCAAGAGAATCCTCCAACATGGAGTCCGTAAGAGAATTAGTGCAACAATGAATTCAGAAGCTTCAAAATCGGATGGCGGGACAGATCGCAGAAAACCTGCGTGGTGCTTGAGGGGAGGATGCAGCCTCTCCCACAACAGAATCCTCCAGCACTCGAACCCCAAGGTAACTAGGCAGTTCAAGAAGTCGAATGCATAGAAGAATCCCAGTACCAAAACAGTGCTAGATCTATGCCGAGGAACCGACTGCAATAGAGGCAAATAGAAGTGTTCGTTAGCCGGAGAATACGTTCTCCCAACAAATTATTGATGCGGAGTCTTCGGAGAAGTTTAAGTTTCCTACTCTGTAACATACAAGGGTTGGAGCGCTCTGGTTGACCATATTACATCCTTTGAGTCGGTTATATGCCTTCGTCAATTTTCTAACGCATTAAAGTGTCGGTTATTCTACAACATGTGTAGGGATTCATTCCTCATGTCGTTCAACGCATTCCCTGTCGAAATTATTACTTCCTTCGGGGATGAGGAGGCTGCATCTATAGCAAGAAAAATGATTACATGCAAAGTCCAAGTGTACGGACAACAATGGATGGGGATGTCATATCACCACAAATTCACGTATATGTGATGTTAATTCGACATCCACCGTTGCCCATATGTGCAGTATCTGTACGTAACAATTTCTCCTATAGCTGGTGGAAAGATGAAAAATCTCATTACATGAATCAGACTACTTTCTTGTCAGATATATTTCATGGTAACAGTAAATCAGAATAAATATACATAATAAACTAACCAGTTGCAGGACCATTGGTATACTCATATGAAGATGTTCCCAATTTGACAGATTGTCACCTGTCCATGTGGCAGCATACCTCTGACTTCCCATGAAGCCAGCTCTAGTAAGAACAAAGGGACGCTTTTTCTCATTGGCCATTTTCATTCCCTCATAAGTTGATCTTGCCATCAGCATGCCATAAACCTGCATGGCAATTAGTTAGAGATTAATCTCTGAATATAACTGTTACAGTGTTAACAAGATGTCAATATATATGCTCCAGCAACTCAAGATTATAAATGACTGATGTCACTTTTCCAAAGATGTCAATACATAAAACGCTCCAACAACTAAAGATTATAAATGAGAAATTAGAATAATAACATGCAGAAAAATAGGCCACATTCACAGATAAATATATGAGTGATGGAAAAATTACATTATGATAATGAGAATGGTTTTGTCTTCCACCAATTTCACAATCTGCATTGTGGACGTTGCTTTCAGGCATTGTCTTTGTAACTGTCTGGATTAGAATTACTAACTTTTACCAATTTTAGAAAATGTGAGGAACAGAGCGGGTCTCAGTTTCCAGATACTTACTTTGAAAACAGTGGGCTCATTCATATCATTCCATATTCCATCAACACCGTTAGAAACAAAATCTTTCACCAAATTAGCCCACCATACTCTTACTTCTCGTCGTGTAAAGTCAGGAAAAACACAAGGCCCGGGCCATACCTCACCTAAAAATAAAACAAATTGTAACATCGACTTCAAATTATAACTCATTATCACTAAATAAAATATCTTTTATAACCCCTACCAACGAAAGGTTTGCCATCTTCTTTCTGGATCCACACACTATTATTAGAACCACTGTCATAAACATAGTAACCCTCCTCATATTTGATCCCAGGGTCAAGCATCCATACTGCATTGATACCCATAGCATGAAGATCACTCACCAAAGCTTTTGGATCAGGAAAGCGCTCCTGCAAAGCACTCAAGTTAATACTAAATTCTACAAAAACATGAGACAAAAAAAAAGAAGAAACTGAAGAAGAAAAGGAGAAACTATCAATCCATAAGTTAAAACATAAAAAGGGATAATAACAACAAAACTTTGATGTGGAAAGAATGTAAGCCAATTAAAGAATTATGAAGTTAGGAGTGTTTATCTGTATGGTGCCATATAAGTAGCGAGGATACTGTGTCAGAAAAGATATAATGTCTTATTCATTAGAGAGTCGCCTTATTCATAAATTATTATTGGGGACTGAATACAATGTTCTAGGGTTCACGCAAATAGCATGCACCACTCTTCAAATAAAGATAATTTTTCAATTTAACAGAATTATTACTAACACCAAATAATGTTCTTAAGCGTTAGAATAAATTAGTATATAGTCACTAGAGATCACACTTTTAGCAGCTAACAGGAAGCTCTGTTGCACTCAAATGTCTACAGAACTGCTTTTGGCATAGAAGTTTAGGGCAGTCAAGGTCAAGAGCAACAGGCCCATCATTGTTGCTGCAGTGGTTAATAGAGCATCAAACTGATTTCCAATGCTCATCACGCAATGCTTGCTATTATTAGTTGTATTCTGCTGGTTGTGTTAGCTGATTACTAAATTATGGGTTTTTTATGGATGGATCATGTGCCTTTTGTAAAGTAATGGTTCACGACATTAAAGGAAACCTGTTATTACAAGTTTGGTCATGTAGTTTCTGGTTAATATGGATAAATTTTATGACTTGTGAGGCATGGACTAGTGAAATTCATAAGGCCTATTGTTAATACTTCGGACAAATTGTCTCTATATTTATTATTTTTTGTCCTTTAAAGTACAGAAGGGTCCTTTGCTTGATAGAGAACAAATGTAGATATTTGGTAGGCATCCATCCTACTTTGTGTATTTTATTTTTCTCCAGTTTGATAACTGATGTATGATAAATGATTTTAGTTATTCCGCTCTGTCTCTGAAGACAAGCGTGCCTAATGTTGGATTTCGATTTATGGATGCACGAAAGTGATAAAACTGTACCATACATCTCTAAGAACAATTCTATTATTTACATCACAATACTTGCCTTTGCTAGGTGCCAGTCAAGATTGCACTAGGAAACTTATTTCTTCCTTCTCAAAGGGTAATGTTATTATTTCAATCTGAATCTGTTTAATATTTATGACTTTCAATTTGAACCTAAACTCTCTACTCACATACGACAATACTTGCCCTTGCTAGGTGCTGTCGGCAGTCCATTTGCCAGCAGAATCCCAGCGTTCACCGGCCGACCACTTCGAGGCTTCCTGCTGAAGCCCAAGCCGAAACAGACACCTCCTTCCGCTCCGCTCCTACCAGAGAATATCAAGGAAGGTAAAAATCTTCTTTCTCCATCTATTCATGCATTTTAGCTTCTCTAAATCAGTCCAGTAAATCCTCTAAACCCAGTCTTCCAAGTAGAATTGATTTTTGCATCAATGTTAGCCAAGATTTTGTTAACCACATGAATGAGTGTTAACCCGGATTTTGAAATGCTTGGATTGATTTCTTTTTCAGTATTCCCTGCATTGGATTTGTCTGCTTTTGCAGTTACAATATATCAGATAATTTTTGCATTAAGGCTTAAAATTAACTTAATTTATTTGGAAAATATACCAAAGAAAAGAGGTTCAGTTTCAATAGATACTAAAAAAAAATTCCCAACAGAATTGTCCTCCCTAAACCCAATAGACAAAGATATAAATATTTAAGGCATTAACTGATTCCCATACATACCATGATACCACACAATTCTCATGTGTTTGCCCATCTAACACCTAAACATTCTTATTAAAAACTGGCTACCAAACAGCCCGAGTGTGAGATGTTTGTTTGTGACTTGTGAGAATTTTGAAATGAGATGTTTGTTTGCATCAGGTGTGGAGAATGCTTTTTCAAATTATTGCAACATCATTTTGTACGAATTTTTTTTAAATGAATATACATTGTTTTCCTTATGTTGTAATTTATATTGGAATAAAAAGGAAGGTGACTTCATTAAGCTCAAATTATTCGTCTTTCTGATGGCATAGCTCACTTATGGAGGGTAGTCTCATAGCTTTACAAATTATTCATAAGCCAAGAGTTCTATGATCTTCAAGCTTCATTAAGTCATCCTTTTTGTTTGTCTATCTAAATAAGCAAGTTTTTTCTAATATTGATTTAAGATTTCAAAGGACTTTAAAATTCGTCTAATTTAAGTTACTTATTAACAAATCAAGTCTTCATAACAATGTCCTTTTATTTCATTGAATTCTAGACCCATGATAATAAAGAAAGAAAAATAAACTTGAAGAATAAAAAGTTTTTAAATTTCGCATCAAGACCTTGGAAAGATCTTCATTTCCCAAGTAGGTCTGAAGCTTGTTATTGATGATGTAAGGTCCTTGCTCCTTAGCATGCAAAACTAAATTAATAGTCTAAATTACCAACTCATGGCAACTTGTTTCTATAAGACCATGTTGTTAGCACAAAATTTCTTCTCATTTTAATAGTCACCTTCATTTTTGTATATAAATAACTTGGAAACTTGGAGAATATAAAATACAATAGTTATTCTAGACTCTTTTCATTTGCATTTTAAAAAATTAATTATTTGATTTATTTCTTAAACGCATATTAAATGGGTCTAAAATTTAACCTATCATTTCTTCTCATTATGTTCATGAGAAAATGGATCCAACGTGGAATCATTTCACTGAATGTAAAGGTTCATATGAAAAGAAACAATAAAAGTGCTTGCATTATGGAAAGATATATAAAGGTGGTGGCATAAATAGAATGAAGCAGTGTTAGCTGAGATTAAAGGCAGTATTTCTTCATGCAAGAAAGTTCCACATGACTTTCGTCACCAAATGCAAAAACATTTGAAAAGATATCTGAGAAAAAATAGGCTCAAGATGACAGAAAAATTGTACACCCATATAGTGAATCAATTAGTGTCAATGAAGAAGAGAAATTTCTTCATCTGCTTAGATAAAGAAAAGAGAAAAATAGATGAAATTGATAATTATTTTGCTTCCAGAATCAAGCCTGATCACAACCATCTTTACGAAAGAGGTTGTACGAAAAAAGGTTTTACGAAAAACTGATTTGGTAATTGCAACGTGATTTGTTGCTAGTTGCATTCTTTCAATGCTTTGAATTATATTTATGCTCAGAAAGCAATTGATGCAATAGCTTCAATAGGTTCGGATATCAGCTACATTCTTATCACAGAATAAGAGTTAATTTGCTAAGGGATTAAAAATAAGAATGTAAGCTTCTTATTGAGTCTTATAGATGGAAAGAAAGATGATGCACTTTGATGGTTGATGGGTGAACAAATACTAGGAGTAGAATATTGATAACTTTTTAGTTTACTGTCCATGTTGAGCAACTTTTTTGAGATTTGTTGATGCTTCCGACCCAAATAAAGAAGCTACTACTTTATGATCCTTATTTGTTGAGATTAGTCAAGAAAATGTTGTGCAACTAGTGACTAATAATGTAACAAATTATTAAAAAGCATGTAAACTATTGCATGAGAAATATAGTTATATTTATTGGTCACCATGAGCTACGCATTGTTTGAATTTAATTTTAGATGATATAGGTAGCATGTCTCTTGTGATAAAACTTACCAAGGGTGCATCAAGGATTACAATAAATTAAGATTTGAGAGCAATCAGAGCACAGACATTAGCCACCACCCAACCCCCAGCACAGCAAGACCCACAGCCACCCTGACCATAACCACCCAACCATACCACCACACACAACCCACAACCACCACACCACATGACACAACCCCCCAAACCCCCAACCACCCCCCCCCCAACCATCCCACCAAACCACATGACATCCCTAGCACATCACCCAACCCCCAACACAACAAAGCCCACAATCACCCAAATTACAATCACCTAACCACACCACCATACACATCCCACAGCCACCACATCACATGACACAACCCCCTAATCACACAACCCTTCAACCGTCCCACCACACTACATGACACCCAATGCACACTACCACACATCCACAAGCTTCTCACAGCCACCGCACAACCATCCCATATTTTTCATTTGAGGCAATTACATACTGGGCACCCAAAATATTGTTATCTACAAATAAAAGCACTCTTTTTCATCCAAATTTCAAAGTCATAGCTCAAACATTAAAAAAAAAACTGTATGGAATTTTGAATTGAGGCTACAAACAGTGCAGCCAAAACAATGCTATGAACAAATCAAGCACACTATCTCATCAATTTCTCAAATTATAACTCAAACATCAAAGGAAGTGAAAAAATCTCAACCCATATTTTTCATTTGTGGCAATTACATACAAAGTATCTAAAACATTGCTATCTACAAATAAACATCCACTTTCATCTAATTTTTCAAATTCAAACTCAGCAAATAATGTTGTCTTTCATCCATTCTCCAAAATAGCACTTCACATTTTCCAATTTAGTTATCACATTTGCCAAGTCACGAAGAGTTCACCTAAGGCCTCATGATCCTGTAGAAACTCATTTTCGGGCCTCCACATATTGGTCCTTAGCCCTTGCAACTAAAAATTAAGTGTTTTGGCTCACTCATGCGAGGTTTTCACAAAAATGAGTCAAGAAATAGTTTGAAGTTCTATGAGACGTGGACTCCATTATTAATCCGCTATAATGGTTAATAAGGAACTCCTAAAGCTAGATCCTAAGGTCTAATGTGAAAGAAGCTAAAACCTTACTAAAAATGAGGTCAACATATACAACCATCACAGGAGCACCGTCTAAAATTTATACCAATGCAGATACATCAAAATCAATATTTTTTCATCTACATGTATGAGTATTATAATGCTCTCTCGCTAGTATCATAAAGGAGCGAACAATCATAATCAAGCATGCACAAACAATCACTTTATACATTCATAACATTCATGTTTCATGTAATTTAATATTTAATATTTAATATTATAATACCTAAAATTTTTCATAATGATAGAGAAACCATAATGCATTAATCAAATATTAATAACAGTTCATATAACTAGTTTATGCTTCTATAACTTAAGAATAGAAGTACTCACTTCGATATCGATTCATTTGCTTTCAAGTTTTGAATCTCCTCTATTTTAGAACACACAGTCATGAGAAAAGTACACATGTTAATTTAAATAACTAGTTTATCATTATTTATATTAGAAATATTTCTAATTAACTCTTACAATAATAGACATTATTTTTAATTAGTTTCATCTTGTTTGCTATTTGTTTATTAAATCGTTTATTTAATTATTTAAACATACTTCATTATTTTTAATTATTTTCACCTTTGTTTGCTACATATAAATATGTTTGTTTAGGACTTGGTTAGACAGCTTTGTTTTATTATTAGGATATCTGGACACTGTTCTTTGTTTTCTCTTTAATCAGTGCAGTAACTTCAAGTGGTGAAATTGTATCTTCATAGAGTAGAGGTGTTGTAATTCCATCTGCATCAAATCCAAGCCTCACTCCAACCGTTGGCCTCCTTTTTCCCCTCTTTACTGCGCCCAACAGCAAGACCTGTTGTGCCACCAGGATTTCAAGCCATGTTATTTTGTCCATCTTTCACTCATTAAATATCCCTAGATCCTTGTACAACCAAATACCCCTAGATCGATGTTGGTACCTTAGACTGAACTAGTAAATGTTGAATACATGAAATTCTGATTATGCTTATCAGCATATCAAATTTAATTTAGTCATAAAGTTTCTTTAACATTTTTGCATATAACCAAACTCGGCCCTTTTTTGATTAGCAGACACATTATTTTCCTATTTTGAGAAAAACTCCTAAATAATGAGGGCACCATTTTTATCCTTAAAAACGTATCACAGAGATTCACAACATAGTAAATAGAAAGAATACAGTTCAGGCGACAAAAAGCATACTTTGTCAAAAGTAAAACATCGGAAACCGTGCATGTAGTCTATGTCCATCCATATAACATCACAGGGTATGCCTCTTTCCCGGAAATTGGTAGCAATCTGTAAAATTAAGGCAAAAGGGAAACAAAAATAATAATTGTAACTCAAATGACTTCGTAGCAAATAATAAACTCTCACGATAATTTTCCAACCCCATTTAGCAGGGATGAGGCTGTTGATCGTGATCATTAATAAGCACAAGATACAAATTTTATTAGCTTCCATCAAAAACAAAAAGATTCAATTTGAAGAACCCCTACTATTGTTATTTATTATACATTTGAAACGATTCAAAGGCTTGACCAAGGTAACATCAAAAACTCTGCATAAATCAGAGTACCTTGCGAACTCTTTCATCTGTCTCATAGCTCCAGCGACATTGATGATAACCAAGCGACCACTTCGGAGGCATAAAAATAGTTCCTAAGGTTACAGAGAAACACATATTAAAGCCTCCTCCTGAAATCATCAAGTCCACATTTTAAGCTTGAAGAATGACAATTATCTTAACAAACAGCCTTCATCAAAATCAGAAGGTGGCTTTAATATTATATTGAGACGTTATCTTTAGATCATTTTTTACTTTTTAGATGAATTTTGTTGAATAAAGCTGCAAATACGACTAGTTCAAAGGACCATCAGCTGAAAGTTAGATTAATAAGAATCAGACAAATGGGCTAAAGTATGCAACCAATTGCATGAGATAGGGAAATCAAAACATCCGTGGGTGATTTGAAGGGGCCAAATGTGATCACAGGGTAAGCAGCCGTAGACACAAATTTTATAGTAGAACTCTCCCGGAGATCAATCTGCAATGAAAATTAAATAAAAATTAACTTGACCAAAAAAACAGGACTCAAACAACACAGCTTGAGACAATATAACAAATAAGTTAGTCAATCCATTAATAAAATCAACAAAATGAAAACAACCTCGCATCGCCGGGTGGTGTCAGCAAGAACACCCAGAGCCTTTCCGTCAGGCATAACAGCCAACACCCAAGGATGTGACTGGTACAAAGATGTAGTTCCGTAGCTAAAACCCCATGCATCCGTATTCCATGTAAATATCTGTGATCAATTACGACCACACCAATCAATACAACGCAGACAACATCAGCTACGGTGTGCAATTCAATCTAGACTCAAAAAAGAAATACCCTCTTTCCGGTCCGCTCGAACTGTCCGCTAACCTCGCCCGTTCCGTAGAGAGAGGTTCCCAGAGGAAGCTTTACAAGAGAAGAAAAAAAAATTAATTACTATCTCAGTAACCCTCTTCTTTTTAAAGCCTGTATTGCTCTAATACTACCCAGAATCGAATTTCTAATCTCACAACCTGGATCTTCACGATCTGCTGGCCATATAGTCTCTCAAAGGTAGGTACCAACTCCGGGAGCTTGCCATCAACGGTGATTGCGGTTTCCCTGGCCTTAGGATCGGCGAATGAAAGGCTTGGGAATGCAGCGTCGCGGTCATTTCCAGAGCAATCAAAGCGGAAGACGCCCTCTTCCAGGATCGGTTCAAATACCATCTCACCAGCGGCGGCCTCGGCCGTCACTGCCCCGTCATCCATCATTCCGGCGGACGTCGCCCTACACAGTGCCCTAATCTCGAACGCGCACTGCAGAGAAGTAGGAACACGTGGGAAAGGGACAGCGATAGGAGGAGACGGCAGAGGGAATTTATAGCACGAACGCAACGGGAGAGTGAAAGAGCTCACTGCCGCTGCTTCGGAGGCGCGGATGCTTAATAGACGCATGGTGGCGGCCGTAGAGTGGAGTATTTATATAGCCTGACAACTGGAAGGGATGGTATAAAATAGTTTGTTTACTCCTTGTCATCGCGACGACCGCCGTTCACTAGCAAGTCCAACGTGCATTGATTTGTTTTTTATTTCTAAATATAACACACACACAGACGCACACGCACACACCCACGGCAACCGTTTAAGAATAATTATTTTAAACTCAAATTATGAACGAAACACAAATAATCAGTTGTTTGATTATGTCCGTCTCCTTTTAGCTCCAACAAAAAAAAGTTATATGTATTATTAATATAATAATATATTTATATTAAAATTTAAATCATAATAATTTAAATTGTATATGAATTGTGCGGGTTCGAGTTCAACACGTTATATTTATTTCTCTAATTAATTTAAAAGACTCAATTTTGAGCAAAAAATATGTAAATTGAGTCGAACGTGAATACATTATTCACAAGCAATTTCGAACACAAGCCAAATCCGAATATATTTAATTTCGAACAAGTCAAACTCAATTCAAAGTCTCAGCTTACTCAAACTGACTTATTTACAAACCTACATATACAAAAACATAAAGACTTACTAAAATATTGTTAGAAATTTTCTTTAGATTTTCCAAATAGATTTTGATCGAATCAAAATCTCTTAGGAAATGGCCAAGAATCTTTCGTTCACGTTCAAATTAATGAGAAAAATCGAATCGATACAATAGCGGAAGCGTACTCGAATCCATTTGATCGATTGCATGCAATGATCTTCCAATCTGCGATTTTCCGAGTTTTCCTTAGTTTCTCTCGTTGATGGGGAACAAGGAGAATTTTTTAGACTATACGGATCGGGACCATTACCCTCTATTTATCAGTAACTAACTGGTGGTTACAAAGGATCGCTTAATTCCAATTCCGCCCTCATTAAATTGGAATTTGCTCTTATAGTATCCACACTTATAATTTCATGACAAATGTGCCTAAAGTCATAAACTTTATTATTAATTAGACCACAATAATTTTGACTTATTAAATAATGACCCAACACATTTATTAATTACATTGTAGTCCCATAATAATCTAACAATCTCCCACTTGACTATATATGTAAAAAATAAATGTGTCAACCTTAGAGCGCTCAAAATTTGTTGTCATTATTATAAAGCACATTACAATCCGGTCCATTAATCATATCAATATAGGATCGAAAGCCAGTTTTCATTGTATTTGTCACAACTAAACCCATCAATGGTCACATATATTAATATAATCAAATGACATAGATCAATCATAAATGTGTGGAATGAAAATTACATGTAAGGTGGTCAGTTCATGTCAATTTTCAACTGGTCCTACTTTACTTAAGTGAGATCAAACTTTAACTATACAGAGTGTACTTGAACTGAATAAAATACCATATTTCTGATCAGAAAATATCCAAATATTTTTGTACACAAAATAAAACATAGAGCTAAAATATAAGTTAACAAACTCCCACTGAATCTAAATTTCCTCAAGCTTTATAACACCCATATGAGCAGTATGCTCATGAAAGACCCTGGGTATCAGACCCTTTGTAAGAGGGTCCGCAATCATGGAGTTTGTTCCAATATGCTCTATGCAAATCCGTCCACTCTGTATTCTTTCCTTCACAACAAGAAATTTGATGTCAATATGCTTTGACTTGGATGAACTCTCGTTGTTATTGGAATACAATACTGCTGATTTATTGTCACAAAACAACTTTAGTGGTCTTTCAATTCCTTCCATAATGCGCAACCTAGTGACAAAATTTCTCAACCATATGCCATGGTTGGATGCCTCATAACATGCTATATACTCTGCTGCCATAGTGGATGAAGCTATTAGTGTTTGTTTTGCACTCCTCCAGGATATAGCTCCACCACTTAACAAAAATATGTAGCTGATGTGGATCTTCTGCTGTCTTGGCATCCAAGCAAAATCGGAGTCAGAATACCCAATGATCTCCAAATGATCCGAACTCCTATATGTAAACATGTAATCTTTTGTTCTCTTTAAGTACCTCATAACCCTTTTAGTCGCTTTCCAATGATCCATTCCCAGGTTACTTAAGTATCTGCCTAAAACTCCAACAATGTACGCAATATCCGGCCGCGTACAAACTTGAGCATACATAAGACTCCCTATTCGTTGAAGCATAGGGAATCTTTTGCATTTCCCGAATCTCGAGGTTTCCTTTTGGGCACCGATTGAGACCGAACTTGTCTCCTTTAGCGACGGGGGTGTCAATTGGTCTACAATTCCGCATGCCATATCTTTTAAGCACTTTATCAATATAACCTCTTTGTGATAATCCAAGAATACACCGAGAACGATCTCGGTGAATTTGAATTCTAAAACAAATGAGGCATTACCAAGATCTTTCATCTCAAAATTATTTGATAGAAATCTTTTGGTTTCCTGCAACATGCCTATATCATTTGTGGCAAGCAGTATGTCATCCACATACAAAATCAGAAAAATATGTTTTATCCCACTGAATTTATGATACACACAATCATCAACTGCATTCATTTCAAAACCAAATGAAAGAATCACTTGATGAAATTTGTGATACCATTGACGGGAAGCTTGTTTGAGCCCATAAATGGATTTCGTCAGTTTGCAAACCATATAAATCGTTTCATCAATGTCTCCATTGAGAAATGCGGTCTTGACATCCATTTGATGTAGCTCCATATCATAATGAGCAACAAGTGCCATGATTACTCTAAAAGAGTCCTTTGTTGAAACTGGAGAAAATGTCTCTTTATAGTCAATCCCTTCCTTTTGAGTAAAGCCTTTAGCTACAAGACGAGCTTTATGTCTTTCCACATTACCTTTTGAATCCCTTTTAGTTTTAAAAATTCATTTACAACCAATGGGTTTCTTTCCTTCAGCAATGGAACAAGTTCCCAAACTTTATTGTCTTGCATAGACTTATACTCCTCATTCATTGCTTTGATCCATTTTTCGAATTGGAACTTTGCATAGCTTGATGAAAGTTGATAGGATCATCTTCCATCATGCTAATATTTTCCTCATGTTCCTGAAGAAATACAATATAATCATCCGAAATAGCATTTCTTCTTTCCACTAGTGGATCGTCGCAAAAGCACTTGCTCTTGAACTTGTTCTTGAGGTTGTTGAATTTGTTCCTCGAGGGGTTCTTGATTTGCAACTTGATCGATGTCGGGAGTAAGATTCGATCATTATCAAAAGTAATTACGGGAATAGGAACCAATTCCTCTTCAACAAGAGTAGTATGGTACGATTCCTCCTCGAAGACAAAGTCTCCAACTTGATTTCTCCCCCAAATTCAATATCCTCAAAGAACACTGCAGGTTCCCGTCTCGAAAATTATCTTTAATTTGGGATCATAAAACTTGAAACCCCTAGATCGCTCCGAATAACCAACAAAGTAGTCGCTTCTTGTTTTAGGGTCTAACTTTTTCTCGAAGTGGCTTGTAAGGCCTTGCCTCGATTGAGCGACCCCGAACATGAAAATGCTTTAAGCCGGGTTTTCGCCACGTCCAAAGCTCATAAGGTGTAATTGCAGTTTGCTTTAGTTGGTACTACTATTTAGAATGTAAGTTTCATTGTCTTGAGTGCTTCTCCCCAGAGTGAATTTGGTAAGGTAGAATGACTGATCATACTTCTTACCATGTCTTTAAGAGTGCGATTTCGTCTTTCAGCTACACCATTCATGCTAGGTGAACTTGGCATAGTGTATTGTGAGACAATTCCACACTCCTCTAGGAATTTAGCAAATGGTCCCGGACGTTGTTCACACGAACCGTCATATCTACCGTAGTATTCACCACCACGATCAGATTTGACTTTCTTTATTCTTTTGCTTAGTTGGTTTTCAACTTCGACTTTATAAGATTTGAACACGTCCAATACTTGGGACTTCTCATTAATAAGAAATAGGTATGCATATCTTGAATAATCATCTATGAATGATACAAAATATTGTTGACCATTCCAAAAAGTTGTAGAAAATGGTCCACAAACATCCGTATGTATCAATTCTAAGACTTTTGTAGCTCTATATGCACCTAATTTCTTCCTTTTGGTCTGTTTTCCCTTAATGCATTCAATACAGACATCAAAGTCTGTAAAATCAATGGAATTTAGAATTCCATCTGACACAAGTCTTTCAACTCTATTTCTAGAGATGTGACCTAAACGCTTGTGCCATAATGCTCCCGAATTTTCATTATTAATTTTTCGCTTAGTACCTCGTGATTCCACATTCGGAGTTTCATTATAAGAAGCAACGATATCAAGCAAATAAAGATTGTCATATACCACTAGAGAACCGGTTCAACAATATTGGAATTAATAGATAAACTGAAACAACTTGTTTTGAAATGAACAACAATAACCTAATTTGTCCAAACAACAAACATAAACCAAATTCCGTCTAAATGACGGTACAACAAAAGTATCTATCAAATCCGAATAGTAACCGGTACATAATAACAATCTAAAATGCCCGATTGCTTCCACTTCTACCGATTTTCCATCTCCCACATAAATGCATCTTTCGAGCATCATTTGGTTTTCGGTAGCTCGAGCGACCACTGCATTGAAACACTTATGTTAGTAGTAGCACCGAGTCTAACCACCAAGTGTTTCTAGATGCGAAGCCAAATTTACCTCGGAAACGGACCAAAGTTAGAAATGTACCTTTCTTTACACGCCAAGCATGATATTTAGCACATTCCTTCTTCGATGTCCTTCTTTGTTGCAAAAGAAACAAGCGATATTTTCCGAATTTTGAGCTTTATTTTGTTTCTTTTGAGAAGGACCCTTACTTTTAGCGACTTCATTCTTTCTTTTAGAGCCCCTTTCCTTAGAGGTGTTTACCGGATAAGCACTTTCGGTCTTTCCTTGCTTCAACCTTTCTTCCTCTTGCACACAATGAGAAATAAGCTCATTAAGAGTCCATTTCTCCTTTTGCATATTATAGTCGACCGAAATCGTCAGCTTGTGGAGGAAGAGAAATAAGAACTAAATGCACGAGTAAGTCATCCGTCGACTCGAGATTTAGTTTCTTTAATTTTGAAGCAATATTAGACATCTCCATGATGTACTCCCTTATATTTTCCTTGCCTACGAACTTCATTGAAATCGGTTTCTTTAAAAGAATACCGAGTTTCGGCCTTATCGCTTTTTGCGAAGCGTTTCTCGATTTCGATGAGGAAAATTGCAGCATCGATGATCTCGATAGACACTTGCACCTCTAAAGGCCTCGGGTATGCCGCGCTTTATGATCATTAGACTCAAGCGATTAGAACGGTCCCACTTCTCGAAGTTTCTCCTATCCTCGGAGGAACTTGCATCCGTAAGAGGAGCGGGCTTTTCTATTCTTAATGCTTAGATCTAGATCCATGCGACCGAGAACAATGAGAATGTTCTCTTTCCGATCCTTAAAACTATCACCCTTAAGGATTGGAGCCGAATTGAGATTAACGAGATACATTAGCAACAATCGAAAAATGAACAAAAGATTTAATTAATAAAATGTTTAAATTCGATTAATGGTAAATCTCATCTCGAGATACACTAATGCGACATTAATATCGAGTCTTTGGACGATAATATTAGCTGCTAGTAGTAATCTTGTTGTAATGATCAAACATTAACGATAACATATATCGAGTAATAAATCTATCTTTGGATCGATTCATTACTCATATATTATTCCTTATAATTGTTACATGTTTATCATCACGAAGTGTGTATGCATTTCGACCAAGCATTAATTTTCCTTTGGGCCAATTAATACTTGCATGAACCTACATACACACAACATCCATCATTCGTCATGAACTATCTACACATGAGAGGTCACTTTGACAACATCATGCTTTAATAAGTTCATTAAAAATGATGGACAATTTTTAAAATACCATTTATTCGAATTTAATTTAAACTTTAATTTAATTTTATAAAATCTTATATTTATAAATAATGGGCTAATTTATAAGCCATAAAGCCCATGATTTACAAAACAAAATTATTGATTTTATAAAATTAATCAATCCTAAACTTTACAATTAATTTACTCATTTTAAAATGAGTAAATTAATTAACTTATTTATTTAATCTACTCATTAAATTTAAATGACTCATTTTATTTTCCAAATTAAAATGAGTTAATTAATTAATTAATTAATGAGTAAATTAAAATTTAAATTAAACAAAATAAAATAAAATCAAGAAAATCAATTTAAAACAAAACAAAATAAAATAAAATTGATTTTATTTTAATTTTCTGATTTTTTTTTTTTTTTCCGCGGACCGGGTCCGCGGAATCGGTTCCGTGGACCGGGTCCACGGACTGGTTCGCGGACCCGCGAACGAGTTCCGCGAACCGTTCGCGGTCCGCGAGCCGTTCGCGGCTCGCGAGCCGAGGCGCCTCCGGCGCCGGCTCCGGCGGCGCCCTCCTCCGGCGCCGCTCCGGCGGCGCCTCCCTCCGGCGCCGATTTCGGCGCCATTTCCGGCGGCTCCCTTTCGCCGCTCGTTTTGATTTTCGCCGGATTTTGCCGCCGTCGGAGGACGCGCCACCGCACCCACCGACGTCGCGGTCCCGCTGCGGCATTCCTTTTTCCGTAGTCCCACCGCCGCAACCTTCGCGGGCGAATCCTTCGCGGGTAAAGGCGAACGAAAGGGATAAAAAACACGAACAACAAGAACATGAACGGGAGGCTCTGATACCAATTGTTAGAAATTTTCTTTAGATTTTCCGAATAGATTTTGATCGAATCAAAATCTCTTAGGAAATGGCCAAGAATCTTTCGTTCACGTTCAAATTAATGAGAAAAATCGAATCGATACAATAGCGGAAGCGTACTCGAATCCATTTGATCGATTACAAGCAATGATCTTCCAATCTGCAGATTTTCCGGAGTTTTCCTTAGTTTCTCTCGTTGATGGGGAACGGGAGAATTTTTAAATTATACGGATCGGGGACCATTACTCCTCTATTTATTGTAACCAACTGGTGGTTACAAAGGATTGCTTTAATTCCAATTCGCCCTCATTAAATTGGAATTTGCTCTTATGGTATCCACACTTATAATTTCATGACAAATGTGCCTAAAGTCATAAACTTTATTATTAATTAGACCACAATAATTTTGACTTATTAAATAATGACCCAACACATTTATTAATTACATTGTAGTCCCATAATAATCTAACAAATATATGTAAATTTCTTTCTAGTTAATGTACTGAATACCAATGCCATGTCACAGGAACAATTAGATAAAATTAATCTATGTTTTTAAGTTCATTCAATTATAACAATCTCTTTTATGTTCACCGAGTGGTGGTTAATGAACATTAACAAAATATATTAGCTTGAACAAGCACGGGCAAAATTCAAACAGGCTTCCAACACGGTTTTAATTAGGTTCAAATTAAGAGGGGCTATTTGTTCGGCTGAAAAAACAAAACTATGTATAACGAATGCAATGCTGAAGGAATTTATTTAATTTGGATTATTTTATAGTTGTTTAGTTTGAAGCAAAATAAATATGACTTCTCTTTTTTTTCCAAATAAAATGAAAATAATGTTTTTTTAAATATTTTTTTCTTGTATAAATTAACTTCATTGATAGTGGTTAGAGGAGATGCGGACACTGGTGACTATTAGTGATGGCGGTCCGAGGTGTAAGCGCACTAAGCGGTGATGGTCGGAGGTAGCAACTGACGACGGAGACAGTGGTGGTGGCCGACTGAGCGGTGAGCAGTCCGTGGTCGACGGTGGTAGTCGGAGATAGTGGTCGACGACAGTAGTGAATTGAGGTGGTTGTGGCTTGCGACGGCCTACAACGGTGGGTGGCTGACAATCGACAGTGGCTAGCGGGGCGGCAGTGCTGGTCAGAGAGAATGACTGACTGAAACTATAGGTGGTTGTGGTCATTACCAACAAGCAACGAGCAACGACGGTGGCGGTGATAGTGGTCGGTGTCGGGCGGCTTTGCGACCGGCCATGTTGGCATCAGTAACATTTTGCATAGAGCTATGCATTTAAACTTCAACCAAATCCATCAAAATCCAATTATATTGAAAATAAACTAATGAATGATTTCTAAATTCATTCTTATTTTACGTTAAATTTGTACTTCTCCATGCCAAACGCCCGAAATCATCTTATAAGCCCCGCAAATGGATTGCAACGCATTCATTTTGCAGAAGTGAGAAGACTAAATAGCTCCTAAATGACAAATAAATTTAAATAAGTTTAAGATTTTAACATGTTCAAACAAAATTTGAATAAGTTGTGAAGAAGATTAAATAAGATTTGAATCAGACTAAAAAAGATTCAAAGTTGATTCGGACAAAATTCAAATCATGTTAAAAATATATGCGATTAGGGTTTGATCATCATTTGAATATGACTTGTAAAATATGGTGCGCTCTCAACATAAGCATGTTAGTTATAAAGGTATTACATCAAACTATAATCATAAGAATATCATTAAAATGAAAATTTATGGAGTGCCATTTATTATATAAATGATTCATGAGCATTACCAAATTAAAAATTATCTTAGAACATGTGACATTATTCATTATTGTAACATAATAATTTGATGCTATTATTACCTACTATATATAATAAATCTTATCTTCTATTATTCATGTTGCATTTGTTGATATATGTTGCATTCGTTAATGTGTTGTTGCTAATGTTTTAATTGACAAAAGTTAGCTAAATATTTTTCTTATTATGTTCTGCTCGAGTGTTTTGTTAACTTAAGAGCAAGTTATTCAATAGTACTCTTTCATTTGATATTTTTTGAGTTTACATTATGATAAATTTATAGGAGATTTATACACTATAGGAAATATGGTGATTATCATCAGAATTTTCGTCAAATTTAAATTTGTCGTAAATTTTGGCGTCTAGCACAACATAATGAAAAAATCTGGACGCTTTTTACGTAAATTTTGGCGTTTAGCACAGCAGAATGAAAAAATCTGGATGCAAATGCTTAAGTGGAATGTTAGCGTTTGTTTTAACATTAGCAACGACCAACGCTATTAAGTTACTTGATAGCATTGGACAAAGCCAATGCATATTAGAAGCTAAGGTCCTAATATTGCCTTCTTCGCCAAACGCTCCTCATTTTCTCTGATTCACGGTTTCGGGTGGTGGCTAAGGCAAAATCAGCGACCCACTCCTTAATCCCGCAAAAACCAATGACTCGGGTGAGTTTGATCGACTCCAACGAGATTTCCACTGGTCAAATCGTATCTCGAGCAAGGGGTACATTTCTTTTTTTTTTTTTGTTTCCATCGACCAAATCAAATTTTTTTCCCTCTCTCGAGTCTCCCCTCATGAGTTTTGCATTTTTTTATGCTCCGTTTGATGTAAACTTCAAATTTAATTGTAATGCAAATATTTTTTGATATTTCAATTTTTTTCCTTCTTTTCTTTTGTTTTTTGTTTTTTATTTTTTATTTTTATTTTATTTATTTTATTTTTTTTTTTGGAGAATTTCCGAAATTTGAAGTTCAGGTTTAAGCTATGTAACACAAATTAATTGTGTGGTTTTAATGTAAAAAAAGAGGTTTAGGTATTATAATTTTTAGCCTATAAAAGTGAAGCATAAAAGTAAATATTAGATTTTACAAATAAGAATGTTTAAGGCGATGAGTTGCTTTAGGCTTAAAGTCATAATGCAACATAAATAAATCGGTGAAAGAGTTTGTGTTGCATCGGTGATAGAAAAAATAAGAGAGAACCTGCTTAGATATTGTAGAAAAAATTAGAGAGAGCCGCCTTTAGGCATGTTGTGCAAAAAATAATTTTAATCTATCAAGTAAAGGAAGATTTGACACATGATAGAACACAATAAAGAAAGAAGTTTCATGTAGTCGGCCACCGTAAGTGAGAATAAAACTATCTTGTTTTGTCACCTTAAACTTTGATCATCTAGTAACTCTATTAGGATAGCAATTGTTATTTATATGATTGTTACTAAGAAATGTATATGTAAACCTAAAAAGACCAATGCACATTGTATAAAAAATGATCTTAATCTGTTAGAATTAAATAAAAAATGACACTCAATCAAACAAATTGAAGAAAAAAAATTTATGTAGTCGACCCCACTGAAATTGTATGTATGTAACGCATAAGATTCATATTATTTGTATGACCAATATCTAATTATATTGATCTATAATAATACACATATGTTGCAGATGAATATTTGAAACGTGAGATCATAGATGTATAATAGATTATATCCATGAAGAAAAGGACCAAGTGATGAATTTTTTGTTGATGCTAAGGAGTTCCTGCAGGTGGTATCATAACTGCCCGTTTTCCTTTCAAAAGACAAGTTTTGATGCCCCTGTCACAAGAAAAACATATATTTGATGCCAGACAAAATGAAGTTAGATTCATACCATAGAGGATATAAACCTGATTGTTGATATTATACTTCAAACGGTGAATTTGAACTAGATGTTCACTACGGTCATTTTGGAGCCTTATCAAGTTATGACCCTCTAGCGGTTCATAATTCTGACATGTATTAGAAAATGATTACTGATGCCAATTGTGAGTGTGTCTGATGATGACCAAGAACAAATAATGAAGCGCAACAATTCTATGAATTATTAAATGTTGCACAACAACTTTTGTGGAAATGTTACACTTCACATACAGAGTTATTTGTTGCACTGTGAATGATGCGTATCAAATTCAGTTTCAACATTCCCATGGAATGCTTCAATCCGGTATCGACATTATTAAAGAAGATGAAATCTTCATATAATTTAGCTCCAGAAGATTTGTACATAACAACAAATTTAGTGTCAAAATTAGGGTTACTATCTGAAAAGATAGATTGTTGTGTTAACAACTGCATGTTACCTTACAAGAAAGATGCACTGGAGACGAAATGATGATTTGATGAGTTGGTATTTAGGTTTAAAATAATAAGGCAAAACATATAAAGATTGTAAATAACGTTCCCGGTCTGGATGGTCATGACTTTCCGTCGACCCGGTTGAGTTGGTATCCTTCAACTATAACCAACCTAACAATTAAAAATCTTGATTGCGTGTCATGATCACGGCATGTGGAGGGTTTCTTAATTTTAAAACAGTTTGAAATGCCTTTGTCATTAATCATGGGTTACTTCATGCTAGGGCATTCTCTCTAGTCTCAGGGGATAGGTTGCTTGTTTTATATGTTACAGTCCTTAGCACTAACTAAGGTACATATTGGACTAACCGAGATTTCTATACTTGGACTAACCTAGGGTATGTGTATTATCCTCATTTCTTGTGTCAAGGTTGGCTAACCTAGGATTCGTGTCAAATCTACCTAAGTTTGATTTTTGTTCTTTATGTTGGTTTATTTTAGATTTTTGTCGAGGGTTTGATATTTTGTTCATGTTTTGTTTTAACTCTTAATTTTGTGAGCCGAGAAGAAAATTCAAGGTTTCCTTAAGTTAAAATTTAGTTTTGTCCTTAGATTTTTAGTGTCATGTTAAACATTTGTAGGGAGAAAAATCTTGTGAAATGTTCTCCTCCTCCTTTTTCTTTTATCCATTTTATTGTTATTTTTATTTTTTTCTTTTGAAAATATATATGAAATGTGAAACATGAAACTATAGATGTTATTCCATACACATGAAAGGGCATAACATATGAAACAACATAACATAAATTTAGTCTGGATTAGACTTGGGTTGAGAATAAGCTAAGGTTAGTTAGGGTTCCACTAACGTCAACTCAAATTGAGCTTGGGTATGTTGTGGGGCTTGAACCTAAGTTGACCTGGGTTATCTTGGGTTGATCTTGGTTGACCTGAGTTGAACCAAGTTTGGACCTGAGTTGGATCTGAGTGGGACCTAAGTCGGATCTGGGATGGACTTCGGTTGACCTGAGTTGGACTTGGGTTGGACCTGGTTTAGACCTGTGTTGGACCTAGGTTGGACTTGGGTTGACCAGGGTTAAACATGGGTTAGACTTGGGTTGTCTTGGGTTGGATCAAGATGGGATGTGGGTTGGACTTGGCCTCGCCTGGGTTGACCTGGGTTGGACTTAGGTTGGACTTGGGTTGACTTGGGCTAGACTTGCGTTAGACCTAAGTTAGACCTATGTTAAACCTGGATTGAACCTGCGTTTGACCTAGGTTCGACCATGGACCAAGATTGGATTCAATTTGGGTAAACCTGAGTTAGACCTGGGTTAGACCTGGGTCAGATCTGGGTTGGACATGGGCTGGACCTGAAAGAGGTCAGGTTTGGTACGGATAAGGTTGGGTCAGATTCGAGTTAGGTTTGTGTCAAAGTTAGGTTGGGTTTGGGTTTGGGTTTGGGTTGAGCTGGGTTGGGGTTGACCTAAGTTAGACCAAAAACCAAGGCTAATTAATTGAGTTAACTTGAACTCAATTTAACTAAATTGACTTGAACCCGATTAAGAAAAAACTTAAACACAATGTCAAGGAAGAGGAGGACTTACCAACGAGGAAGTTTGTGGGGGATCAGGAGCAGAAAGAGGCCGAGGTCAGATCTCCTTGTTAGTGTGTTGAAGAGTTCCATCGAAGTCTCTCTATCGAAGTGTTATGGACGCTTATTTATAGGCAACAGAGGCGGTAGTGGAAGCCTCGGGTAGAGCTATAAATGAATCAATGCACTCAATGAACAACTCAAACTCAGCTCGATTAAGACTCGGTCATGTCAATGCAAATTAATAAATAAACAAGCTTGAAAAATTTTTAAAAGAATGAAGCTTAAATGAACTAAACATGTACATAGCCGAATTTGTTTATTTAGGTTCACGAGCAAACTAATTTGTTGTTCAATAAGCAACTTCTTAAGTATCTGATATTAAGCTCGATGATAACTCGTATCATATATGATATTTAAATAAAATTTAATTAACTATAATTTTAACTTGTTTGTTGATAGCTCGATGATAGCTCGTATCATAAATGATATATAAATACGTAAATATTAAGTTTTGTAGGTTTAAAAGTTGTAAGTTTTAAGTTGTTTGGTAGGATTTATGTTAAATCATGCTTAAATGCAACACAAATCATTCTACTAAACCACCCCCAAGTAAGAGATTTTTAGCAAAATGAAGAAGAAATGAGATTTGAGATATTGTAGGGCTTAAAGTTTTTAATTGATAAATTAATAGTTGTGACCAGATTAATAAAATTATTTATTGATTAATTTGTATGAAAATCAAGATACTTGTTTAAATTTTTCATTCGTTTAAATACTCATTCACATTTCATAAACAAATCAAGTACAAATCAAGTTCAAACATTGAAAAATTTAAACAAGACAAGCTTGAACAATATATAAAAGCTCAACACAAGCTGGTCAAGCCGAACACGAGCAACTTATAATTATACCAAGCCAAGTCTGAACTATGATATACTCAACTCAACTCTGTTTGATTATAACCCTAGCCTCGGTGATTGTCATTTGAGGTGTTGATCGACGATCATAATTTTTGTGGCAGCTGGAGCTCCCATTGATTAATGACATGGCTTGGAGGCGTGGCCACGCCAGCATCGAGTGTGACCACACCCAGAAACTTTCGGGTGTGGCTATGCCCGAACCAGCCGTAACCATGCTCAAGAAATCCAAGGTGTAGCTACACCCAAACTGGGCATGACCGCATTGATTCAAGAGGCGCGAGTTGGCTGCATGTGCGCAGTGCGCGCATAGGTGCGTCTGCGAAGGCTCGTGGGCATGCATGTGTCTTTGTGTGCCTCACCAAAAAGGCAACCTAGACCCACCAAGACAGAGAAAACTCGAGTGTTCCAAAGGGTGGATCTTGGCAACGTTTTGTCCAAGATGAGGCAGTTGGGGTCAAAGTTAGGGTCCCACCCCACAAAAATTAAGGTCCTTGATGAAAGCTCAGATGAATCATGAATATGTCATTCTTACCTCAATGTGAGTAGGCTTCAGATTTGAGTTGGAGGTGAGTTCGAACGAAGGGCTAACCAAAAGTGAGGACAACATGTACATGTTTATGTTTTATTTTAGGGGTTTTACATACCAATCACCCAAAACATTAAATATCTAGAAAGATGCATATGGCACAAACTTAATTAGCCCCAAGGGCTTAACCAGTCTTTTTTTTTTTAAAAAAAAGAACGTGGGAGATGTTGTGGTAATAGAGGACAAAATGATATTTTAGGAGGGGCAAAAAATCAAATTGTTCTTCAATATAAGTAAAAAATCGAATTTGAGCACTTGTTGTAGTGAAGGGAGCCTATTAGAGACTTCTACACATGGGAAGATCCCCACAAATTTTAAGCTCTTGTTAGCTTCAAAAACAATAAGAAGAGGCCAATAATGTATATATAAGCCTTAAGTGACATTTTACTATAGTTTTGATTATAAATGCGCGAAGTTTTGTCAAGCAAAGAGGAAGCATTCTTCCTTAATTAAAATTTTACATATAAAGATTTAATTATTGTCAAAAAGTTATGGGGTTCAACCTCATCTTATGAAGGTCATTTTAAACTATTGGTGAATGCCAGAGGGCATATGCAATAAATTAGAGAGGGAAAAAATATATCTTGGATAATTTTAATGAAAATAAGATGACACATTAATATTTATAAAGATTTTTAACAAGTTTTCAATTGGCCAAAGTCTAATGAAAACGAGGGAACTTAATAATAACCATAGAGGTGTTTGTCAAGGTCATCATTACTGTTTGTGTTCGATAGGGTTAAGATAGAGAGTAATATATCTCGTTAGTCAATATAAAGTATGTAATACTTGAACATATTCCTTAGGATATTCTAGATAATAAAAGAAGCCAATAGCTCTCATAGGTATAATAATCAAATATTCATATAGTACAATTTGATTTTTTCACATAAAACCTTTTTATTCGGGACATTTAAAATTTTACACAACTCTGTTGGAAAAAGAGACTTGCATACAAATCTCGACTTAAAAAAGACGAATAAAGAAAAGCATGTACTTATATAGCACACAATTCTTATGTATTGATATATATTACACCTGTACTTTACACACATAGCATTCTATTTTTTAAGATCACATCAAAAATAACACTATGATCACCTTTTAAAAATTAAATAGACCTTTTTCTTTAAAACATCAAATTGTTATGGAGTTAAATATGAAAGTTTAGGTGTGAGATATCCAATTACATAAGAATTGTGTGTTTAATATGTAGGTTTTGCTTATTAAAAAACTGAAAATGATTTAAATCTTTCTTAAGATTTAAAAAAAACATAATTTCAGGATCATTGAAACCGCACTACTGTTGCATATTTCTACAAATCCTTTCCTATTGCTATTTTCCCAATAAATCGCTAAATCAAATCAAAAAGCTGTTTGAACAGTTGCATTAACATTCAGAATCAATTCATGTCAATAAGAATGACTTATTGAATTCTTCCAAAGGCAGAGGACACGCGATTTTATACATCAAGCATCAATTTTGCCGGCTAATTCCAACTCAAAACAACATAAAATCCAAACATATATGTGTATATATAGTCCTCTATAAAGCAAGCATGGAGAAGCTATGGAGGGCATCTTCATTTCCCCGGCCATCGCCGGCCACTCTCTCCCACAGCAAGCGGAGGGCTCTCTCCCACCGCCGGCCGTTCCGCGCCGGCGTGTCGGAGAAGAGCACGCGGTTCAATCGGAAGAAGAAGAGTCTCATGGTGAGAGCCATGTCGGCATAAGAACCAGCTCTCATGCGTGCGGCCAGAGGGAGCTTGAGCAAGAAGAACCAGAGAAGCGCCACGTGGAGGTGGCAGTGGCCGCCACCGCCGGAAGCAGCCAGAAGCTTCAGCTTTAGCATGAGCAAGGACTCCACTGCCATTTAACTTCTCAAATGCAGGAGTAGAAAGATATATAGGAGCAAAGTTGATCATGTATACTAATTAGTCCCTTTTTCTCTTTTAGGATGGTAGTGAAATGGGAGTGAATCATTTGGTTAGAATTGGGGACGCTGAAGCTGCAAAGAAGCTCAATAATAAAAGTGCACATATAAGCCGGCTAATAGCTAACTTTCACTCCTATTATTCATGGATGTATAATGCATTAATTAGTGGCTTTTGTTGTCGGGAAGGCCCAATTGGACCCTTTTCTTCTCCCCCCGGATTAGCATGTGAGGGTTGGATCATAAAAATACTGATTAGTTGGAGATGTATTTGGTAATGTTGATAGTGGATACTTGTTCAAATACGATGCTTGATAAGTACTTTGCATTTGACATTTCTATAATTGTTGAGAATTTTAGGACAAAGAAAAATAATAATTGACACAAATCCAGAAGAAAACACAGAGATTTAACGAAGTTCGGCATAAATGCCTATGTTCTCGGGAGCAGAGCGGTGACTTTCCTTTCAGTTTCATAAAAAGAGTTCAAAATCTTTAGAGCTACAAACAATATATATATAACCCTCGTGGAGAATATCTAGTTACAAAATTACTCTTGTACAGTACTGCGGTGGTGTTGCCCCCGCACCCCTAACTCACATAGCAAAACTCCCCCCGATTGAACAAATGTGTCCGCTCCACTCCGCTCACGAGCTTCGTTCCGCTTCAGCATCTGTCCATATATAGAGTCATACCTAGTAATAATAGTTGTCATATATCTTGTATCATATAATCAATACATTTAAAGTAAGTCTATCTATTAGTAATTGAATATTGCTATTGTATTCTCTTTAACTTTTGGTTGAATTGTATGAGTTTCGCAAGCGCAAATTGTTAATTACACTACCATTGATCTTAGAGGACTTTTAGATTAAATTATCACATTGAATGGGCATCACATTCATCCATGACAACTTTTTTTGTGGGGGTAATTAATTGTTTAGACTTGCTTGTTGAATTGACTTGTTCTTTATTCAATGTAAATATTATATTAAAGAGGTGAGTAGGATTCTTGGACTAGAGTTTTCTTTATAAACCTTTGGGATTTTGACAAGTTTTTTAATAACAAACATTATATATAGTTAATTTCAACTCCTCAATTTAAATTTTCATTAAAAATTTAAGAGATATAGATTTCTAGATTTTCATATACTGACTTCCCTGAGCTTCAAAAATGATATAATATATCTTAGAAAATGATTAATCCAATCATGTGGATAGAGTTCAAATGTAATTAGTAAAATCTTATAAGTTTTTGAATTACAAAAAATTCAAAAATTGCGAGTTTTTATGAGTTATAAAAATAAATGGTGAATTATTTAGTAAATGTTGGAATCAATCAAACAAGCTCCTTAAATTTTTTATAAAAGAATTGAGGAGTAAAAATATTTTTTTAAATTATATGAGTTCTATGAGCTTATCAAAGATGATATTTGTCATATATGAAATATACTCCTTAAGAAGTTGATATTAGGCTAAGATGAATTTCAAAATATTAATTTTTTTAATATCAAATTCCATATACTAGTAAAATTTTTAAGGGTACGCCTGGGGTGAGTGTAAGTTCTCATAAAAGTGATTTTAAAACTGTTGTGTACAAAATAACTTCTTTGAAAGTTACTAACGGTATTATATATATATATATATATATATATATATATATATATATATATATATATATATATATATATATATATATATATATATATATATATATATATATCTATATATATCTATATATATATATATAAAGCTGCTTTATTACAATTGTTATACTTTACTAAATGGTTATGCTAAGTCAGAAAAGCGATAATGATAGCATTTAGTTGACAGTAGTCGGGCAAGAACACGATGGTGGTCGTATAATAATGATTGCTGATAAAGTTGGTAGGGGTGTTAGATGGGATTTGTGGGTCAGGTCCGACTCTAACTCGAAATTCATCTGACTATAAACTATTTGATTGAAACCCAACTTGAATATTAAATGGGTCAGAAAGTTTACTCTGAGCCCAACCTAGTTTCAACATGTTGACCCAAACTCGATCTCTATAACCTGTTTAACATAGAGTATAACCTAGTTAGTTTTGAATTAGTTTTGGGTTAATGGTTCAATTTTGAGTTGATGCGTCAACCCGAATATAACTCAATGGGTTAGGATTCCTAACTTGAACTTGACCCGAAAATTATTTGGTTCAAGCCAAACCCATAATTTTTTTGTTGAGTTGATGTCTTGGCTCAATTTTTGGCACCTCTAGACATTAAGTTTAGCCCTAGAGTTTATTAGATCTTTAAATTTTCTTTAAATTCAAGCATCTCTCTACCATATAGAGAATATTTATAATATTCCCGAATGAAATTGTAATTATTTTTGATTGGACTGCCAATTTTTATTCTTTTAAACATAGGCTGTTTAATCAATATTTATCAGCTTTAATGATTTTAAAATTGAGTGATGCAAGACTAGTTGGATTCTTCTCATTAAGACACCATTTGGCATTAAACATGTAAAGTTTGGGGATTAGTAACCATTTTAAATGCGTGATTGGAGCTTTTTTAGACTCTTATCAAATCAATTTTGATATTACTATATTTGTTTTGTTAAGCCTTAAGACATTCAACTTGATCATAAATTTGTTAAAATCGAAGTCAAATAATCTTAAATTTAACTTTTGAATGTCATAATACAAAAGTTGCATCAAGATTCATGATAGAATGGAAGAATATTCGGATGGCTTTTTCAGATAGGTCAAGCCAAACAAATAATTGTCATAAAAAAAGGCCAAATATATAGGATTATTGAACATTAATTATTCAGCATGAGGAGCCAAGTGATTTGAGAGCTTTTTGTATGGCGGAATGAATTTGTATGCTTCTTTTCCATAATACTGCCGACCACACCAACTCAGTTTTCAATGGTTGGAACCATTATGGCTTTTTGCTTCCCTTCCCTCCTTCCAATTATGCCATATTGTTAAAAACTTGAAACTGTTATTTTCAAACTGAGAAGAACTTCATTAGAGGGAAAAAAAATAATGGTGCTCCGGACTCCGGACGTAGTTTGCGTTCGGAGTCTAGCGGTGGAAACGTCATGAGTCAAGTGTGCCCCGCCGCAATACATTGGCATTGATCAGTATTAAAAACGGTGGGGCCTAATTGATACGTCGCATCTGATGTAATATTTTTTTCGCTCATGGGGCAGTGGTGGAATTAGGGGATGGCTAGTGGACCCTCTTTTAAGTTCTAGTTCTCCCAGAGCCATGGGGGGAATCATTTGCAGGATGGAAGGCCCCTTTCCTCTTATGAATGGCTACATATATCTTGGAATCCAATGTGAGGGGCATGAAATTAAGTAATCTAAAATTTTTCCTGGAGAATGGTGCTATGACTTCAACATTTTTTTTACTTGGAAAATAAAAAAGAAAAAAATTGCAATTGCCACTTTCACGTTCAAATCTAGCATGGAAGAGATATGGTTGGTGTGGTTGAAATAAGAACTTCACTTGTTGCACCTGCTTGTGTCTGGAGCCTTAGCATACATTTTGGAGAACAATTTGGCTTTGATTGAGTGGGAGGTTTGATATACATAAGCCATTAGGATGGCAGAGGGATTTTATTCATTATAACTATTTACTTAATATTTAGGTTGATTTTGTCTATTTTAGTGATTTTGGCTTAAAGTTTAGGTTGTTTAAATTTAGGGACCTTTACATATCTCTTCCACCCAATTCCTGTGTATTAACATATCAATTGCTCAAATTTTTAATTTTTACCCAAATTTCAATTTTTATTTAAAGATCATTCAATTCCTATGTAAGTAAAAATTAAAATTTGGGTGATTTATATGTTAATGCGTAGGAATTTGGTGGTATGCATGTAAGGCTCTGTTTGGGGCAGCCGCAGCTTCACAACTTTTCACTGCTAGACTGTATTTGCCTGCAAAGTTATCTAGTTGTGTGAAAACGAAACAACTTCTCAACTTTTCACTCTGGGCCATAAGCTGTCTCGCCGTCGGGGAAGCTCGATTGCTCATTTGATACAAGTTATGTAAAACAGATTGTGAGACAACTGTTTCTGAAAAAATAACCATATTACCCTTGTTTAGTAAAATTTAGAATAAAGCTATAACAACCACATTTTTGAAACTTCAAGAGTAAAAAATCATTTCTAAACACATCAGAAAAAGTACTTACATATTATTAATGAATTAATTAATTTAACTATTTTTTTTTTCATATCACATTTAAAATACTCCCACTTTAAATTTTATAATTATTATTCTTTTGTTAATTGTAAATTGTGCTTAAAAATGTTAAATATGTTAAAATGTTATTAATGAACTAATTAATTTAAAATATATTATGTGATATTAAAGATTTTGAATGTTATGTGCGTAAATACGACAGTGTTAGGTATATACATAAGAATTGTGTGCTATGTGATGCCAGTTATTCAACAAGTTCATGTAAAGAGTAGAGGAATATGGAGCCCATTGCTTTAGCAGCATATAGCACAGTCGTCTTTCAGCTAGGATTAGGCCAGAGCAATTCAATCCAGCATACAGACATTAAAGAGTGGAAAATTGTTCAAAACTTGAAAAAGTTTTTCACCCCAACCAAACCAAGTGGTATATAAAAGCACCGGTAAGAACATAGAAAATCTTCTAAACTTTCACAAACAAAGTACTCGAGCTTACCATATAAAAAGAAACCCAATAATATCCATTGTCAACATTACTACAAAGTAGTTAAGAAAGACTATCCAAGGTACAGAATATTCAAAGAACAGGTACATCATCATTGAATCGAAATAAATAGAAATCTCCATAGTAATTTTATAATGGATGATAAACAGTAAATGCTACCATAATTAGCCACCTCTGTATCTGAAAATATATGATTGAAGCAAGCAAGTTCAATGTTTTAGAGCTATTATATAAAACCGCGTATCGATGAATGCCATTAGAAAAAAAAATTACACTTCCTGCTTCTCATAATCCAAGTTCAGACTGATGCACTCTTGATTGGAGATTAAATCTGCATTGTACATTCATTTTGCAGAGATTACACCCTTGAATGAAAACATGGACAAACTCTGTAGATTTTTGTATGGTTTGCGATGTTCAAGCACATTAACATCTAAGTCGTAATTAACAATGTTCAGCAGGCTTCCTACTCTCTTGCCTGATTTCCGTTCATAAACAATTTTGCCCCTATTCAAGAATAAATCGACGAGTTTTCTCTTCTCAAATAATTTTGCAGTGCAAGCCTCTCTAGCAACCTTCACATTTTTCAGAAAATGTGTTTCTAATATGTGCAACTCGCTCATATGTCCCAACTCCCCAATTCTATAACCATTCTCATTCTTAACACTAAACTCTTTTAGAAAATAATACCACCTAACAGTATGTTGATTTCCAACTGTTTATTTTTCAAATTGAATAAAAATTGAATCAGTTCTTTTCAAAATTGAACAAAAATTAAACATAAATGAAAACAGAATGTTGGCACCAAGATATATTCTCAAAAACCAATGAGTTACACTAAATCAAACTACATTTGCTAATAACTAGTATGTTGGCAGCTGTATTATGGATGGACGATTCTAGCATGAAGAGTTTTACTAGTTATGGAATCAAATGGAATATTGCGAGTTCAAGAAGAAATGAAATAAGAATCTATACTAGAAAAAGAAGTTTTATATACACGACAAAAAGGAATACATCTTGGATATTCAACTGTAGAATAATTTGAAAGCACCGGTAAGAAATTGCATAATAAATGAATTGATTAGATTGGACATTATTTGACAGAGGAAAAGTGGAGGTATGTAGCCTTATAAACATTAACATGACAAGCAAATAAAAAGATAAATTCCATAAAACAAACATAGCTGTAAGACTTAACAGTCCAAAGTTTATACATTTATTCAACAAACACTTTAATTGCAATGCCACCGGAGATGTAAGAAAAAGAAAAATTGTCTGCCAATTGTTCTACTATGCAAAAGACGAGTGTTTAAGAAGTTTTCTGTAGCAATTGTCAGGCAAAAAGCTACACAGCTGAAATAAATTCAAGGAAGATCTGCATATATACCACTCAATTCCCAAGTATTACATATCTAAAACTATAACTTCAATGTTTAATTTGCATACATACCACTCAATTCCCAAGTAACTCTCATTGGAAAATATTTTTTTGTTTTCCCCATTGACGTAGTAGCTGAGATTTATATTTTGGTTGTGTTTCAACATGCTTTATTTTTGGGGAAATTATGATGCTTGACATATTTTTGAATATCCATGGTATAGTGAAAAGGATACTTAGGGTTAGGCTACTGTAACTTAGGAGCTAGAATAATCTCAATGGGCTAGGCAAAAGAAGGGTTAGGCTAATGTATCATGGTCATAAATCTTTAACATTGGTTTAGGTTGTTTATTTAACTTAAGAGCAGCTTCGAACCTTTATTTTTTCCAATCAATATTAATTATGTGAAAAAGTGATGGAAGATTCATGGATGTAAAGGTGCATATCACCGACGGAATGTGAAGATACAAAACACTCCAACGGAATGTGAAAAATTAAAATGATAATATTTTTACATACATACCACCCACACCATTCGTTCCTTCAGTAGCTAATTCATTCTACTGAATCAAACTGAATGTGAAGAAGCAAAGCACTCCAACAGAAGGCATGACTTTCAAGCACAATTAAGTGAAGCTACCAATATATACTTAAGTGAAAATACATGATATTGCAAGCCCTTTCAGCTAGAACATTTTCTCTTCAACAAACACATTAATTGCATAAAGTTCAATTAAAAATCCTTACTACTAAATGAAAGATGGACATAATTACATAATTGCTTAACGTTATCTTAACAGAAGAAAACATAGGAATAGACTTCAGTTAATAAACTCTGAAATCTCCAATCATATGCCTACTATCTCATCAGTTATCCATTCCTTCAGCTCTGCCATCTCGCTTGCACCTTCCTCGTCTACAGTACGAGTGGTGAAAGTCTCATTATCTTCCTGTGTCAAAGACTGGCCTAGACGGTACTCGAACGCTTTTGCAAGCACATGTTCTTGATTCTCTTCCGCTAAATGGAATTCTATATCACTACAAGAATGATGTCTTCTAATATAATTGTAGAGAGTCATTGTAGCAAACACAATTTGTACCTATTTCGAGAACTTGTAAGGATGCATATCACGAAGTATCACCCATTTCTTTTTCCACACACCAAAAGTTCTCTCAATGACACCATGTAACAATGAATATCATTTATTAAACATTTCATTTCTGCCTCGTGTAACGTTGCTTGCATGTGCAAAATCTAGTATGTGATATCTCGTATCAGGAAATGAATTTAGATACCCTCGGTGCAATGGGTAATTAACATCGAACAAATAGTATTTCTCTGATAAAAGAACAGTTATTATTGAGGTCCAATTTAGGCATTTAATGATCTCAATCCCGAGCATACCTGCAAGTGTATTTAGAAATTTGGTATTGAGATCCCGCGTCGCAGATTTAAAAAATCCACTGTCATGTGCTCCATTCTTCCAACCAGCCATAACAAAAGTAAAACACGTGTTAAAGTCACAGGCGACCATTACATTTTGGTTGGGGCTTCCATAACGGCCAATAAATGCAACTTTGTCATTATTTGGGATACGTGCGTCAACATGTGTTTCATCAATTTTACCGATGTAGTTCTAGTTGAGTTAATGTTAGGTTTGACATATCATTGCAAGCTCTAAAAAAATTAACTATATTGCATCCAAGACAATACCTTGAAGAAATGCATATATCGTGCATCTTATGATATCTCAGTGGGTATCCGCTCGAACTTATGATCTGAGGGTCTGATGACATGACCGAAGAGGCTAACAAGTGCGCTCAATCCGATGGAGAAGTACTTGCTTATTGTTTCCGAGGAGTGCTGAAATCGCTCTATCAATCCTCTCATGGACTCATTTTGGAATAATATGAACAATGTTATTGTGAGCACCTCGCATGTAGAGGTCATCGAAGATCCATGACGTTCATGTGCTCCTACGAGTAATTCCAGAAGATTAATAAGTACTGTATGGCTCATTCGAAACATATTACTGAATCTTGTAGGGTGCCCCGCAAACAACTCTCCAACCCATTTATAGCTAACGTATGTCATGCAAGGCGACCGATCAATGTATGAGTTGTAGCACTCATACATTAAACATATTGCAGTAAAAAACATCTCTCTGCTTTCTTCTACGTGAATCCATTTTGACCGCTATCTGCCTTCTTCTATTTGCATCCATGGTGACTGGAATCCCTAAATTGTAACCCTTAAACAGTTATCAGTTACATGAGATTTTGAGACATAAACAAAGAAGTTTGCATTAAATTAGAAATGTACAACATAGTTCACAAATACAACTCTAGAAAAAAAATAGTGCAGCAAAAATGTTGTAGTCATGAAATATATAAAACATCTCAAATGTTCAAGCGATCATTAAAACGCTGAATATATGCCACTCTGCGGGCGGCAGACATCTTCACAAAGATATCTCTACGGACCGGATCCTCTATCAATTCTATTGCCAATAGGTACAAATCTTCATCCGTATAAATTTCAACCGTAGCGCTTAGAATTTCAAGTGCTTCCTCAATAGTGCTTGAATGTGAAGTCTGACATTCAGCTTTGTAACAAAAAACTGCCTCTGATAACTCTTTTCTGAGGAAACAAACATCAGATGTTTGTTTATCAACCCTCGAATGTTTGGAACACGAAGTGGTTTCATATTCGTTCTGATCCGAGCTGGAGACATCGATGAAATCAACTGAATCTTCAGGGGTTCCCAAATTCACAGCATTGCCAGCGAACCCTATCTCGCTTGGGCTACATGCAAAGTTCCCCGTTGCAAGCACCACCTCGAACATGCGGTCTAGTTTCTCCTCAAATTTAGACTCAATTCTAGAAAGCTTAAACTTCTTAGCAGCAGGCACCACCTACATAGAAATTGATAAACACCCAATTAAGAATAAACTATATAGTGACAGAACAATGAAATTTACTATCAATGCTCACCGCAAGTCTTTCAACCCACGATTCCTCAAATACAGCAACTGTTCGTTTCACTGGATCCCAACCGAGACCCTTAAATCCTCTTTTTAAGTCATTCCAAATTTTCCAGTCCTTATTCAGTTGGTCACACTTGTTTTTCAGTTGCAACCTGTTATAATCCTTGTCAGTACTTTCCTTGAAATTCCTGATAATATTTTCCCACCCTTCCTTATTGAAGAAGGTCGTAAGCTTATTTCCCCAGTCAATCTCTTTAAGACATAATCGCAAAATATTATTTGAGTATCTTTTTCTCACAATGCACAACCTCTTTAAGTTTATTATTCATTTTATTACTATCACAGAACAAAGTCATGAAACACAACAATAGAAACAATTAGAGATTAGAAAATTGTATAAAAAAATAATGCAAAACAATTCATAAAGTAATGTCATGACGAAAATCTTTATGGATAAATTTAAAAAAGTAGCGACTAAAGTAAGCAAATTTGTTTCAAATGTGATGGCTTGAAAATTATCAAGTCAGCATTATAGAATTAAAGTTCAATTGAATGCTAAGAAGTGTTAAATAAGCAAATATTAAATTGATTAAAAAGAGTCAATTTAAGCAAAGGTCGTATAGGGAATTCAGTGGTTTGCATATGATCATTAATATAAATTTTTCAATGAACAATTGGACTGTTGGTAAAGAGTAACATGCTAGATTTAAGTTTGAAAGCTTCATAATACCTTTAATTAGCAAACTGTTCTTGCATTATATCAATTTGTGAGAAATATGCCCAATAATCCATCTTTTTGCCACAATTACAACAGCGCTAATGTGTTGGACATGTAAATACATAGAAATTGTGTGGTAATGTAAGAAATCTAAAACATTTATAATAAAGATCGATGTTTAGATAATAGATAAATAAATGTCTAAGAATCAATTGCATATATATAAATCCCAACCCCCCCCCCCACCGTTTTTTATTCTTTTTTTTTGAGGCAATTACATAGTCCAACATGTCTTTTATGCTAAAAATTAAATCTCACCATGAAAATTCTACAAATCAACAATAAAAATTAAAAACAAACAAAAGTGAGAAAACTAACATAAATGAACACTTAAACAAAAATTTCATATCAGTATGAGCAGTTAATCTAAACATTTTATGGGATCCAACATTTATCATAAAGAAAAAATGTTAGATTATAGCTAAATAAATATTTATGATTTCAATTGCATATAAGAAAATCCCCCTTTTTTTACTTTTTGAGAAAATAAATGACAAAGTTCAACATGCATTTTCTGTTAAAAAACTGATTCTCACTATGAAAACTCTATAAATCAACAAAAAAATAAAAATCAAACGAAAGTGACAAAACTAACATAAACAGGCACATAAAAATAAAAAAAAAACCTTTGCAGGGTGGAGCAGATAATCTAAAACACTTAAAGGGCTCCAACAACCTTTGATAAATCAATATGCATGTGCACCCAGCGAGGTCGGATTTGCTGAGACCCAAGAGACTGTGGTTGTCAGTCTATCCGATGATTCTCCAGTACTACCTAGCCTTGGACAGACTGAGATGCAGTCAACGAATCGATCAAAGCGTCCTCGCTTCGAAGGTAGGAAGAAGAGTGGAGCTGCATCAAACAAAGCTCAACTCTCCTACTTGGTCGAATCTTCAAATGATGCACCGCATAAAGTGCAGAAATCCTCGGTGAATGATGTGGTTTCAATCTTGGAGGAGGATGAAGACATTGCGAGTGATGATGACCTGTATTATTTCGCGGTTGAATCTGCTACAGGATTCGGTACGCAGGGACTTCTTCATGGCAATATCTAAGAAACGTAGGGTGAAGTACCTACGACATTTTTATTACAGGAGGAACATGTGATTTGGGTTCAAATTGTAGTTTAAATAGCACATTTGGACAACTATGCATTTATTCTAAACTTATGATTGTCTGGTTGTTTCTTTGAACGATTTATTTTGTTAACGCAGTTTTCTTTCGTCGTTCCTTTCATATTATTCTGGTAAGTGTTTACATTATGCATGTGACTTGGGGTGAATTATGCATATGAATTGCTTATTGATTTGGTTTTCTTTTTAAATTCAAAGTAAAATCTAGTATGGATCCTGAGGAACGTCGTCGTAGGAGAAGAAACGCAGCAATAAACTTGGCAATCGACTACTACAACACCTACATTGACCATCCCCGATGTTACACATCAGCACAAATTGGGGAAAAATGAGTTGTAGAGATGTTAGAAGGACATCCAACCAGATTCCACAACATATTTAGAATGAGTCAGGAGGTATTTAAAGATCTTTTAGCGGAGCTTGTTGACTCTCATGGACTGCATGGGTCTACGAGGACAACAAATCGGGAGGTATTAGCAATTACTATTTACATACTTTCACAGAACGAGTCGATGCGTTCAGCGATGGAACGATTTCAACATTCTTCAGAAACAATTAGTAGGTACTTCACAGTAGGTTTGAATGCTCTGCTTAGCCTAAGTAGAGATGTTATCAAATCACTTGATCCAACATTTGCACAAATACCACGAGAGATTCGTAACGATCCTCGGTACATGCCGTTCTTTAAGGTATTTCATTTACAATTCATTGTTCATTTTTTGAATCAACGTACAAATAATGTGCCTAAACATTGTTAGGATTGTATCAGAGCAATTGATGGAACACATATCGATGCACGTGTTTCGAACAATGAGAAAGTTGTGTTTATCGAACGAAGTGGAATACCAACACAAAATGTCATGCCGGTATGCGATTTTAACATGTGTTTTACATTTGTCATGCCTGGTTGAGAGGGTAGTGCACATGACAGCAGAATATTTAAAAGTGCAACGAGAAATGAACGCTACTGTTTTCCGCATCCACCAAACGGTATGTGTATTCTAACAAAATTCAATTATGTGATCTTCATACATAAAAAATTACTTACAAATTTTAAACAGGAAAATATTATCCGAGTGGATGCCGGTTATCCGATGCAAAGAGGTTATATGAAACCATTCCCGGATACAAGGTATCATATACCGAACTTTGAAAGAGCAAGTAATGTGACACGAACCCGAAAGGAGGTCTTCAACAAACGACATTCTTCCTTAAGAGGCGTGAACGAGAGGATATTTGGTGTTTAGAAGAAAAAATGAGTTATACTATGAGACATGCCCTCGTATCCGTTTTTTAAACAGGTGTAGATCGTTATAGCAACAATGAAGCTGCATAATTACATTAGGCGTCATCCATCGAGATTCGATGTTGATTTCTGCAGTGCAGAAGTAAATGAAGAAGTAGCTGCACAACCAGCAGAAAACCAAATAGGTTACATGAATCGATGATAGCGAACAACCTAAAATTTGCACCAAAGACAGCGAAGGTGCTGAAGAGATGGCATCGCTTCGAGAAGAAATAACAAATGTGTTGGTTAATATGACATAAAATTATATCTCCTTAGCTAGATTTTTGGATCAGTTCTATTTTGACTTGTATCGGAGTTTTATTAAATTTTGTGGTATATAAAAGTAATGTATTTCTTTTAAATTTGGTGGTTTGATGCTTATGTTGGTGATGTTTGATGTTTAGTTTAGTTTTTGGTTTAGAAATTGCGCAGTTGGCAATCAAAGTATTTAATTTATATATTCGCTTGCATTTCAGGAAGAAATGAGTTCCATCATGTCGGCTACCTCTCACCGAATTTTATATCACTGTGGCCTCCAAACATCGCTTTTAACATCACGACAACAGCACAGCTTTCGCATAAAGTTTTATTGCTACCCTCGAAACATTTCACAACAATGCGGTTTCTTCCGATGGGCTGACAGTCTACCAGATTCTCAAGAGCCCGATGCTAGAGAGTGGACGACTTCACCAGAAGATTGTGTGACACGAGAGTTACGTAACCGAAAACTAAAGTGAACATTATTATCGTGTTAGTTGTTATTGTAATTGTCCTACAGTTCTTTTTCACTGTATTGTTGCTAGCACGTGCTTGAGAGGTCACGATGTACATCTGCAGGACTTTATGACTTTTTGAGATATGCAATCGTTATCTTTATGTTTTTTGTTTCAAATCATTTACAATTACATTATTTTAAACTCAAAATTTTAATACTTTTAAATGACATAGATATATTAAAATATGTACATATAAATCGATAAATATTTTTAAACACATCTTTTACTAATTTAAAAATATAAATATATAGATATGAAATAACTTTTAATATATGATCGTTTTTAGCTTTAAATATATATTTAACTATATAGACATGAAATACGGTTGTGTTAAAATAAAAAAATCAAAATTTTAGTGTTAAACTTTTAAAAATAAAATTTTTATTTATTACTTTTAATATTTAAAACATAAAATTTTTAAAAAAATTTGTATTTGCAAAACTTGTATATCATATAAATAAATCAAAAATTTCGAAAAATTTTAATAAACAGGGGTAGGCTGGTCATTTTTACAGAAAAAACTTTTTCCCAAAACTGCGACCAAACAGACAACCAACTTCCCGCAGCATATCTTGCGAGACGGCGCAATTGCTAATTACAAACTCGAACAGTACTGCAGCCAAACCAAACAGGCCCTTAGAATCAAAACAAAGAAAATTGCTGATGGTTTTATTTACAGACTGAATCTTGTCATTATTCTACAGCACAATAAGGTACTTTCTCATGAGAAGTGGTCTGCGATTGCAGTGCAGGTCACAGTAATGTCTTACAACGAGACTAGGATTATAATTCACAACAAGAGACCAGAATGGTTAAACATTGAAAGGGATTTTTAATGTGATTCAAACCCGAGATTCGTATACTTTTTTGCATCTCTGTGAACATATACATTGACAACTAAACCAAGCTCTGAAACTTTTCCCATACTTCGGAAATTATAGCAGCAAAGCAGCCACAAGTGCATTAATTCAAACCAAATAAGCTGCAAAAACATGGTGTTTTTTAGTAGCTGGGCTTGATGATGTAGTACGAACCAAAAATGATATATCGGCCATTTTAATGAAATTGCACTTGCTTGCTGTCCAGCAACAAATGAATAAATAGCACGTTATAAAATCTTATTATCCAAGCACCGCACACAGACTAAACTATGCATAGGCATTTAATAAGGAGAGCAAGCACTAGGCTTTGATTGAGTATAATTGAATGCTAAACAGGGGAACGAACAGTCATCTGCTCGAATTAAAAATATCATTTCAACTTCATATGGAGAACTCAAAATTGATGGAAAAAAGAAGCATTAGTTGGCAATATCTTTAAACGTCAAAGCACCCTTTTTGTCCCATTCCCTCCAATTTAACTCCAAAATTAACATAAGTGTCATAGGGGTCATTGTTTTCGAATTAATGCAGATGCATGGAGGCAAACTAGTCCAATTATTTGCCAAAATCTACAAATCTAACAAACACATCCGTTATTATTGATATATACTTAAAGCCTTCAATAGACTTTAATCTCCACGAGGGATGATGTTGATTATATGACATTGAATCATTATTTCCTCAGAGTCATCTCCCTAATATCTCTCCCAACATACTCTTCAATATGGGGGTGCTAACTGCCCTCTCTAACTTGACGAGTTGAGCCATTGCTTCTTGATCATGCCTCTGATCATGTCAATTACGTCAATAATAGATTATCTTCTTGCCTCTCCAATTCAAACATCAAATAACACAAATACATTATTTATACTATGTGAGTTCATCAGTCCTTTTTTTTTTGGTGGAAATATAATTACATGTACTTAGATGTTGAATTAATAAGAATACAAAATTCAGTAGCTACATTTCCACAAAGTAAAGATCATAAAACTAATTTGAGATAATTTGCCATGCACTCACAGCCCAGTTGATCCAAATCCGCCAGCTCCACGAATAGAAGAACCTAGATCTTCAGTCTCAACAACATCTGGAGTTATAATCTCCTGAATAATCAGCTGAGCAACGCGATCGCCTGGCTTTACCATAAAATCCAACTCCGAATGGTTGAACAGTATAACACCAACAGATCCCCTGTAATCCGCATCTATAACACCCGCGCCCACGTCAATCGAATTCTTCCATGTCAGTCCTGATCTCGGAGCGATTCGTGCATAAGTATTTTCTGGTATAGCAATGCTGAGATCGGTAGGAATGAAAGCTTTCCCTCTAGCCGGAACTTTGACCTCAGCAGCACTGGAGAGATCATATCCAGCAGAAAGAGGAGAACCTCTGGAAGGCAATATGGCATTGGAAGAAAGCTTCTTTACCTTGAGGAAGTTAAGGCTGAGAGGTGCCACTTCGGAGAGTTTGGCGATTTTAGAGCAAGATTCGTGGATTACGCCGCTTTCCGCCATGGCGCTGCTCTGAACCGGAAGTGAAGAAGGATTCGGCCTGTTTGTAATTTGTAGACGGAGCGCAGATGAAAAGTCGAAGCTACGCGGGCGAAACTGAAAATTTATCCCGCCATTTCAGAGCTCGCGGAGCTTGATCTTCTAGGGTTTTTTAATAAAAATGCTCTTTGCCGCCATTTCATCCCGCCATTTCATCCCGCCATTTCATCCCGCCGTTTCATGAATCGTTTTTCAACCACTTGAATAAGTTTGAAATAAACATTCAGTCATGTATGAAATAATTATATGATTTGGCACCAAATTCGTATTTAGTACATGCATTAGCGGATGTTCATAATTCCTATTTAGCAATACGCATTATTAAGCCTTTTATCTCATCAAGTGAGCAATAACGCGCAATAACACGGGAATAACACGAAGGAATATTTCTCGTGTTACTCCGCGGTTAGCGCTGTTTTGGCGAATAAAACGGGGGATATTCGGAATAACACGGGGAATATTCCTCGTGCTATTCCGCATTATTCATGTGTTATTGCGATAGTATTGTAACACCGGGAATATTCCTAGTGTTATTCCGCGTTATTCCCGTGTTATTCCGCGTAGTATTGATGTGTTATTGTGGCGGTGTTACAATACCACCACAATAACGCGGAATAACACGGGAATAACACGAAGAATATTCCCTGTGTTATTTTGTGTTATTCTCCGTTTTATACCGCTCAAAACAGCGCTAATCGCGGAGTAACACGAGGAATATTCCTTCGTGTTATTGCACGTTATTGCGAGATTCCACGTGTCTCGCATGGATTGACCTCCGCACCTAACTCTGCGTGCGTAGTCCGGATGTAATATTTTTCCCATCAAGTGAGGTCGGTTACATGAATTCTTTTTCTTCTTCATGTCCTATTGGACAAAAAATTGCATACATAAACTGATGGGAGGCGTCCACGTCTGTATAACCTCTTTGTAACTTATTTGTAACTTACAAATATAAGAATGTTACATAGAGATCACAGACATATTATATGAAGGTTACAGGAGGTAAAAACACGGAATACCCTCCTTGTAACCTGCTTTAACCTCCTTGTAACCTCGCTTTACGTACGCAGCGCTGCGTACGCTTTACGTAGGAAAGTTTTTTCCGTCCTATTGAGTGTTATATTTTCATTAATTCTTCTTTATATAATATGCCCAAGTCTTTTTAGACGCTTGACTCATATTGTAGTAAATTAAGCAAGTGGTTAGCAAGACTTAGTTCCCGACGATTGACTGATTTTAAGAACAACAAATCCTTCCGAATCTTATTAGTATAGCATCCTTGGCCTAATATAGAGGAGGGCTGAGGGAAGGAAGGCTTTGTTTGTGAAATGTTGCTCGCAACAACCTCTTTTCTGGTGTTTTTCATTTCAAATTTCAAGAGAAACCCATTTCTAGGATGTGAGGAGCCGTGAATGCAGGGCCCGGGTAAATATCCACTGTGACATTCTGATATGTGATTACTGGTGATTCCAATCTCATGTTTTTGATTCGCAGAGAACAATCCAAACTGAGGCAATCATTTCATAATCGCTTCACCTTACTACCTTGCTTCCATTGCGATTGCCACTATAGAATGTGTGTGGCCCGGCCCCCAAGGGCCATGGGGACTAAATGTCATCCCCACCATTTTGTAATCGTCATAGCTTCATATATGAAATATAATACTTTTAAATGATCTTCAAGTTGTTATTGATATGTTTTGAAGGAATATCAAAATTTTTATTCACAATATGTTGTATTTAATGATACCTATGTGTAATATATTTGTTTCTACTCTTATTAATCTCCTAGCATAAATGCATAGCATTTTCCCCCTCAAAGATAATTGCACATTATGCTAGTTTTTTTCCATGGACATCATCAATATGCATATGTTGTTGTAACTCAAGTTCTATCCGTGTCTTAATGTTTATTATAAAATTGTTTGTAATGGCGTCAATGTGAAGGATTAACTGATAATTTTCCATCATCTCCACTTCGACAAAATAAAAATCCATCTTTAATTGCATCGAGTTGTCATCATAGGAACATAAATAATACAACTCAACGTATGACTACAAGTCTCAATGTTTTGTAAACACAACACATCACATTTATCATGCTGTATTGCAATCACCACCTTCGCTAAAATTTCTCTCTTAAAATATTTAATCATTCTCATCATATAAACATTACCTCTGATAAATTTGCACTCTTTAGGCAATATTCTATAGACATAATAGCATAATTCAAACTTGCAATCTCTTAGCTAATAAAGATTAATGAAATTTAAATTTAATGGTGAAACATAGAAAATAAGGATTCATTTGTTACCCTAATTCCTCAGAAATCCCAGATAATAAAGTCTTGATAAATATCTCATCTAAATCTGTGAAACTGAACTTACTTTTTTATAATTCATATACCATATAAATATGCAAATATTACACTTTGATTTTTTTTTAATTATTAAGTAAATATGCAAAATAACATTTTCATCCTTCTTAAGAGTTAGTTTTTATACAATCACTAAGGTAAAAAGAACAACAAAATTGAAAACAACCTTGGATGATAAAGATGATAAAGCCAGACTAAGGTGAATATCTAACACTTCCTCATAATGCTGAAATGCACAGTTACAACTAATGTTAAAAATAAATAGACAAATAATTAACTTCTGTATATGTTTGTGACCTCACATACAGCTCTTTTACATGCCCCGAGAAACTCATCGGTATATTATGTTGGAACAGTTGAACCAAGCTAAATGGTAAAACTATTAGTCAGTACTTTACAGGAGTCAGCCCACCGAGAGCTGAATGATAAATATCTCTTGTGACAGAAGAAGCACCATATCTCAGCAACATAACGTGCCAGAAATGGGCCGCTTTACAGTCTTATGAGATAAAAGCTCAACAAAAACAAGCCCCTACTCTCTTTGAATAGAATAAAGGATTCACATTCAACAATGGAGAATATTTAAGCTTTAGTGAACTCACTCAATTGGTATTAACAGAATATGTTAATCGTGATTCTGAGAAGGCACTTCCTCCATCAGCTAGAAGAGGAAGATTCTTCTGCACCATTAAAAAAAGCTTAGCTCCATCCGGCAGAGTACATGAAGCATGAGGACCAAAGCCTGGTCACCTATGAAGTAAATAAATTAGACATATAAAACAATTCTAGGGAGTTCGGCCTGGACTGCTCGTTATTACACGGTGAGCCTCTGTTGATGGAGATCTACCAACTGCTTCCAGAATCCTACTGAATACAACTTTTACAGGCACACATGTCACGAGCGGTACCGAGTCCTCCGTTTTAATCAAACCATCAAGTTTATGTCCATCACACTCACCGCTCAGCTTCTCATCAGATGCCAGGGAAGATAGTGTTCTTGTCTTCTTACTAGACAAGCTTAATCTCTTTGCATTCTTCTTCTGGAACTTCCTTAAAGTTGACTGGTGAAGCAAGGAAACTCTCTTCTTAGCCGGTCTCACCTGGTGCTTCAAGTAGTGATAGTATGCCTCCTTGTGTAATGGAGGTTTGCTTTCACGTCCTGAATGTTGGAACAGGTCAGCATCCTCTTCCTCCAATGCAGCTGTTAAAGGAATCGAACGAGGAACTCTCTGCATTGCAGTTCTTCTGGCAGTCCGCCACATAGCTTGAGGAGCGGCACTTTCGTCCATAACAGCATCATGTGTAGAGACAAGGTGGCTAGCGGAGCCATCTTCCAGGATTTCAATCTGAATGGGATGACCTATTATTGCTTTTCCATTTAGTCTGCTCATTAGTGAAACCAGAGGAACATGCTCACCTAGATAGCTAGTTTGAACCTTCAAATCCACATCTACTAACAGAGGCTCCATCTCATTATCAGGATGAGTGACATAAACCTGGTCAAATAGATCAACTGATTCCCCCCACAGTGGATTACAAGTCAAATTAGATGGCTCCCAGATAGATGGGTTTAAACCATGGGAATCCTCATCAGAATCATTGAGGCTGCAGTGGCTCCTAATAGATTGTACAGGAATTCTCATATTACCATATACAGTCAACTCGTTCTGATCCAAATCCTTATCAACCAAATCATTCTCATAATCAGGATTTTCAAACTCCTCCTTTATGGGATAAAAGCCCCGGCCTTGAAGCCTTTGGTTGGATGGTTCTGCTCTGCCAAACTTCAGACTATCCTTGGTCTCACATGTTGAGCTGATGGACCCGCTGCATTTACCTAAATCAGCACAGCATGATTTTATGTCGCCTGCATCGATGAGCCTCTTCCCTACATTTCGAATGTTTCGTTTACCCTTCATGCGCCATTTAGAAACACCAGCCTCAGAAGAAGTGTCTTTAGGCTGCCCTTGTAGCTGGGATAAAAATCCAGAAAGAGGAACATCCTCCTGGATCAGGCTCCTGAACCCTCCTGAAACTTGAAATTCAGAAGGATCACAATCTTTTGATCCTGGTAACAGTACATCAGTTGAATCTGCAAATTAAGAAGCACAAGTAATGTAAATAACAGAAAAGAAAGGAAATAAAATAAAATAAAAGAAGATGATCAGGGGGAGCAAAGAGGTCAAATAAAAAAAAAAATCAGAAGATGAAAAAATAGCCAACATTTTATTTGTAAACACTGGGTGGGCATTCAAGTATCTTTCCAAAAGGAATTGCAAAACCCTTTACGAAGACAAGAAAATGAATTCTTAAGAATAAATCATACTGCAAATGTGCAATTTTAAAAATGAAATAAGTTCGCATATTGAGAAAATAAGCATGGTTCCTTGTCAGTTGCACTTAATGCAAACTTCAATCACAAGTTGTCGATTTCTTTCAACAACTTGTGTGGCTAAAATTAATTCAATCATATCTCACAATAGCTATTAAGTAAAATTTTCTCGCCTGAAGATAAAGCCCTAGCATATTACTTGAAACCTACTCAAACAACAGGAGAAGCTGCTCACATGTTTGAATTTTATTTTTAAGCAATTCAAAACCTTCTGAAAAAATCCATGGCCAATTGGTTGGAGAATTTTTTCTCCAAAATCATAATTTTGAGCCATACACTTTGCAATTTATCACTCATCATTCCCAGAAAAATAATTCAAAACCTTCACCTCTCCATTAATAGTCCATGGAAAATACAGTCACCTTCATCAGTGCACCATATTGCCTGAAGGGGGAAAAAAGAAAACAAAGCATAGAATCATATCAAATGAAAGTGCTAACTCTCGCCTTCTTCACGAGAAAGGGGAAGAGGTCGTTTAATTGTAAATTTTATTTTAAAAAAAACATAATTCTACCAAATAAAAATTTCAGCCTTCCACCTTTATAGATCCACCATGAAATACCTCCCAATGTTAGTCGATTTACAAATTTATTTTTTCTAAAAAAATCATTAATAAATATAAACATCATGCAATCATATTATACCTTCTAGGCTACAGAACCCTATATCAACAACTTTTATCATTTTTCAGAAAAGAAAATCTTTATGAATGTCTCTACTTCCAAGAATCTCATTTCTTCCTATTTTTTGCAAATACAAGCTTCCTACTTTTGATCATTGTGGGATTTATATAAATATCACAAAATTTTTATATATTTATATATTTAACGCCTAAGTCTTTATATTTACTTACGTCATACCCAAAACTCTAAATAAAATCAACGTTTGTTAACTCATCTAACAGAAATACACATTTTCATGTATATATTATATCAAAAAAGGGAAGGGTAAAAATGGTCAATGGACAATTTATTTTATATATTTTTATTTATTTATTTATTATTATTATTTATTATTTCTTTTTGGGGGGTGTGGTGTGTGTGTGTAGAATGTCTCATTTTAATCTCAAACTATCTAATGTATAGCTCACGGACTCCTCAAATCTAATACAATAAGCAGTTTAAATCATACTTAAAAGAATTAAGTGCAATATCAGTCTTTATTACATTAATATAAAAAAATAAAAGGTAAAAAAGAATCGTTGATTTTGCGAAGGAGAAAGGAAAAAATTGAAGTAAAATTCTATCTGTGATATTTAAATTTTCATAAATATCTACATTTAGAATGAATTTAAATCTGAAGAAAAATTTAGGTTTTCAATTTAAAAGGAGTATTGGAAGAAAAATGAAGGATAAATCAAGAAGGAAGTTTACTTTAGGTATTTTCTAAATACTATGGTTAATTTTATTTCAACAAAAATTTAATTTCTAAATACCATGCTCTTGCTGGACATTTACAGGAGGATGTACCTTGGTGTATATTTTTTGCTGATGATATCTTTCTTGTGGATAAGACTAGAGAAAGTGTTCAAGAACATACTTGAATTATGGAGGTCTATAATGGAGTCTAATGGTCTTCGCTAAAACTGAATACATTGTATGTAATTTTAGTAATAGCTCTAGTGCAAGTTTATAACTATGGGTGATCAAATCATTAAAAGGTGTGAATATTTTAAATATCCCGGGTCTATTGTTCAAAGTGGTGGTGATATAGATGGGGATGTTATTAGTAGAATTCAAGTTGATTGGTTGAAGTGGAGGACTGCATCGGGTCTATCGTGTGATAAAAAAGTAACGCTTAGACTGAAAGGAAAATTTTATAAGATGGTGGTGAGACCAGCAATGCTCTATGGCACGGAATCTTGGCCTTTAAAAGAGAAGCATAAAAGAAAGTTAAGTGTTGCTGAGATGAGAATGCTTAGGTGGATGAATGGGTTGGCACTTAGAGACAAAATTTGAAATGAATATATCCGTGATAGGGTTGATGTAGTCCAATGGCGGACAAGATTAGAGAGAGTTGTCTTAGATGGGTTGGTCACATTAAACGTCGGCCATCTGATGATTCGATTAGGAAAGTAGATGTTTTAGATTAAACTGATGTTAAGAAAGGCAGAGGTAGACCTAAAAAGTCTTGGGCATAATGTATAAAAAATGATCTTAGCCTATTAGTATTAAATGAAAATATGCACTCAATAGAATGCAATGGAGAAAAAGGATTCATGTAGTCGACCCACTTAGTGGGATAAAGGCTTGTTGTAATTGGATGAATAAAGTAGGAAGATTAGAATAGTGAATACTTTAAAAAAAAATATTAAAGAATTAAAATTTTAGAAATTTAGTTGAAAATATTAAAATGTTAAATTATGGTTATTAATATTGACATGTCTTTAGATATAATAGAGTGTTTGGTACTTTAGATCCAGGTGAATTGTAACATTATTTTAAGAGAGATTAACACAAATGCTTATTTAAAAATTAATCAATATTAAGCAAGAAATTCAAATGTATGTTTTATGGTAATATGTGTTAAACTAAGGTCACAGGTTAGGATATAACAAAATCGTTGAAAATTAAGATTAACAATTACTTTCTACTTGTCATAAGTTCTTTAAATTTTAAATTGCATTCAAGTTTCAAGAAGTTAAAGCATGATAGTATAGACAAATTAATTGTTCATTTAATATTTTACAAATATTACATATACTGCATTCACATTAAAAGTCTAAAAGACATTTTATAAAGTTAAAAGAAATCAAAGAAAATAAAATGAGATAAAAGTTAATCACAGGAGTCACCCTTTTATGAAATTAGATGGGGACACTGTTAAACCTGTGCATGAATATTAAAAAAAAAATTGAAAAAGAAAAAGAAAATGAATATACTTTAATTGATACATAGTTAAATAGTGCGCCTGAGATACATATTTAAATGAAATGTAACTAAAAATGTTAAAAAATCTCTAATTAAAGAAACTACAAATAGTAAAAAAATTCAATCAAATGAAATTTTAATATTTTCTCATTTTATAGCATACATGTTAGAGCATAAATATAGAAACTTAGTATAAAGTAGAACATAAATAATTCAGTTTGTTATTTAACTTAATATATTCATTAACTACTTATTTCAGAAAATCTCCTTTGAATTATATGACAGTCATCAGAGCATATTTTGATAGAAGGAGAAGAAAATAGGTATAAAATAGTATTATTTCTATGTTTAATTACTTTTATTAACTAGTGTTGTTACAAATGGGAGATTTTTATATGTTTGAGTAATGTATGAGAACTTGTGTGGCTTAGTACTTCCTTACCACTTGGATATTATTGTGCTCCCGAGGTACCTATTTAAATGAAATGTTATTAAAAATGTTAAAAGTCTCTAATTAAAGAAACTACGACTAGTCAAAAATTTCAACCAAATGAAATTTTAATATTTTCTCGTTTTTATAGCATGCATGTTAGAGCATATATATACAATTTACTACAAATTAGAACAGTAATATTTCTCTAAATTGTTATTTAACTTAATATACTTATTAACTAATTATTTCAAAAAAAAAACTCCTTTGAATTAAATGACAGTCATGGGAGCATATGATTATAGAAGAATATGAAAATAGGTATAGGATAGTATTATTTGTGTGTTTAATTTCTTTTATTTACATGCGTTGTTACAAATTGGACATTTTTATATTTGTGGCTTAGTAGTTCTTTACCACTTAGATATAAATGTCGATAGTTATATATGTTAGAAGCAGTTCTGCCATCTGACCATCGATTCCCTCCTTAGAAATTTTAAAGGGTGTTTGGTGACATAAAGGGCCTAAATTGAATGCATTTGTAGTCTATGATAGTCCAACACCAATCATCAACAAACTAATTTGTCTTGTTCCTCATTTTTTTGCGATATGTAAATCCCCATTATAATTAATTTAAGCACTAACAACATGTTGAGAAATTTAGGGCAAAGAAAAGTAAGAATCGACACAAATCCAGAAGAAAACACAGAGATTTAACGAGGTTCGGCAATGTGTCTATATCCTCAGGAATAGAGAGGCGATTTCACTATTCCAGAAGGAAAGTTCAGTACATACCCATAAGGTCACACATCAAATATATATATACAGATAAAACTCACAGATAAAATTATTAAAACGCCACTGCTCCCCCAACCCACTTAACTTCAAGAGATACGCTTCTTCACTCCAAGAGATACACCTTTTCACTGTCTCTTGACATTTCTCTTCACTCCAAGAGACACTTCTATTCACTCCAAGAGACACCTCCTCGTTCCAAAAGACACATCTCTTCACTTCAAGAGACACACCTCTTCATCCAAGAGACACATCTCTTCACTCTAAGAGACACTCTTCGTTCCAAGAGACATCTCTTCTCTTCAAGAGACTCCAATTTCTGGTATATGAGCCATATCTAACAAATATCCATCTTGGCGAATATCCAACTCTTTAGGAGAAAGATACATTGGAGTTTCTCATACACCAAAGTGGGTTAGGCTACCGCGTCGTCTATCAACTGCAAACAGTCAACAAGTTCAAGCAATATAAGAACTTGTTGATAGTAATTGGCTTGGTCAACATATCTGCTGCATTTTCATCATATGATTCAACAGAGTGAACTCCCCCTACAATTATACTCTCCAATAGTTTATAAATATTACCTGCAGTGATCTTTACTTTCATCACATTTAATGCACCTTTAACAATTCTGATGGGTGTCGTAGGAGTAAAACCATTTATGTGTAAAGTGCCCAAGGAAATTAAATTCATCTTCAAATCTGAAATATGTCTAACACCACATAATGTTCTGACAGTGTCATCATACATCTTAATTCTGATTTCACCAATAACAACAATATTGCAACATCTATCATCACCCAAATAGACTGAACCAGAATCAGATAACCTGTATGAAGTAAACCACTCTCTGTTAGGTGTTATGTGATAAGAGCATCCTGAATCAAGAATTCATGCATCATTCAACTGAGTTGTTGTAACTGAAAGCATATCACCATCACTGCAATCTGAATTATCACTCTGCACCACATTCACAGACTTGGAAGATAAATCACATTTCTCATCAGTCTGTTTTTTGAGTTTTGGACAATCTCTCTTCATGTGACCCGGCTTCCTTGCACTTGTAGCAATGAATCGTCTTTTTGCTTTTATACTTTGATTGTCGACTTCCAGAACTCTCATTCTCCTCCTTCCTTTCACGATCTTGATTACCCTTAACATATAAACTATCACCATGAGAACTTTCTCCCGCATTCTGTTTCCACTGGTTGTGAGCCAACAAAGTTACAGTAATCTCATCAACTTTGATTGTTTTTTTCTCATATGTAAGAGTAATCACTAGGTGTTCATAGGACGAAAGCAATGAACACAACAGAATTATTGTCCGGTCTTCATCCTCAATACTAACATCAAGAAGTGATAAATCTGTGATTGTTTGATTGAAATCATTCACATGTTGCGTCAGATTAGAGGCTTCTTGCATCTTCAGCCCATACATCTTTTGCTTCAGATACAATTTATTCGTCAGAGATTTAGACATAAACTGAGCTTCTAATTTCTTTCATACCTCTCCTAGAGATTTTAGATTCATTACGTGATACATAACATCATTTGTCAGACATAAAAGCATGGTTGCTGCAGCTCGTTGTTGCAATTCTTCCCAATCTTCATTCTCCGTGATTTCTGATTTTGTTTCCCACAAAGCCTTCAAGTTTCCTTGTAGTGCCCAACAAATATTTCATCTTTGTTTGCCAAAATCCGAAGTTACCAGTTCCATCAAACTTCACCACTTCGAATTTTGCACCATACAATGCCATCTGAAATTACTTCTGTCGCGATCCTTGATTCAGGGAAGATTGTTTTCTGAAATCGCGTTCCTTCTTATTGCCAAACCGTCCAAACTCCTTCGCCAAACTCCTCTACGTCGCCGCCTGGTCCGAACTGTCTCGAACCTTCTCGTCGAACTCCTTGAAGCTCGCTCACCAACTCCTCTACGAATTGCCTCACTTAAACTGCCGCAAACCGCCTCCTCCCGCAATTCGCGAACTCCCCTGCGAAGCATCGAAGCCGCGAACTCCTCCTAGTCGCTGAAGCAGCCTAGTCGCGGGAACTTCATCTGGTCGCTGACCTTCGTCTGGTCGCGATGTCGCGAATCCATCTCACCGAACCACTCGCCTTCATCTCCCAACAACCACTATCCTCGAACTCCCCGAAGCCCTAGCCGAACCTTTCTACCAAATCGTTGAATCCTTCTTCGTCCTTCCTGCGCCGAACTTTTCTATCCTAGAACCTCACTCTGATATCACTAGTAGAGAAATTTAGAGCAAATAAAAACAAGAATCGACACAAATTTAGAAGAAAACTCAGAGATTTAACGAGGCTCGACAAAGATGTCTACATCCTCAGGAGCAGAACGACTATTTCATTATTCCAGAAGGAAAGTTCGGTACATACCCATAGGATTACACACACACACACACACTCATATATATATATATATAACCTACAGATAAAATTACTAAAACGACCCCGCTCCCCCAACTCACTTAACTTCAAGAGATACACTTCTTCACTCCAAGAGACACCTCTTCACTCCAAGTGATACTTCTCTTCACTCCAAGAGACACACCTCATTATTCCAAAAGATACATCTCTTCACTTTAAGATACAAATCTCTTCATTCCAAGAGACATCTCTTCTCTTCAAGAGACTCCAATTTCTGGTATATGAGTCATATCTAACACGACCATCCAAATTTATTACCAATCACTAAATATGACCAGAGTAATTTTAAGCAAAGTTTCCTAAGGTGTATGTTTGAGCATTAAAAAATAAAAGAGAAAATATCAAGCAATTTCTAGCACCTCAAAATAAGCACGCTTATAATGTATATAAAAGAGGATTTAAACTTGATACAAACATAAGAGAAGATTTATAATAAAATTCTGACAAATTTCCATGTGACCTCATTTTTAACGAATTGCAGCCATGCCACAAATTGCAAGATGAATGCTTTTAAACAAGTATTGTGCCAATCCACAGAAAGCTTAAAAGAAGGTTATCGAATTTGTTCCATAAAAAGTGAAACCTGATTGCTAATGTAAAATAAGTTTGGTTGCCTATTAAATAGCACCACCAATAAGCAATGACTCTAAGCTCATTGTAACCATAAGCATCAGTTCATATTATCAAAACAAAAAAATATAATCAAACAAACAATCACTTTTAATTTGCAAACCAAGGAACTAACAAGATCTGTAACCGCTAAAGTAAAACAGAACCAGAATACAAAACATAAACAAAACAAAAATTAAGAAAAGAAACAATAGTTGGTACCTATTAACATATCCGTTTCCTCTACCATATCTGGCTCCAAAAGGTCACCTTCACAACAATCACTATCAGTCACTTCAATTAAACAAGAAGGGGTACATCCTCCATCAACGTTTCCTGAATAATTGATATCACTGCACAATTCAAAATGATTTGTTGATGCTAGCATATGTTCAGAAGTATACCCACCATGCTCGGGATGCTCATCCAAATCAGCAGCTAAATAAACACATCTGCTTCGTTTTGCCCGCCAAGTAGAGGCCATTTTATCAGTTTCTTCTGTCTTCGAAGTGCTGCAATTAGGCTGAAAAGAGAGTGGAGGTAATTTTGCACTGCTTTCCAAAACTTGAAGAAGAGGCCGGCGCCGATCACGTTTTTTAACAAAAAATTCATCAATTACACCACCATATGATCTCTTCCTTTTAACTAACATATCATTTCTGCTTGTACTGGCTTGATCTGCTCCCTCCATGACATAACCAGAACTAGAAAGAGAATCAATATGATGTTCTACAGATTTGCAAGAATTCTCCCAACTGCTGGACAAGGAGGGTTTTCTCTTAGATTGTGCCGTTTTAAGTCCAAAATCCTGTAAACCTCTCATCCGAGGAATGGCTTCAGCATTATCACGTTCTAAGCTTAATTGCTGGTTACCTCTTGCCCCATGCAAATAAGAGGGATCATCGGTATCATCTCCCTCGTGTGAAAAAACTACCTTTTTATGTAAGTTTTCACACTTGTAGGATAGTTTCCCGCGTGAAACAGGTTCTTCATGCCTTATGTAAGTTTCTGGAGAGCACATTGCTCCAATGGATTTACTGCTGATAGCATTTGAAGTAGTTCCTAATTTCTGCTTTTGCTCGAGCTCAAGAGCATGAAGAATAGCATCTTCCCTACGAGCATATTTCTCCCTTTTTTTAATGGGAATGCTTTGGGAAGCTTCAGCCCTCTCAATACAAGCATCAAACTCTCCACACCGAAATGCCTTGACCCGTTTAGATTTTTCCAGGTTGTACCAATCCCTGAAATAAACACCAAGTTAGGAATCATATTTAAAAAAAAAATATGCCTAGCAAGCATGCTCTCTCAATTTGCCTATTAGCACAGCAAAAAAAAAAAAAAAAAACTGCAATACAGTTTAACAAGCTTGATCCATGTTTCGTACATCAGTAAATAATTGTAATCCCAAAAAGTGCATGACGCTATTTATGACTTCAAACCTGATCCATGTACCGAAAATCAAGGTTGAAAATTGGCCTGAAGTACATTTCAAACAATTTCCAAGGTTATAAGTGATATGATGCCTATTATTTCGACTCTTTTAAACAGGAATGTGAAGCATCAGCAAAGTTTTCAGTACGGACGATATTAGAAATGCAAGAATTACATGACAGTTCCATAAAAAGGAAAATGATATCAATTAAGGCTAAATCAAGGCATAATAAAAATATCCAATAAAGTCCATAACAAAAAAAAGAAAAGAAAGAACTGAAAATCCAATTTCATTCAATGTTTCATACTCTTCACAAGGATCGTATTAGTATTGCACAGAACAAATGGTAAATCCAAGGCTGTTATTCTCTGGTGTGCTGCAGCCACTTGCTGCACTACATCTCTCTCCACCATCCATCTACAACAGCAGACTTCATCCTGGCCTCCGATTCAAGAATTCTATTATACATAGCAGGCTTCTAACGCAAGCCCTAAATTCATTTTGCTTTTGTAAACTCAATTATTTATCTTATTTCTTCTAAACAATTCTTTATTAGCTTGTAGCAATTCTTGATTTTGTTCAAATTTGATACAACTGTAAATTTAATTATTGTGAAAATTTTAAAACTGCTCAATTATTTGAAGCAGTTCAACTTTTTTATATATATTTTAAGTTTATCCAATCTTTGTATTATCATTTAAATTCTTGTTTGCGCTTAAAGAGAGTAAGTTTGTATATTTACTTATCTTTGATCTATGAATCCGATTCTTTTACAAGCTCATTATATATTGCATCACTCTAGTTGTATTAGAAATTCTAGACTTGTAATCATCTGATGTCAACAATAATAAAGATAAGTTCACAAGATTAAAAAATGGATGTCTTTATGATTGAAAAAATATATCTAAAAACATTGAAGGAAATTGTTAATCATAAAATTTTAAAAAATGATGTATATGGACTCAAATCAAATAAAACTATATCAAAATTATTTAATTTTTTTAGAATAATTACATGGGTTTTGGTTGTCGAAAATATTTCAATTAAAACACATAATATAGCGCCAAATTTTCAATCATAGTTGATCTATGATCATGCCGTCATCAAAGCAATCAAACTTAATTTACAACATATTATGTCTGCATGTTGGGATTTAATGTAGTTGTTAATAGCATATAATTGCATCTAAATAAGCTAGTTGGCTCAAAATATGCAAGTGGTCCATTACAAATAAACTGGTCCAACAAAAATTTGCGTTGTGGATTTGGCCTAGAAATCAAGAAAAAAATTGACTGTTTTTATTTTGAACAGAGCCATAACCAAAAGAAACAAACTCGAACCTGAAATAAGATAGGGTTACATTGAACCAAGCTAGCTCAAAATTGGATCCAAAAGTTACGAAAAATATTTATGCATGTATCTATACACTATATATGCATTTTTATCAACAATGCAACTATCTAGATAAATAGATGCATGAAATTATTTAAGAATAAGTATTTGCCTTGGAAGAACAATAATGGATAAAAATCGATAATAGTTTTTTTCTAATAGCAGAGGTTGGTTGGATCAGCTCAATCTCAAATCATTGGCAACTCTAAAGGTATAAGATCTATAATTATTAAGAAAACAACAGGCAAAAGAACCATGGAAAATGCAAGTCAGCTTACTAATCTGTAGAAGTTGGAAACAGAACTGCTAGTAGAAACACAAATTCAGTTTAAAGCATTAGTTTGATGTTACATTCTTCATAATAAACAAAAGCTTTTAACTGCTTAAAAGCAAATTCACCATGGGCTTTGGAGAACTTAATTCTGCTCCAGATCATGACAAATAACATGAAATTCATAACCCAGTCCTGCTAAAGAGATTGCAGCGTGAAAATATGCCATGATCATCAGCAAACAAAATGGAAGACTCCATAAACATATCATAAATAACAAACAATAATCAGCGTAAAAGCATTGAGCAACTAAGCCTGTGATGCATGCAAGATTGAACTCTCTCGATTCTGATATAGAAGTAAATACATGTTAAGCAAATCCTAATGCCTTAGAACCACCGATTCCCCTCATGAACGGTTCCGATTCCAGAAATATTCATTTGAATGAAATGATGCAGAAAACATACTGACCAAGTCAAGCAAACCACCAAACGATTAAAACACAGCAATGAAAACCTTTCTGTTCCTAAACAGCGGTACAAATACTTTTAACAGCAACTTGCTCATAAAAAAAACACCTATTTATGTTCATGGATCGAAGTGAAAGAGCCCAATATGTAAAAGTGCAGAGGTGAGAGCGAGCTCACACGCTGGCATCTTCTCTACCAAGTAACTTAACCGGCGTTCCGGATCTCGGCGACATCAGGTGCGATTCCGACAGCTCTTCATGCCCGAGAATACGCCCAGGCCACCACGAACCGTTCCTCCGACGAACCCAAACGATATTTCCCACGCTGCAGTCGAGGCCGATACCGCCGCCGTCGAAGGTTTCCATTTCCCACTTCCCGACTGTGCGGATAGAAAGACAACCAAAATAACCACTCCTCGCCGGTAAATTTCAGCTGCCGGAGTAGACCGCTGGTTCGCCAGAGTTTCTTGTACCCGATCTGATCTGCTCGGGAACCTTACTGCGTCCTAGGGTTTCCATTCATTCCAAGTCGATTCCATCACTCTTCAGCTCTCTAGCAGTGAAATTCATGAAACAGCTGCCGCCGTTACTCCGCTCTCTTGGGTCCCGACGTTCTCGATGCCGATCAAAATGGTCTTCGCAGTCTGAAAAATGAAGACGAACATGTAAGATTCTCGTATTTCTTTTATTTTCCCCGTTTTTTTCAAATCTTTTTTTCTCACTACAGTAGCTGTTATTTATACGCTTTCTTTCTTTTTCAGGAATCAGGACAATAATGTGGCATAATAAAACCCCCGTTAAATCAATCTGTGAAGACTGAAGAGTCATATCTTGGCCTGAACCTCATATTTAGGCTGTGGGCACCCTTTTGAGTCACAAATAGTTACAGTGTCATTTTTATTTATCCGTGACACTATGGTTGACAATTTAATTTTTATTATAAATTTATGAATTAAAAAAAATCATTGTTCTTTAAATTTTATGTTTTGTTTTAATTTAGCATAAAAATAGACTATTATGTTGACTATTGACATTAATTTAGGGTCTGTTTGGGGCAATTTATTTAGTGCGGTGGCGTTTTGAAAACGCAACTTTCCTGTTTGGGTAAATTGTGTTTTGACGACAGCTTTACGAGTTCTGCAGCTAAGTGAGTTGAAAACTTGCGATACGATTTTTCAAACATATAGCACCTACCTAACTTATCAACAGATTATTCGATAAGATGCAGCTGCCCTAAACAGACACTTAGACATAATTTTATCGTGTAAGAATAATAAGATCATGCTCGAATTCATGGCAAATGGGCTAGAAATTGTACAAAATGTTAATAAAATATGCGTACAATAAGCGTAATATTAATAGTGTAGAGTAATCATAATTATTAGGGGGTAAATAGTCGTTGATTGCGACAAGACTTGAAGGACAACTTAGCCACTGATCAATATCCCCCTCAAATGAATTTCCATTTTCATGTAAAATAAATCGCTAGTGTTTAACAGAGATCACATTGCAAATAATTTTAGTGAATATGATATTAATAAAACCAATTTATAACATTTACAGATGTCTCTATATTTTTCATATATATATATATATGAAAACTCTACCAAGTGTATATAAATATGTTACATTTAACATAATTTCATCTTCACGAATCACATGTGTTAGTTTATAGATTTATTTGATATAAATGAAGTGCACACAGCTTACAGAAAAAACAACAAAGGCCGGGTCAAAGAAGATGATTACTTCTCTTGACTAACAAATATAAAGTTGAAGTCCTTAGTAGTCTTTTGAGATAATAAGCTGATGCACAGCAGCAAAAATTCTTTACGAACAACTACTGTTCATCCTCGGCGATTATTCGAGTCACAATGCCAACAGCTATGGTGATTCCAGACGCACGCAGGATTGCCCTTCCGAGCGTCCGACAGCTAGAATATTCTTCCACACAGACCGGCCTATCTAAAGAGACCTATTAAGAACAACCAGAGCAAATCAAGTCACCAAACAAAGATAAAAATGGTTAGGGAATGGAATAAACACATTGAAAGACACAACATATTATGAAATGCAACGCACACATAATTTTGAAAATTTAAGAATTTTGATTGGAGTAAAGTGCCAATATAGTCTTCTGACTCTGTACATGAGGAAATTTTAGTTCCCGAGTTTATAGAAGTGCCAAATAAATCACTAGAGTTTCTAAATTGTAAAATAATCCCCACATGTGGACTATTTAAGTACTATTTTAGCCGATATTAAAAAACTCTGGGGATTAAATCGACACTTCAAGACTCGGGAACTAAAACGACCCTCTGTAAAGAATAAAGGGATATGGATAGTATCGACATATTGCCTTAAACGGTAGACAATGCTGCCGCTGCTATGTCATAGAAACTAAACCAGATTATGGTTGTGTTGAATCTACTTACAATGAGAAAAAGGTCAGATTATTGAAACATTAATCCCACCAACAAGATATGTAGCAAATTCCAATAATTATTCCAAAGTACATCCTAGTTTAGTTTCAAGAGACCTCCGGTGTAAAGTTGAACTTGTTTTATTCCATAGATCAGTAAATAGACTGATGTTTGAATGGTTTAAGCTCAGGTGTGCAATAATATTAGTAACAATGTATTTGATGAGGAATCTCTTGGTTAACACAAACATAAGGTTTTAGTGTAGCCAAAGATAACCTTTTAAACCAAAATATTAGGATGCGGATCATCTCACAAACCAACTTACCTCTATAATAGCACTTTGTCTGGCAGTTAGTAGACGAGGTGCTCTTTGAGAGGTCGTCCCTTTCTTTTGATCCATCAGGGACGCTATTTTTGTCACTTGAGCAACCTCCTTAGCATGGTGTATGTGAAATTCAACCTATATATTATTAACCTTCCTAAGTTCAGACAGGTATAAATGAACAAGAGAAAAAAAATATAGGGTGAGGAATAACCTAGTCAAAATTTGACTAAGATAGACTTTTGAATCTTAGAATTTACTTTGAGATAAGATTCAAATGCAAAAGTTGATTGATCATCAATACATTGCACTTAAATCTTAAATCAAAATTTTTAAATTTTGATTGGGTTACCTTGAACAAAATTTTATCCTAAATAATTAGGACAAATAGGGTAAAAATTGAAGAAAAATGAGGAATGGTGCTTACATGAGATCCAATTAGGATTGGCATTTTGACATCAAGTACGAGGATCTTAAGCTCCAAAATGGATGCAACAGTGATAGGGAAATCTGGGTGGCACAGCACCGCTCCAGGTAAGAGATTAGCAATATCAATACCCTGCAAACTTACAGCCACGTGATCACCCGCTCTAGCTGAAACACAGGCTTGAGAATCTCGCTCTATGGATCGAACAGTGGCCAAATCCCCGGGTGGCATTACTAAAACCTGTAGTTGATTCAAACAATCAAAGCAGAAGATTGTGAGGAAATAAGAGGTACGAAGTGCACTTCCACATACAAAAAGAGCTCATTTGTCTGCAGTTTTCGAAGGGGTTTATATTAAAATAAAAATGTCAGGTGTTTATTTACAAAAGCGGGGACCATATTACATATAGCTAAGAACACTTCGTTTTGAAGCGTACAATGAATAAATAGTTTTAATCATTTCAGGATAGAACATTTTTTTTTTCTAAGAGCTGTTTGGTAGGATGCAATTAAGTATTACCGCATTTCAAAATTGAAAAGTAATATGATTTCTTGGATTGGAAATTCCTAAGAATGTTAATATAAGAAGTAGAACTTTGATTTTCAACAAAATGGCAGGGCCTATTGCCTCCATTTGAGCTATAAAACAATTTGAGTCGTATAGTTTTTAAAGACCAGAGAAGAATTGCAAAAACAAATTATACAAAGAAGCTCAACATTTCATCCAAGCCTACCATTTTCCCAGATTAAGAAACACAAATATCATGACACTACTTATCGACAAATGTTGATTTGGGTTACAATTTTCATTTAGCTTCAGTAAAGATAAGATTAGTACAATGAAATTCCAGATTGATGGGGTTATAGAACCCGTATAGGTGAATACATGTCAATCCTACCAATCAAAATTTTATATTAAGTAATGCATTTGATGACGAGTTGATTGGTATAAGAAGGGATTCAACATAGATGATTTTACTAAATAACGGCCTTATAGTTTAATGAATTTATACAAATTTAGCTAGTTCATGGCTTCTGATTATTCCCAAAACTGCTATAGATAAATACATTGTTCAACAAGAAAGATAATCAAATCTAAACTATATTCCAATTTCCAACAAATGATACATACATGGTACCTTGGAACCATGTCGAATAGCTCCAGCTTCCAGTTTACCGAATGCAGCTACTTGGCCTAATGAATGAGAAGAAACAACATCACAAACAGGCAAAAGAATTGGCTTCAAAACGTCCCTTTCTGGAGGGTGGAGAGAGTCTATCGCATCCAACAAACAGAGACCCTGATACCTGAAAAGCATGCTCCTCATACATAAGCAAATGATGTTTGCAGCAGACAAAGAAAAGATAGCATAAGAAAGTTTAGTTTTTGAAAAGAAATCAATTCAGATTGCAAATTTTGAACTACTACAGCTGGAACTAGAATTCATAAACTAATGATGATAGATCCTGTTTTGGAGTTCAGGCAGAGTTCCAAAATAATTGAAAAGAAAACATATATAAATGCATGCAGGCTTACATACAAACAAACATACATATATACAGTCACGGTTGAGGCAGTAATGGATTAATGATTGGCTGTTTAGTGCCACCTACCACTGCGATTTAAACAATAAAATAAAATTGAAGAAATTGAGCTCATCACGGCATGTAGGTGTGATGCCTATGTGACACAATTTTTCCGTATTTGAAAATTGTTTTTTAAGTTCCCTATATTGTTAAATAATCTTTAATTTATACCATTTATTAAATTTCTTCTTGCTTGTACTGAATATTTTTTTAGTAATTGCCCTTATTATACCCACATCATTATCTTGTTATAATATTGTACCCTTAAAAAATATTGGCATTGCCATCTCATGCTATGTTGCCACCTACTTATTATTGTCTCAGTTTACGAGCCTACCTCCAAAAGATCATCAGGAGTTAATTTTTCGTCCCGTTTAAAGGATCACAGTTCCCTCGTTGAGCTGAAAGGAAACTATGTAAGGTTTTGTGCTTGACCATAAAGAAGCCAAAACTAGTGGTGGTTCCGTGTAGCCTATGTCATGTTCTCCATATGCTCTCATATGTTACTACTAACTTGTAAAAATTTCAATTCATAGATCCTCCCACATGAAGATAAATGTTCTTTCAATAAAATAATACTAAATTTCAATCTGTTCTAAAACACCTAACTTTTCCCTCAGGTGTGCATATAAGTCGACATTCATTTGGCCATCAAATGCTATATCCTGTTCCTCTTCAGTTTAAAATATTTCTTCAATCCTACAAATTCAATTTTCAGCTGGTTATCTTTTATTATACAAAATAAACTCATCATGTAAAGCTCAATTGTATTTCATCCTATATTGTTAATCAAGATTAATTTATTGATCAACGACATCTCCTATTCAGTAGAAAGTTTGAAAGATCAGGCAGATAGCTTGATTTGTTGGTATTGTTAAATAACAAGCAAAGACTGCTTCAACAAAGAATGCAACCATAATAAACTTCACCAAAAATAGAAGAAGAAAATGAAAAAAATAACATTGTGCAGCAATTTTGTCACTGCAACTTCTCTGAGTGACAGACAGCCAGAAAAAACTTACCAAGACATGTTATCATCAGAAGCCAAGCTAATCAAATTTTGATTATCCATGGCACTCAAAGGAATCCAAGTGATCAGTGTTTCCTTGAATCCACAGGATCTCAGAAAAGAAGATAGTTGGAATTTTATATAATCAAATCTTTCCTGAGAGTATCCAACAGCATCCATCTTATTGACAGCAACAATAATTTGCTCAACACCAAAACTCCTTATTAGTTGTGCATGCTCCTTTGTTTGTCCAACATCATAGACACCCATCCCAGCTTCAAAAGAACCGGTAGATGCATCAACAACGAGGATGGCAACGTCTGCCTGAGAAGCACCAGATATCACATTTGAAACAAAATCTTTATGTCCGGGAGAATCGAGTAAAACCACACGGTATTTCTTTGACTCGAAGTAGGCAATTGCCACGGTCATTGTTATACCTCTTTCTCTCTCTTCAGCAGTTTCATCCATTGCCCAGGCAAAGGCAAATGATCCCTTCCCCTGCATGTAGAACATTTTAAAAGTTCTAGTTAAACGTAAGAATGCTTGAGGACACACATATAGAGTTCTTGCTATGCATCAAAATATAGATAAATAATGATGATGAAATCCATCTTCCATTTTTAGTCATAAAATATGCATGAGGTGATGGAAAATAGTGCTTATGTATCCTCGCAACTACTTCGTCTCAGTATTAAGATATACAACTGGCTCACTAGTGATTTCATGATAACAAATTTTATGTGTTGTCATATAATAGTTTACTAGGTTTTTGACTCGTTAATTCATTACAAAGCATCCATGGAAATGATAGAATGTAAGGATAAACAATCTCAATGTATTTGCAACTAAAGAGACAAGTTTCAAAAAGGTAAATTCACAAAAACAACGATAAATTCAAGGCATATTTCTTAGTTCGGGTGTTTTGGTTGATTTTCACAATATAAATTGAGTAATTGTTTAACCTAAAATCTAAAGGATGATGGACACAGTACCTAAAGTTAATTATTTTTTATGTTTATAATATGTTCAAAAGATCAGTTATACTTGACCGAGTTTTTGAAAGTGGAAATAGTTTCAAAATGCAAACTTCTTTATAAAAGATAAACCAACCTTATTATACATGAACTTCAGGGTTCAAAAGCAATACCATTAAGCCAAGGTTGGTAATTTTGATTTTTTTTTTTAGTATCAACATTATTTTCATATAAAACCAATTTAAACAATGTTTATTATTATAAGTATTAACACTTATGTTCGAAATTGAATGAGCTTTAGCCTTATAGTTAGTTATTTTAAGATAATATGGCTTCATTATTATGTATATTTTGAATTACATCAATTTATTTTTTAATTGAAGATAAAATATGGTTTGGACCAAAAATCTTTTGGTTTGGGTCAAACATCTTTTGGAATATGTTGAATTTATCATATCACTCACGTGCTTCAAATATCTTGATTTTCCAATGTATATTTTTATTATTCAAGGTATTTTTTGAAAGACTATTAAAAGCTGAAATCACTAAATTTTTATATTTTCATCAAATTTTGATAATTTTATAACAAGTCTAGGATTATTAAATTTAATTAAAAACTTTACAGCTACTTATTATTATCCAAGTTTCTACGGAAAAGTCTCATAATTTTAAACAGTATTTAATTATTTATAAAATCATGCAAAATACCTTCTTAGCAGTTTTTGAGCTCTCCTCAGGACACGTAGCATGTACCTGTAGACTGTTGCCCGATAGCATCCACAATAGCTAGTCTTGGTTTTGACCTCTAGGTAAGATGAAGTAACGCCAAATAAAGTAGAATGCCTAATAAGAACAATACTTGGAGGCAATTTACAGAAAAAATCAAGCATTCATCAAAACCTAATTTCTCTTTGAATTTCTTTTTGGTAAAATCAACCTCTTTCAATCCCTTTAGCTTGTTTGATTGTAGATCTTACCTTGTTTATTTGTAATCATTTTTGCATAAAGATTAATGTAATTTATATGTTGGCATTAGGCCCGTAGTAAACTATATTCTAGGAAGACTTTAGAAAAGTAGTTATCCTTTGTAAATTTGGCTTTGAGCTTCCTGTTAAAGAAAGGTGTTGATCTTCACATATATAGAAGGGTGTTGGCTATACTTCGCTGTAAAGGAAAGATCTTATTGGAATCCTAAGTCAGAGTGTGCTTAGACATGCATATAGCCCACTTAGGCGTTAAACAAAATAAAAATCAATGCATCATTGGTTTCTAAACTTAGATTTACATAATCACTCAGCTTGCTTACAATGGTGATTTGATGGCTAAGTGATATTGTGCTATTGCACTCGATAAAATTATTCTGTTGTGATCAACAAATAATTTTATTACTAACTCTTAGCATCATATTCTCATCATCATCATCATAAATTATATGGAAACTTCGATTGTGTATAAATTGGTGTTTAACATGTTAAATGAACATAGCTTATCTGATTGAGTATAACAATGCAGCTCATACATAAAAGTGACATTGTTCGCATATATAGCTTATATTTATCCCTACACCATGACATACTTGATTGTGCATAATTTGTTAAGTATATTCATCCGTGCATACTGTGTGAACGAAATAAACAAAGAAAGTAATTATAAATACTTAACCAAGTAAATATCAAATACCTTTTCTTTAGCCTCTTTCTGATATTTATGCATTTCTTTCTTTGAAATTCTTCCCAAAAGATGGAGCAACCTCCCACACAAGGTAGATTTTCCAGAATCAACATGTCCAACCTAAAAATATAAAATAATTTCCTGGCTTAGGGGGATTTGTAAATAAATTCAGATTAGTCATAGCTACGTGTAAACAACCACAATGCTAAAACTGCGATCAACTTACAATAGCAATATTCAACTGGTTCATATTTGCTTGTGGTTGTTCAGAAAATACCCATTTCTCTGGCTTGTACTCTGAAGGTGACATAACTTTCTTAATATTTTTTATCCTCTTCTCCAAATTCAAATGGTCTAAATTGAGAGCAAGAATTTCCGAGTCATTATCAGTGGCGCCCGATTTGCTGCTCCGGTTTCTATTTAAATGAGATGATAGGGAAGAGGAAGTCTCTGGTTCTTCATGTTTGGGAAAGATTTTAAACACTTTCTTCTCATCAGTGCTACTCTGTAGAGCAACAGCGGGCATTGTTGTGGCCAGATGATCTGGAACAAGATTCAGGGGAAAATAAAGTTTGGAGTTTGGAATGATTATGAAAATGACAAGTCAAACTTCATCAAGTTCTTCCTCACTCATGCAAAAGGAAAATTTCCTCGGTCATATAATTTAAATCATAACAAGAGAAGGTGAAGAGTGAAAGTGCAAAATCAAAGATATACTTAACCCAGTTGAGTAAGCTAAATTGGTGGCTTAGTGAAAAGAATAAAACACACAAAATCAACAGATGTTTCCAAATTGTATTTTGGTTGCAGTTTCCAACATTATCCATATTATTCTCACTTTTCTTCGTTTCATTTTATCTTAGTGCAAGAAGAGAGAAAAATGATGGCGGATACCTAGTGATCTTAACTCCTAATGCAACTAAAATGATGCACTAATTGTAAATAACAAAAATGAAATTGGGTTGTCCGGACCAAAGTTCACTAAAAAAAAAATGTCTTCCTATAAATGTAAACTACAGAAAATCAAAACAAAATGATGATATAATAATCAATAAATTCATAAACAAAAATAACAATTTAAACCACAAAAAATAAGCGAGCAAATGAATAGTTTGAACTGCAATTAAAAACTCAATTGTGACAAATTTGACCAAAATCAAGACTGCATAACAATAACAGATATTAGAGAAAAACCTTAACTAAGAAAAAAATTCATGATATGAAAGAGATAATCAATCGAACCAATAACTTCACTAAAAACACTACAATAAAAAGCATCTCTCACAACTCAGGCAAAAATACGTCATTCAAGTTTAAGTGGAATTATTTCTTGATGGAAATTGTTGATGGAGGTTATCCTCAAATCAAAATCTATAGTTGCAAACAAATCATCAAAAAGATATCACAAAAGGAGATAAAGGCTCTAAATGTTGCATCAAAATCCAAATTATAGCAGGACAAAGATGGATCATGTTTTGGATATGATTATTTTGAATTTAAAATGCTTGATTAGAATAAACTTGTTGTAATTGTAGCAGCTCGTTGTGATTGTTGATGGTAATTCTTCGTAGATCATTGTTGTCATTAATGTTACGGAGCATCGCACACTATTAATTGGTTAATGCTGACTCTAGTATTGCCGCAACAGTATAAGAAAAAAAAAGACCGATTGTGACACACATTTTCAGGGGGAGGAGGTGGCTCCTAGTGCCGCGGTTATCACTAATATCTCTCCTCTCGGCGCAGAAGTGACTATTGAGAGAGATGAAACTAAAGTTCCTAATACACAACTAGGTGACATAAATGCTTACCAGACCTCGAAACCGTCGAAGATGAAGAATATATATATATATATATATATATATATATATATATAATTCAGCGTAAATTATTTTATTGATATAAAAAGGGGTATAAATATCCTTAAATGAATCCTAAAATAGGAAAAATAAGAAAAATGAAATAACATGAAAGGAAAGATATAACACATATATCTCCAATTAATCAATTCATTATAATTACTTGGAGATAAAGGAATAAACATAAAATAATAGCCTAAAATAAGAAAGGAAATAAATCCAATAGAAGGAAATAAATATAAAATAGGAAAAAGGGAATAAATCTAATCCAAAGAAATAAATTTATTCCGCATAGCTTCTAATATGTACAACTTATTTCGTAATCTAACTTCTAACATTCCCTCTCAAGTTGAAACGTGGTTGACAACCATGTTCAACTTGGATTTGAAATATCAAATAATTGGCGAAGAATATTCTCTATGAGGTAGAACTCGAAGTCTTCGTCCATATTTGTTAATCAAACTGAAAAGCATTTAGGAATGTTTTTAGTTGCCTTTGATTGTCTTTGACTACAGTTTTTGTTGTATCTGTGGCTAGGTAGAAGGCTCCTACAGGTAATGCTGCAGGGAAGTAAACAAACTACAAGAAAAATTGACTTCTAGTTGACTACGGTTGTCTTTGACTGTAGTTTCTGCAACCTATAAGTATGTGAAATGCTATTACAAGTAATGTTACACGGAAATACATTACCAACAGAAAAAGCTGCAAGGTATGGCCTGCAAAAAAAATGAAAAAACTTCAGAGGAGAGTCTGCTAAAAGAAAAGATTTCGGAGGAGGGTTTGATGTAGGAAAAAGCTCTGGAGGAGGGTCTGCAGCAGACAAAAGCTCTGGAGGGTGCCTGCTGCTGAAGAAAGCTTTGGAAGAGGGTCTGCTGCATAAAAAGTTATGGAAGAGGGTCCGTGGGTCGGCTGCTAGGATTCCATGCTGAAGAAGATTCAGAACTTCGTGAAAAGCGCCTTAAAGCCGTCACAAGCAATGTCAAGGGATGAAATAGAAACCAGATAGAATGGCGTCAACTGCGGAGCAGGGTGAAGCGGATTAGGATGCATAAAAGAAGCCAAAAGAGTAGCTCCAGCGTGACCTCGTGTAGCAAGGCCTGAGACTAAGCAAAGTGTTGAATGTTCTCTAAGGGAAGCACCGTACGAAAGTGGAAGAGGATTCAACGCCTAAGTTGGTGATCTAGTTGTTATCGTCGTCGTCGGAGAGTAAAGAGCATCTCCTGTTAAGCTGCCGCCCGTATCTCGGTTTGCATGCACAATAACTTCTATTGTATCCCAAAGCGTTTGATGGGCAATGCGTCTGGTGCCTTAGACTTATTATGATTTCTGCAAGGGTTCTGCAGTAGTGGAAAGGCCTACAACCTAGAGGGAGAGAACCTGTTGCCTCTGCTGCTGTTGGACAGAAGAGTTACAGCAAAGTAGTCTGTGGGAGAATCTGGTGAAAAGGGGTTTGCCACTGAATTTTTTGCAGCTGAACTGAAGAGTTCCAATGAAGAACTTGCATGCAGAACAAATCCTGCAGGGAGTTTTCTCTGCAACTTATGCTTCTTACAGAGCTCCTTCACTAAAGGAGCAATTCTCCTGAGATGGCACCTTGGAAACTGAGGAAACAAATGGTGTTTTCTGCCTGGAACTACAGACTGCCATGACACCAATCCATCCATTGCGAACAAGTGATGTTAAGTGTCCCCATCCTTTGCTTATCAAAACAATTGTTGCCCTTTGGATTTCCTATGTAGACAGCGCAGGAGAAATGATTTAGGTGGCGTTTGGGGCAGCTTATTGAGGGGCGGTGGCGGTATGAAAAAGCCACCGCCTATTTGAATGTTGCGTTCGAGCGCGACTTAATGATACCGCCCTTACCGCGCTTACGAAAAATATACTAGAAGTCCGAAGCGGGGAAATGGAAGCTTATCGCGCGTTTAGGTGGCCTTTTCCACGGGAGCCCTTTTTCTGCTTGTCGCCCCCGCTCGAACGTCCGCAGCTACCGACTCCTCCCGTCGAGCACATCCCTGATCTCCTCTTCCTTCGGCTTCCGCGTGCCCTAGCCCCGCCTCTACCCCTCCCCGTCGAGCAGCATCTCCGCGACTCATCTTTCGGCTGGATCGGCCAGATCGGGTAGATCGATCCCTTTTTCTGCGATTTCTCGCCTCTGCGCTGCTCCTAACCCGACATTTTGAGGTAAGTTGTCAATCCTTCCTGCTAATCTCACAATTCTTCCTCAATCTCACAATCCTTCCTATTTCGGCTGGATCGGCCAGATCGGATAATGCATTTATTTTTTTGGTGCCATTGACACTGGTTTGAAGCAGTGTCAATTTTCTGAAGTAGTTATGTAAGTAGTTCTTCCAAGAAATTTTGCAATTAGGAGAGTGCTCATTTTTTAAAATGAATTTTTGTTTGGAATCTTATCCAAAGTCGTTTTTAATGAAATGTAGATCTTATGATGTCTTTTGCCAATTGGAACTAATTTTCATTCTAATCTAATGGCTGCACAACTACCATACGGTTGAAAAAATTGTGTTGTATCACTTTTATTTGACGTCATTTTTTTGATTGCCTGCGGTTCATCTATCCTCTTTTAAGGTTGACGATTTAACCATGAACAAATGCAAAAAGAAAAAAAAAGAGGAGAACTTAGATACATACCTAACAATGCTCATCTATTTACATATCTAACATCCATAGTTTGATATTTACATTTATAACTCATTGGTGTTATGAACCATGCCCATGCGTGATGCAGTGTAATGAACCTTTAAGAAGTTAGTATGAGTGCTATTTTTTAATGTGATATTATGGATTTGGATGTTATGTGTATAAATATGAAAGTTTGAAATTTTGTGGATTTGTACATATACGAATTGTGTGGTATGTATTTAAATGCCCAAAAAAGAGAGGGTGTTTGAAATTTTCTGCTGAAGCAAAGAGAAAATTGCTTGCCCAGTATACTCACAGGTGACTTAAGTATTATTCAACATAAGGAGAAAAAGTTATTCTCATATTATTGGAAACTGCAGTTTTTGCTAACATCATAGCTAGTTAGCTTAGAATTTTCCTTTGGATTGATGATGATGAAAAAGATATTTGTATGATAAGAACAAGTTCAAAGATGTTATTTAAAGTAGATTTTTTTAAAAAAAAATTGTATTTTATTTTATTTTATTTTTTGCTAGTGAGGTGAGGTACACAAGCTTTAGATAAGAATTGCATGGTATATAAGTAAATATTTAAATGAAAATTTTTTTATTTAAAAATATTTGTCGTTAAATTTTAAATAAGATTTTATACTTAATAAAATTTGATCAAGAAAAAAGGAGCATAAATTGTTATTTTTCTACAAACAATCGCATATAAGCGAATTTTCAAACCGCGAAACCAAACAGTTTCGAGAGCTTATTCATTTCAGAGGCATAAGAAGTCATTTATCCATAAAAATGCTTAATCACCGTTTTCCAAACGCTCAAACCAAACAGACAGACAAACATTATTCGAATCGCTTCATATCATCAGTGACATTATATGAATAAGCGAACTTATCCGAATAAGCTCGAATACCATTCAAATTGCCTCAAACATGACACTTTAGACAGAACTGAACATGTTGAATCCAACTTATAACGAAGCTTCACGACCACAAACATTAGCCTTTCTCCCCAATTTGGAAGGAAAAAAACCATATAAGGATACCTTGTCCAAAATATGATTATGCCAACAATCTCAGGAAGCGGGAACGCACCTTCATCATAGAAAGAACAAGAAACAAACGCTGAGCAAAGAGATTAAGCCTCACAAAGCACATTACTAGGTAGAAATTTATGTACTGGTCATAGGCAAGAACCTTGAAATTGAATCGAAGGTCAAGGTTCTCTCGTAGGAGGAAGAAGGTAGGGTTTGATCTCAGAGAGGTTGAGGCTGGCGGTAACAGAGTATGCATAAAGTGTTACCGCAGCTAAAATCAGCGGGGAAGGAGACCACCAGTTGAAATTTGCGGGAAAGGAAAGAAGACCATCGGCTGAAATCTATAGGAAAGGAGCCTGTCCGCTGAAATATACAGGGAAGGAAGGAGTCCGAAGCCTGAAAAAAACTGCAATTAAAGGAGTTTCGGCATCTAGGGGCTGTCGGAGGGAATCCCGGCAGTGGGAAAGGCTGCAGAAGGGAAATCTGGCGACAGGAAAAGCTACAGGAAGGAATTCCAGCTGTGGGGCCTGTAAGAAGAGGAAGTTTCCGGTGAAAAAACTGAAAGAAGAAGGTAGGGGAAGAGCCGGCAGCACGACAGATTACCCGCTGTAGGGAATACGAAGTTGCAGGCGGTATGAGAATCTAGGGTTTGTTTCAAGGCTCTGATACCATGTTGATCTTCAGAATTCCACATAAAATATTTTATTGATATGAAATGGGTTATAAATATCTTTACGTAAATCCTAAAATAGGAAAGACAAGAAAAAAGAAATAACATGAAAGAAAATATACAACATATATCTCTAATTAATCCATTTATAATAATTAGTTGGAGATAAAGGAAACAACATAAAATTGAAAAGCCTAAAATAGAAAAGGAAATAAATCTAAAATATGAAAGAAAATAAATCTAATCATCATAACTTTTAACAAGAATAAATTTCCTAATATAAATTTCGACAATTATTCACATCAAATAGAGCATTTTTTATTGGTTTCAAGAAGAAAAAAGATATTAAAAAAAACTATCTACAATGTGAAAACAATACTTGATGTACCTTTAATTGATTGATACATCAAGAAAATGCCTCTATAAAAACTACTATAACCATTATGAATATATTTTAATTTCTCGAACTAACATAATAACATTAAAGGATCCATTATAGATAAAGTTAGTATCAAAGTGTCGAACATTTGCTTCAAGCAAAAATGGGACACAAAGAAAAGGGAGAGACACTTATTGTCTTGGAAACGCTTTGAAAAGCCAGAAAGAGTTGAGCAAGAAAAGTAAAAGGTGCAGTAAGAAAGCCAATCAATAGTTCACAACAATCACACACCAAATATTGATCATATAACTAGACTGACAAAGCAAGTGAACAACATGATGTAGTGGATAAGGTAAATAATTGGCGTTATGACTAGTGAACCAAGCTACATGCCTCCTGCTCCTCCATGGGAGATGTAAGAATGGTTTGAGAGAATGAAGATGAGGACATATGTACAACTCATTAAGGATGCAAACATTCAAAATATAAGCCAAAGTGGAGATCCTACTTTTCATAAGACGATGGATACCAATGTTGAGAGCATGGATAGACCAAATGGACACATCACTTCATACAAGTATAGTAGCCATGATAAATTTTGTGACGCGAGAGCTTTTCATCCTACGGTAACTGTAGCATTTACAGAACTACAAAAGTGGTTACAATAGCTGCTATAGTAACAATGGATCCTTCACGCCTTTTTAGCTTCCCCCTCTCTCCTTTTCACTCCATTCCATAAAGAGACTCCTCTCTATTCATTGCATACCTTATGTACCACCTTCCATTTTTATCCTATTTCAAATTCCTTTCGTTTTCATCGCAGCCCCTGCTTTACTTCTTGCATAGTCTATCTTCTAATCTCTCCTATTTGAATATGTTGTTTTCTGAAAACCAGACAGTTTCTGGATGAGTGTAGAATTCAGAGTTCTAACTTTGAGGCGTTCCTCCCCTCCGGGGGTTGTACCCGATGACGAGAAGGTGCTCCGGCTATAACTCGTACAAGGTAGTGACCGTCTCCAAGGATCCGGGTGGTGCTCCGGCTGTAGCTCGATCCCGATGAGACATTTATCCTTCTGCAACCCTCTTCGACTCGCTTCCAGCAACTACCAACCATTTCTAGGCCTCTGATCCGTTGCTCAACCGTCGTTCACCACTTGCACTTGATGCTGCCCACCTCCCTGCTCCTCAAAACCTGTTGTCCACTCCATGTTTTCCCATCGCTGCCCCAAAGTCCATGTCCAACTACGGCCATCCCCCTCAAAACACCCCGCCGGTTGTTGTACTGTCATTCCAGCCTCCAATTGCGCCCGCCTTCTCCAACCAATCCCTCGACCTACTGCCCGCCGCCGTCCACCACCCTCACTGCCACCCTAGGGTGTCTTTCGTGTTTGTGATATTGTTATTTTCCTATTATCAAGAGTCGGCGTTTGTAGTCTTTTTAAATATTAGCAATAAAATTATGATTTTCTATTATGGTTTGGGTTTTTCTCCAGTATCAATTGGTATTGGAGTTAGTCCAACATTAGTCATCTTCTAGGATTCCCTAGATCCACCCCCTACCCAAAACACCTCCAAAAAAATCCTTCTACCCTAAAAACTTAGATGAATGAGGTCGAAGCTTCCCTATCCCCAGGAGATTGATGCGGGAGCTTTTCATCACGTGATACTGTAGTAGCTACAATACCGCAGACACGATTACATATCTGCTACAATAACCGCAGATCCTTCTTTTCCATTTTAGCTTCCCCTGCTATCCTTTTCACTCCCTTCCATAAAGAGTCTCTTCTTTATTCATTGTCATCTAATACTCTCTTATTTCAAATTTCTTCTATTTTCATCCCACCCACTCCCCCTTCTTTAATTCTTTCCTAGTCTACCTCATAATCTCTCCTGTTTATACGCATTGTATTCTGAAAACTAGATAGTTTTTGTATGAGTGGAGAATTCTGAGTTCTTCCTTTGAGGCATTCTTCCCCCATGGGTGATGACTCTAGTTATAACTTGTCCGAGGTGATGACCGCCTCTAAGGATCCGAGTGGTGCTCCAACTGTAGTTCAACCTCAACAAAACATTTATCCTTCCGCAGCCCCCTCCGACCCCGTTACTAGCAACCGTCAACCATTTCCAAGCCTCTAATCTGCTACCCATCCATCGTCCACCACTTTCAGTGTTGTTACCCACCCTCTGCACCCCAAAACCTGTTGTCCACTACCGATTTTCCCCTGTCGCTGTCCCTAAGTCCATGTCCAGCTGCTGTCATCCCCCTCACAACACCCCGTCGGTTGTTGTATCCTTATTCCAGCCTCTTGTTATGCTGTCTCCTCCAACCAATCCCCCAATCTACTGCCCAGTCGCCATCCACTACCCTCACCACTACCCTAGGGTGTTATGTGTTTGTATTGTTGTTATTTCCTATTACCAAGAGTCGGTGTTTGTAGTCTATTTGAATTTCAGCAATAAAATTATCATTTTCTATTATGGTTTGGGCTTTTCTCTTGTATCATTTTGTCTTTGTCTTACTGAAGCTAAGCCATCATGCCTAAATCTAGTAGCATGTCCATCAGAAGATGAATGACCATAAGGAGGCGACATAGGAATATTCAAACAAAAAATGAGTAAAACGTCAAAATAGCCCCCTACTATTTACAAGGGGTCATTTTAGCCCCAAAGTTTAGAAAAGTGATAAAATAGTCCCCGAATATTTTAAAATTGAGCTCTAATAGTCCTCCACCGGCACTATTTCAGCCTCAACTTAAAAAATATGGGGACTATTTTGACACTTCTATAAACTCTAGGACTAAAACAGCCTCATGTAAATAGTCGATGACTATTTTGACACTTTACTCGACAAAAAACACATGAAGTGTACTACTAGATAGATATGTACATCATAGCTAAAAGTGAAATAGTTTGAGGCAATGAAAAGGATAATCTATGCAAGAGTAGCAGCTGATTAAAAAAATATATATTTGAACTCGATGACACTAGTTCAACTAAGCTAATGCTAGTCAATTCCAATTTTTATGAGACGGGAGACGAAGGGACAAGTGCAAGGTTTGATAGTGTGGGTGATGGACAGTGCACAAGCAAGCAATTTTATAGGAAAGGAAGAACAATGCTATCAACGAGCAATCAAAGCAGCTTTTCACTTAATTGCATCAATTTAAATGCTTGAAGCCATGTTGAGCTTGACAAAAATAAGGAAAGTCAAAAGCTGAGGCTTCTCTTCTATTTCTAAATCAAAGGAAAAGTTTAACCTACCATTAATTTTTAAATCAATAAACCCTAGATTTAATTATTAAAATTTTTAAAGAAATTATATTAGGAATTTGGTATTGAAGAGAAGAATACATAAAGAGGTAATTAATGACTTCTGCAAAAAATTAAGGATGCAGAAATATAGATGTGAAATAGAAAAACTTAAGAATTTATTTTCATTGAAAGTTTATGCTATGAAACTAATTTTAAAACTCTTTAAGTTCTAATTAAGAAGATAAGAAAATTAGCTACAAAAGATAATAACTAAATTATGACGATATATTCAAAATGAGAAAATAATATTATACTATAAGTAAACTTAAAATTAAAAAATTGGGAATTTATTAATAGTATTAAATTAGAGTTTGTAAATATTTATTTAAAGAAAAGTAAAACTAATTAAATAAGATCCACATACTTAAGTGGAAGAATAAATAAATAAATAAATAACAAAAGAAAATATTATGAAGTATACAATATATATAGTTTTAAGTAAAATACTTATAGCAATAACTAAGACATAGTTTATTAAAATGTTAAATTAACCATAGAAATAATATTATTGCATAAGTTATAAATTTAAATAATATTTGAGAGAATAATTAAAAGATTTGAACAAAGTGCAAGTGTAGAACCTTAAATTTCATAATAATATGATCAATGTTACTTCATGTTTGGTTTGAAGATTGAGCTGGTGTTGAAGTGTGGTACAGAGTATGTGGGACTGAGTATAAGAAAAATCAAATAAACTTTTTAAAGGCCAAGCTCTTGCAATGATTTTGCGGGGGTAGGGTAGCATATTTTTTATTTATAGTAACAATATTGTTTCTTCTAAATCAAATACATCAGATGATACTTGCTAAAATCAATTGTTATTGAAAATTGAACAATAGTTTATTTTTTCTATTGAGTGCATTGCTTAGTCAAAATAAATATAATGTTTAATTTATTTACTTTTGCACTATTTATTATTCAAATATTGAATGATACAGAAACAATGTGAATGACATGCACTGTATGAAAAAACTTGCATTTGCATATTGACTGATAGCATTCAGCAAATTGTGATACTAAGGATGCTATGGCACCCACAAAGTGAAATGAAAAACATTACTAAAATTATAGTAATTTAAATGGTATAACCTAGGACGTGCTTATGTGATGGGTATACTATATTAAAAAAAGGAAACAAAAGAGATCCTACGATAATTTTTTCTTGCTCATGTAATTGAATTGCCACTTATATTGACAATGTTCGAATAAAATAAAATTTTAAATGATTTTATAATGATTTATTTAATTCAACAAGCATACATGTCTTTTAAACTCCATAATGTTACTATAATGTAGTAGCACAATGTGTTCAATGAATGAGTTGTGAAATATTAATTTCTTTTTGGCTAAACTTTTGAAAAAAATAATGAGTAGAAGAAGAAAATAAGTATATTGTAAACGTGTTGTGATCATTACTAAATTATAATTTTATTTATAATAAATTTTATAAATATGTGGCTCTTTCTTTAGATTAAATGTTGGAGTTTTAGAACAATTTTAATTTTCATTTTGAAATTAATTTCAAAACAAGTTGATGTAATTTAAAATTTGCCCGAACCCTTATTGCTGCCCTGGTGATTTCAAGCAAACAGATAAGATCGTGACAGCAGGATTAAATGATGAAGTCTTAGGACATAAAACTTGGAGAGGTAAAAGAACCGACAAATTACATCTTCGGGGTTGCAAATGAAATATGATTGTTCCTAATCATCGAGGATAATCTGGCTAGCAAGATAGTGATAGTGATAGTGATAGAACGCACATGCCAAGATAACATAAGGAAGACTCAATAACCATCCAAAGAGAATGTCTACTATTGCTTTTCCATTTATGTAATTTGGATCAATAGAAATGCTAAATGATTCTGAAATCACATAAATGGGATCAAAGAGCGTGTCGTCAAGAGTTCATAAGCGTAATTGAATAGTTAATCAAACATCATACAAGGGAGATCAAGTCTCTAAAACTGGACCATTGGATTGAAATTCAGACAATAGTAAGATAATGATGAATTTTGAATCGCTTTCCATATGTTTATTTTTAAACTTAAAATTCAAAATTAGGACATATCGTGTTTCAATTTTGGTTGCCACCTAGTTGATTTGTTGTTGTTGCTTGTAATAATTGTTGAAATTATTTTTTTGCTGACACATATTGTCGTTGTTGTTGTCGAGTACCACTCACGACTGCATTGTTGTTGTGAAATTCATAGCTGCTGCAACATTGCAAGAAAAAAAAGCAGCATTTGCATGATGTTTGTAAATAAAAAAGGGCAATGTTGTTATTTTCAGCAAAACGGAAGAAGAATAGAACAACAATAGAATTCTTAATTTCATAAATTAATCTCTTACACTTCATGTCCACCATATAATTTTTCAATTCTCAAAGTTTTTACGTCATAGATGATTTTTATAAGAATTTTTTTTTATTTTTTACAATGGCGTGAGACAACAATTAATGTACATTCAATTGATTGATAGGTCCGTAAGAATTGCCAATAAAATTACTACAATCTCTATTGATCAATTCTAACCCCTCTTTTGGACCAACGGAATATGGTTGAAAGGTTGGTTGTAGTTCAAGTTATTGTCATTTGTCAACATGCCAAGTCTTAGTGCGCTATAAACAAAAATAAGATATAAAGATAAGGGAAAGCCACTTCTTGTCTTGGAGAAGCTAAAGTCGAGAAAGAGAAGAACAAGATGAAGATGAAAAGAAAAAGGAAGAAAGATAATCAATGATTATACATCAAATCCACTTGATCAAGTGGCTAGACTGACAAGCAGATGACCACAATGATGGACTGGATGATAATGCAAACAATCAACATTGTGACTAGTGTGCCAACCTATATTCCTCCTTTCATGTCAGATGCGAGCTACCAATTATGAAAGATCTAACCATTCGAAGTAGAAGCCAAAGTTAGATTCCTAATTTTTCCAGGACAATTGACGCTAAAAGTTGCATGCTAGAATCAAAAGATTGGAGACTTTAGCTATTCCATGATAAGGTTGACTTAGCCCAACTTAAGCTAGGGCTACACAAGAACCGAGCCAAGCTGAGCAGGTGCATGTTTGAGCTCAAACTTATTTATTAACAGCTTATTCGAGTTATAAATATCTTATTCGAGCTTAGTATATATAGTGTTATTGAGCATATTAAGAAGGCAACTTGTTTAACAAAATAAAAAATCATAATCGAGCCTTAATCAAGTTATATACGAGCAGCTTGCTGAAGAAAATAAAAGAGTTGTATCAAATGATGCTTGTTGAACCTAAAAATAAACATTTAAATAATAATGTTATGAAAGAGCTATAATCGAGCTGTAATCAAGCTTGTTTATGAGCTTTAGATTATATTATTCATGAACATAAATGAATCAAACAAGTTCAAACTTGTTCATTTAATAACCGAGTACTTATGAAAATATTCAAGCTTGTTCAATTAGTTAATTAAACAATTATGAATAAGTTTTAATCAAGCCAGGTCACAAGTAACTTATCGAAGGCCTAGCTCATATGGAGCGCGAATTGAAGCAAATTAATCATGCCCAAATGCATGGAATGTCCATTTGAAGATGAAAGACCATAAAAAACTGATGTTAATATATCAAGTTTCTACGGAATGGAAAATGTAGATGATAAGTATCATAGTGTAAGGCAACTTCAAAAATAATACGTGCAGTGCTACAATACTTCAATGATCAAGCAAATACTTTGAAAATAAATCTTAGGAAGGTCTAAATATTGACAGATTATACCTCCAGGCTTTCTTTTCACATTGCAAACAAGCATTTCTTGCTCCCAATCATCACTTTATATCAAGATAGCATGATAATAATGATTATGAAGAACAGAAACCAAGGAAAAATGAGGAAGATTCAACAACCATCCGAACAAGATATCTTCTTTTGTTTTCCATTTATGTGAATTGGATCAATAGAGATTATACATTATTCTCTAACACAAAGGGAGAAGAAAGTATTTAGATTCAAAATGCTACTTGCAAAAAATAATGCTACTTTACTATATCTTCCTGGTTTTTATCTTTGCTCCTTTATTCCGTGTTCTTATATTTCTACTGTATCCCTTTGTACTCAGTTTGTAACCTTTGTTTATTTTTATTTAAAAGGGTTCGCCCAACTTTTCATTAAAAGTATAAAGAATTATCTACTGAGTCTCTGATTTGTAGACATCTCGCTTATCATAGCAAAAGAAGGTAGAATAACAAAGATTTGAGCATTACACATTTTTCTTCTCATTGTAAAAAAAAAGATCTCAATAATAAGTCTAAAAGCTAGAGAACATACAGAGCTCTATACTGTTAAATCAAAGTTCAACAAATTACTACCTAAAAATTCATCTTGATTACCACACGAATTACTAAAATTTACCTTTTGGTTTTTTTCTTCCTGCTGAAACAATATCATCCGGAGATAAGGTATCAAACCTGAAAGGAACTGTACACATTAACATGTATCAATCAAAACTTAAAATTTTCAAAATTAATATCAAAATCTACTGTACAGCAAAAAAAAAAAAAGAATGAATGATGCATGATCATAAAAAAGGTACCTTAGAGTTCAATTTTGGCATATGAATAAAACATTATGGCAAGAAACAGAAATTAGAGAACCATGAGTTCAGAAATGAACAAAGGTGTCCATTACTAAAAATTAAAATAAAAAAATAGGTGAAGTTGCCTATTCAATTCTGGACATTTATATAAACTGAAAATATAAGTGAAGAAAATAATTTTTAGATTTATTTGAATTTAACTTGAAAAGATGTCAGCATTAAATTATTTTATATAACGGATTAACTAAATTCTGATCATGCTTTGCAGTTAAATCACCAGGGACAATTGTCCTTTAACATACAAGATAAACTATTTTTAGCTTAAATATATTTTCGTTAATTCCGTTTAGGGCCAAGTAATTTCTTTAATGATACAACAACTACCAACTAAAATAGATGGTGCAGGTCATTCATCCCAAAAAAATAAGATGAAATTATTTAGAAACTCTTGTGAATTAAGTACAGAGAATATTATTTATAAATTATCAAGCAATGATCATGTGGATGTCATCTGCAAGGAAATTACATGATCTCTATATACAAACCAGCACAACCTTTCAATTTTCCTCAATTGGATCTTAATAAATACATAAGATGTCTTCTTGCTTTCGAAGAACTTCTATCAAGCATGTTCATTCATTGTTGATTACAGCAGAGATGGTTAAAACAACAAACAAAACTACAGAACTTCGATCCAAAAACTTTTACAAACCTATAGTAATAGAATGCCTAGAAATTGAAGCCGGGAATGCTTCCTGAAGATTATCTGAAAGGCTAGAAATTACTGCACGCTGACGAGGCTTTCCTGCAAATAACGATCTTGCCATTACAGATGTTGATTTTTCACGGATGCGAAGTGCTGCATAAAATCCTTAACAAGGTTATAACCTCATTAAAAAGCAACCTAATAATTGAGGAGTCCATGAAAACCCATAAAAATGCAATAAGTCATAATACAGCTCAATCAATAAATTTCTAACAAAATACCAAGCGCTTACATCACATTGCTAAGGATCCATTTAGAATCGTCTTTTATTTTTTGCTTTTCTTTTTTTTTTTTTTTTTTGTTCTGCTTATATTTTGATTTTTACTTATTTTTAAAAACACTCAAAATATATTTTCAGATGTTTCGAGGGTTTTTAAAAACAAGTTTAATTGTTTTAAAAAACAGAAAAAAAAAACCTATAAAATATCATATCAATCAAACATGTTTTTATAATTAAAAGAAAAAAAAAAGTGATGCCAAACCAGCCTTAAATTTTCTGAGATGCAAGTATATTACCTTGATTTTCACCTTTATTTACAAGCATATTAAATGAGTCTTGAAATACTCCGCAAATGTAACAAGAAGATAAGTTGCCATCGTTTTCATATGTACATACTGAGCATTTCCAAAAGCCAACCATGCTTTCACTATTCTTTTGCTCGGACCAAACTCCTGTTACAAAAGTAAACGTATATCACAACTGAAAGTAAACATTACTAATTTTTGTAACCATAGACTGCTAGACATACATTTAATATGTTAAGGAAACTAAAATTATAGCAAGAACATTTTTAATATTCCATACTCTCACACAAGTTCCCCGAGGATAAAATGTACTTTAAAGATAACTCAATACAAATAAAAGAATGATTGGAATAGTAAAATGAAGTATTATGAAAAAATAAAACTATTCCTAAAAATTGTCTACTCAAACAAAAAGTTCAATTAGCTATCTGCTTTAACTTGTTATTAGAGTGGATGATGAATACAAGTTCGACCAATACATTCATCCAACAGCATAAATATTTTCTTTCTCTATAGCACTCAAATTTTTGGTGAAAGGTAACCTGTTCATGCGGTTTAGAAAAAGTAAATATCAATAACAATAAGAAAAATCCAAACGCATGATGTGAGGTCCTTCAATTTAAACGAAGTAAACATAAGCAACAGAGCTAGTAGCACAATCAAGCAGTTAGAAGATAGTATGCTGAAAAAACTTTAAAAAAGATTTTGTGCATTTTATAAACCAACCTCTCCTTGAGTGATCACCATCAAAATAAGCTTCGTCTCTTGCACCACTCATCATAAAAGTGCTAACGAAACTCTAAGGCATATTCCTGAAAAATAAAACAAGTTATTTAGAAGCAAATGGCAAAGTAAACAAAAGAGATTCAGTCATAGCTTCTAAGGAATTTGAATATTAAATGCCAGCATGCGGCCATACTGTAAGAGCATTACAATGACATAAACATAATTGGAACCCTTTGCAAAAGAGAAAAACAACCAAAAGATAATATAATAATAATAAAATTAAAAAGTATACAAATAAGAACTCAAAGAAATAAAACCCTTTCGGCAAGAAGCAAGCAAACAAAGAAAACATCAAGCAATTCCAGAAGTGAAGTGATCCAATAAAACATTGAAATCTCAAATGATAGATATCAAACAATGAAGACCTGATACTACCATCTAGAACGCGACCCACAGCAACTGCAAGAAAGAAATGACATCCACCGAACAAGTAGCCAAAACAAAAATGAAACATGAGAATCTCATTGAAGCCAAAAAAGAGTTAAATAACATCAAATTTCTCATCATTAGATCTATCCATACAATTTAGGGCCTCCTTTATGAATCCTCATTTTCATTCATTTGTATCGACTGATGTATGAAGTGTCACATATAGGGAAATCCCTTTGCACAAATTAAATTTATGTTACCTCGAGTCAACTCATTTTACCTTAACATACTTAGCTATCTTTGACTTCAAATCACCCAACACTCAAAAAGCATATAACATAGTGTGTCCAATCACATATTTATGAAATTCTCGTTCATGTCAGTACAGTATTATAAGAACACAAGATCTAGAAGTACTATTCTATTTTAATCATTCATCACTAATTTTAGAAGTTATATTCACATCTACGTTCATTATTTTCGTATAACAGATCCAACATTGTTAAAACTGCTTCTTTTAAAATTTAAAAAAATAAAAAATCACCTTACTTCTAATTACACAAAACTCTGAAACAAATAACATAGTGAGTCCAATCACAACTTCATGAAATTTTCATTTATGACAATACAGTACTGTTACAGTACATGCTCTAGAAGTACTATTCTATTTTAATCATCCATCGCTAGTTTTAGCAGTTATATTCTTATCTACATTCATAATTTTTGTATAATAGATCCAAGATTGTTAAAGCTTCTTAAAAATTATACATGAAATTCTAACCAAGGCAAGGTTTGGAAAGGGGTTGATGTACACAATCTTACCTTCATATAACACAAAAAATCCTTCAGGTCAAGTCCACCATTCAAACCATCCCCTCTAAAATTAACCAAAAGCAAATCATTCGAAGCAACAAACAGAAATTATACATTCATTCTCACAATTTTAGACAACAACGGAGTATAACCAACTCACTTATCAGTAAAGATTGCAACAATCAACATCTCAAGTTTAAACCTTGTGCTTGGATCATGTGGCAAGTGAGCTTAATCAAGAGACAACAGAGATACTAATAACCATGAATTATAATGGTGTAGTCTCACATTGATTTCTAGCTATATTTATTTTGGGAAATTTACATACATGCCAAACAATCTTGTGTACTTACATATCTAGCACTCAAAAGTTTGATATCTACACTTATACCACCTTTGCATCTTCAATCTATGTATGAAAAGGTATATTTCACTTCTAAAAAGATAGTGATGGTGATATTTCTAATATGATGCTCAGGATAGAGTAATATGGATGTAAATATGAATGTTTTGGTGTTAGATATGTAGATAAATGAGAATTATGTGACATGTATGTAAATGCCCATTTATTTTTCCATGAATACTTTGCCAATTTCGACATAACTTTTGTAGTCCGCATAGAGCAATCCACAGTAGACATAACAAACAGTCTCAAATTTGTCAAATTAAAACCATGTATATGGCTGCCGAGCCTAGATGAGTACTCCAAAAGAATAAATATTAAAGAGAACACTGAGCAATGGATTTAACGGAGCATTTGATTTAATTTTCATTTTTTTGGTGTTTGGCTGGATTTAAGTTAAATCCATGGCTAAAGCCTACAGATAGTATGCTATCAAACACTTAGGGTTACTTAGTAAAAGCGATGAAGATATTTACGACTACTCTATACCAAAATCTTTCCTCAACTAACCTCCCCTGTAATTGCACAGAATATTTCACACGGATTTTTTTTTTACAAACTTCCTTCAGGTTCAAACATGATCAATAAAATAGATTTCTCTACCTTTTTGCCCTTTTTTTCCATTTCTTTTTTGTTTCCCTTTCAAATAACATGAAACCAATCTAGTTTATACAGAAAAAAGGACAATTATAATGTTTTCTAGGTTTTAGGGTACGAAGTAATCTTTCCATTTTCAACTCAAGCAAACAGAAAGCACAAGAATGAAGAAAATCATCACATAACCTCGGCAGCTTATCAATGCGATTCTTGCATCGGTTTCTAACTAAATTGCTACAATTAACAAATTCGAATGATAAAAATTAAGTAGAAAGAAGAAATTGGGAAAAGTACACAGTAAACTCGGGCGGATAAAACATAAGACTATTGAATCTTAGGGATTTAGAGCCCCGGTGTGAAGGAAAGTGGAGAAAATGACTTGAAACTTCAATTGTAAACACGGGACGAGGAACGCAAAATACCTGATTTGAGTGCAGGAGGGAGATAGGCAGACTAGTAGCTCAGATCGGTTTGGGACACTTCATTCCGCGCCATCTGTTCTGGTTTTTATAAGAAGATTTATATTTATACCACCCAATTCTTATGTATTTACAGATCTGACCCCTAAACTTTAATTTGTACATATTTGCCAATTTATTTATAGCTTTTACTATAGCTTTTTATTAAGTTATCATGAGTAGGTATATGTTCTTCTTGAAGATTATCATCCCACAATTTTATGAACTTAATTTTTTAGAAAAGTTTTTTTTTAATGTCCCAAAGGTAGAGTTATGATTTTTTTTTAAATGAATTTATACAATCAAAACAGTCATCGAACAAAAATTTTTAAAATATTGAAAACATATTTAGTATCTCTTAAAAATAATTTTCAAACAGAAATACTTTCGTTTTGTGGGAAAATTATTACATACGTACAACGTACGCAACGTTGCATACAGAATTCACAAATAACCAATGAATAACCTCTGCGATCGTGTATTTTAGGATTATCGAGAGGTTATTAGCAGGTTATTGCGGTATTATTTTGAACAACCAGTAAATAACCTCCTAATAACGACCCAATAACCTATGCGGTTTACTTTTATATTTTTTATCTGTTATTCGGGGTCTTGTGAGGTTATTGCTCAAATAACGTTGCAATAACCTCCTAATAACCTATCAATAATTCTCGTTGTTTCATTTTAATATTATTCACGGAGTTATTATGGGTTATTAGATAGTTATTCGGTGATTATTTGCGGATTCCGTACGCAGCGCTGCGTACGTTGTCCGTATGGAATAATTTTCCCATTTTGTGAGGCAAATATTGGCAAAGAAAATTTAGGTAACCTACATGAGAGATGATGATTGATATAGTGACATATTCTTAGTGAGATGAGGTGAATATTATGAAGAAAGAACTTCTCTAAAAAAAAGTGTAAGCTTTAGTTTACGTCTTAATTTTTATTGTGAATTTCTAGTAGCAAAACAGTCATTAAAGAAATATTTTTTTAAAATATTGATAGCATTTTTTAAAACTCTTAAAAATAATTTTCAAGCAAAAATACTAACATTTTGTGGGGCAATTATAGGCAAACTAAAATTTTATTTAAAATGTTAATTTGTTAATTAAAATTTTCAGTAATTATCAAAATTGATTGATTTTTTTTTTAATGAACACTCGTTTTTGTATAAATTTTTCATAGAAATATTTAGAATATTTTATGAAATTGTTTTTTATTAATTTAAATAATTATTAGTTAACAATTCACACCTAAATTGTTTTCTCATAATACTTTATTGAAACATCAAATATTTTAATATTTTTATTGTATTGATAATATTAGAAAGAGAATTAACTGTCAATATTATTATTATTATTTATTATTAGGGTATCATAAAAATAGAGCTTAATTCTCACTTAGTTGTTGACATTCAGAGTCAAAATTGATGATGTCTTACGTCAGTATTAGTTTTTATGCCTTTTGAATTATTCAAGAGAAGTCGTGACTGATGTGGATAAAATATGTGCAATTACCCATATATATATATATATATATATATATATATATATATTTTTTTTTTTTTTTTTTGTTTACTATACATTTTATGGCAGTATGATACTTGGGAACTGTACTTTGGTCTTGTTGTACAAGTTACAAAATTTAAGCCACTTGGACCAGAAAAAGATACAAACTGGGGAGCAAAAAGATGAAAAGCAAAGCTAGCGCACAAGCAACCGAGTTGGAGCGCACCCGCACCAAACAATGCTCCGGAAGGCGCTCCTGCATCGTAGTGAAGTTCACCCACGCTTATTACCAGTGCCACTGTGCACTCTATATAAACCCTATTACCGTCGAAGATTTTAACAACACTTATTAATCGAACACAAGTAAGCAAGAGATCTAAATACTTTCGAATTTTTGGACATAAAGGCCAAAATTTTGCCATCGATTTGTCTTAAATCCAGCTTTACTAATCCACTAAATTTTGCCATATGGAGGGTGGATCATATTTAACAGATTTACAATTTTGGAATTACTAAATCACACTAACCCTAGATTCTAGTTGCAGCCAAAACACTTAGTTAAATCCAAATACATACACCTAAAGCAATTTTAAAAAAAAATACAAAGGAAAAAACAAAGAATTCTACAAAATGCGGGAAAAAATTTACCCACGAGAAACGCTTAAATATGAGGATTCATTGGATAGACGTCGAAGAGGAGCAGTCACGGGATTGGCAGACAGTCGCGAGAGTTTGGGTTGCTAGAGCAGATAATAGTACAGTGAAGAGCGTGAATGAGTCTGGCGTGCACAGATTTAGATTATTTTAAGAGTTAGACGTCAGAATTGTGTGGACATTTTCCCCCACTATTAAGTGAAAAAGACAACGATGAATAATAGCATTGTTACTATCAAAGAAAACTTGTTGTTTGGCACACGACGATGCAAACTTCATCATTAATAATAGTCGCCGCAAATCAAGCGCAAAGCCGACGTAAAATATTTGGCTTCAAAGTTTTGACATAAGTGTAGAGGCTGTTAAATTAATTTCTTGTAGTGAATGACGATCAAATATTAATAGTAATTATGTGATATTAACGATGATCGAACAATGATGACCGCGGAATGGTCGATAATTGAGCGATGAAATTTGCTGCTCATCAATCTAGTTAATTAGTAACTCTGAGAACTTCTTAAAGTAATACGCTTCGTTTGGGGTAGTCATCACCAACCGAATCATAGTGTCTCATCTCCTTAGACAAGACAATGATATCCTATATGCTTAATGTGGCATTCAACTGCGTCAAATGAGCAAGGACTGTGTAATCAAGTTTTGACAAATTATCCTTAGGAGATTATTGAAAAGGATCATCTTATGCCAAAGCCAGTTAGTTTGCAAATGACTTATTTTCCCCTACGGCGTCGAGAAAAATTTGCGTACGTAAAGCGTATGCAGGGCTGCATCCGTCATTCAATAGGAGGCCGTCACGTACGTATAACCTCCATATAACCTACCTGTAACCTAAAAAAATAAGAAAATTGCAGGGAGGTTAGAGACAGGTTACAAGGAGGTTATAGAGGATAAAACAATGAAATACCTCCCAAAACCATCTGAATAACCTCCATGTAACCTGGATGACGGACGCAGCGCTGCGTACGCTTTACGTACGTAAATTTTTTGCGCGCCAAGAAAATTTTTTTTCCCCCATGGCACCATCGAAGGTGGTAGGTTATGTGTAGGGAGTGCATTATTTAATCAAAATTAAAAAATTTAACAGAATTAAAACAGTTTGTTTACAATTTTTTTTAATTGTTGATTTTAAAGTAATATACAATTTTGAGTTATCTGTTTGTTTATAATTTTCATTAACCGAACATAAAATAATCAAAAAAATTAAAATTAAATGGAGGATTTAAAAAAGATAAGTCTATACGATACATGTAATTATAGTATGAAATCTCAATATTTGTTCATAACTAAACTCAAGCAAAGAAAAAATTATGATTTACGTTGCGTTTGGGGCAACTTGTATTTATCCAGATAAGATGCTTATCTGGAAACACGGACTGCAGGGTTCGACCCGCATTCCACGTTTAGTGTAAAAAACTAACTGCATTTTCGGATAAGCTGCTCAAATGGAATTTCCAAATAGTGAGACGATGTTTTCAAAACGCTGCCGCGGCGGATGAGCTGCCTCAAAGGAAGTCTTATTCTTGACGAGCCATTTAAATCAATTTAAATGGTTGGTACAATTTAATCAAAATTTTTATTTGTTTGAGTTTGGATTTCAGATTTTAGTTGTAATAGAATTGACCAATTTCAAATCAATACATTCAAACTGATAAATTGCTCTCTTCTAGTTATGTGTGTGTGTGTGCGCGCGTTCGCGCGTGCAAGAGTGTGTGTTGGCGAAGGAAAAATATTCCCTCCAGACGCCCGCACGTCCGGATGGCTAACCACTGACTGTCACGTCACCTGCCGATGAAGTATATGGCGACATAGCGGCTAGTGTTTGGTCATCCGGACATTTAGTGTCGCGATGAAATATTTTATTGTGGGTGTAGGTGTGGGTAACATTAACACTTGACATCGCTGATCCATTTATTTCAATATTAATTTTGCAATTCTAACTGCGTACGCTTTAGTTCGTTGTGACAACAAATCCACATACATGCTGCCTGATGCAGGAATACAATTGGTTCATATATTTCTTAATCTTTTTCAAGAAATTCATTTTTTAACTGCAAGGCAATTTTTATTCTTACTTTTGAGAATGTACATTTTATCTTATCGAAAAACATATACAATTATACTATTTGTTGATTACAAATTGTTGATTTTAATTTAAGGATTATTTGATTGTTCCTAGAAAAAAATATATAATAACTTTGTTTTAGATTTCACAAAATTATAATTTGTAGCTTCTCCTTAAGACCTCCATCTCTCTCAAGCCTATACTTGAATCGAGTGTCTAGACAAGACGAATCCAACGAGCCCAAAATCACTCAATTTTGACATCATTAAGACACTCGAATGTCTATTAAATATTGTATGATCGAATGAAGCTCTCTGGACCGTCCGATCAAAATGGTTCATATTCCTGCATTAATTGCATGCAGAACATTATAAATAGAGCTTTTGTCGATTTGTGTCGATTACTGTTTTTCGTTTCGATTTTACATAACAATTGGTATCAGAGCGCCACGTTCTAGGGTGAAGGAGATGGACGCTGGAAGAACTAGGAAGAATTGGCTTCGAAGTTCGAGGAATTGAAGGAGCAGAGCGGCAAATCTCGACATAACAGAATTATTCGTGATGGAGGATTCTCGAGGAGAGGAGTTCGGTTCTGAGGCCAGGCGAAAAGTCTCCGAAGGAGGTGTTCCAGGGTCCGGCGTGGCGGGAGACTCTCAGGCCGGCGGAGAACTGCAGGTGTGGCGCTCAGTTCAGGCGGTTCGGCTTCAGGGAAGTTATAGCAGTTTCTATTAAGAGAGGCCACGCATTGCAAAGGAGGGGCTCTAGTTTCGCGGTTTGTGGGCGCGAACAGAAGTGACTTTTCGTGAAATTGCGAAGGAGCAGCGAGAGAGGAGTCCGGCTCGCAGGAAGGTGCTCGTCGCAGGTGGAGTTCGTGGTTTGCAAAGCAGTTCGCGGGAGTGGAAAAGAGTTTGAGGCTTCGCGGCAAGGCTGGTTCGCTGAGTCGCGAACAGGCCCGGCCACAGGAAGGAGTTCGCGCTCGTGACTGTTCTTCGCTCGCGCATCAAAGGAGGCGAGGAGGAGTTCGTCTCTGTCAGAGATCGGCACGGAAGTAGTTCGCGCCAGTTAGGCGGCAAGTTCGGTTCGAGATCGTGGGGAGACAGTTCCTACGACGGTTCGAACAGTGCAGAAGAAGACGAGCAGGCAGCAGAGCAGTTTCGCGAATCGTGGTTAGGAGCAGTTCGGGCAGTTCAGTACGTGGCCTGGACAGTTTGGAGGAAGAAGGAGAGGGAATCTTAGAGGGAATATTCCCTCACAGAATTCCAGCGCCTGGAAAGGAAGGATTAGTTCATGTTTAGCGTTAACTGCTGTTCTGCAAAGATGGAATTAATTGTCCTGTCTAATCCTTGTCAGTAGTGCTTGGAGAAAGGGAAAGGAATTTTCTATTTTTAGAAGAATATTCCCTGTCAACCAAACAACTCCCACAAGGACTTTTTTATTCCTGTTTACTATTTGCCGCTGGTGGAGAGATGGTGAAGAGAATTCTCGGAGATGGAGACATCCACAAAGTTTGCAGGAGTTTGCTGCTAGGAGGCGCGATAGGTTTGCACAAGTTTCGTGCAATTCGCGCGGCAGAGATCTGCGACAAGTGTTTCTCAAGAGTTCGGTTCACAGCCACCGGAGAGGCGAACAGGAGTCCGCGCGGGGCAACCATTTTACGGTGTGCATGGCAGTTATCGTCAGCGATAAGGAGGTGACTGCGCAGGTGGAAGGATCCGCAAACAGTTGGTTCGGCGGAGGACTTGCGAGGCGGAAGCGACAGGAAGGACTTCGCAGATTAAGTGAAGCAGGTCGGGTGACGGCCGGAGGTTCCTGCAGTTGCTGCCAATTTGGGCGGCAGACTTGTTGACAGGCGGTTGGCTTGATAGCCTTAGTGGCGGGCGCGCGACAGAATTTCTCGAAGGTGTTTCGCGAGGTAGAGTTCGCGATCAGGCGGACTAGGCGTCGATTTCACGAAGGGTTTTGCGGAGGTATTCTACAAACAAGTGCGAAGGTTTTTCAGCGCGACGATTTGCGATTATCAAAGGATTCAAGGCTCGCAGAAACGAACAGACAAGCAGTTCGGATACAGGGCTGCGATTCGGCTAGTATTGCGATCAGCGGAGTTCGCAGGTTTGTTGCAGGTGATGTTGCAACAAGTGAATCACGATAGGTGAATCTCGAGGCAAAGCACAGTTCGCAAGTACGTCGCAGGACGAGTTGCGACAGGTGGAGTTCGGTAGGGTGCAAGTGGCGAGCACACGATTATTTCGTGAACAGGAGTTTCGTGGAGGTATTCCTTGAACAAGTGCGAAAGGATTCGTGGCTCGCGGAAACAGCAATTGGCCGTGGTACTGGTGCGAACAGGAACGTGGTGCTAAATGGCACGGTTGACCAAGCCAGGTTAAATGGTTTGGTTGCTCAACTCACTTTATTTACAAAACTCCATGTAGTATTTCTCCTAAGGAGTTGGATATTAGCAAGCTGGAGATTTTTTCCTAAGGGTTGAATATTTGCAAAGGTGGAGATTTGACAGATGTATTTCTCTGAAAGTTTGAATATTTGCTAAGGTGGAGATTTGTTTGGTAGGCACATATACCGGGTGAAGCATTTCTCCTAAGGTGCTGGATATTCGCTAAGGTGGAGAATTGTTAGGTATGAATCATATCTAATGAGTTGGAGTTTTATTGGTGAAGAGGTGTGTCTCTTCATGTTTAGTGGGTTGAGGGGGAGCGAGGGCGTGTTTGTAATTTATCCTTGGGTTTTATCTATAAATAGATGTGTAACCCTATGGGTATGTGAACTGAATTTGTAACTCCTCTGAAATAGTGAAATTCGCCGCTCTGCTCCCGAGGACGTAGGCATTCATGCCGAACCTCGTTAAATCTCTGTGTTCTTCTTATAGATTTGTGTTGTGTTCACCCTAAATTTCATAACAATTTAGGCTTCGATTTGGCTTCGAGGTTGGAAGAATTGCGGTGTTATAGGCGGGAGTTTGGCCTGGAGAGGTAGTTCCCGGTGAGACGTTCGTCACAGGCGGATTTTGGCGGGCTGAAATTTGCGGTTCGCAGGGACAAATTTCTGAAGGCGTGCGAGCGAGCCCGCGACATCGGCAGTTCTTCGCACGGCTCGGTTCCAGGCGCGATGATCACAGAAAAATACATCAAGAAATTCATATATATTTTTGATGAAATTGCACTTTAAAGAAAGATATTTTCTTTATTTTATTGCAGGAATGAAGATTTATAAGTGATGGAAGCAAAAAGCATGAAATGGAGCAAATTTGGATAAAAAAAGAGGAAATTCATGCAAATTAAACTAAGTCACCGACGGCGAGATCGAGACCGCCGCCGACGAGATCGTGAGGAGAATTTACGAAGGAATTATAACTACCTCGCCAGACGGCGAGCCCGAGCCGCCGACGGCGAGATCGCGCGGTTTGAAGACCTTAGAAGCCCGGTCGACGGCGAGGTTGTTTCCGCCGACGGCGAGGCAGTTGAAAATGCATATACATTGAACACTGGACACTTTTGAAGAGGTGTTTAAGCACCCCTTGGACCTTTACTTACCTCTATAAATAGAGGCCGAATCTAGTGTCTATGTGTGTCTATTTTAGAGAGTCAGAGTCTCTTTTTAGTGTCTCTTTCTATTGTCTTAGGTGTCATTTGTGTGTGTCTAATTTAGTGAGTTTGAGTGTGTTTAGTGAGTTCATTAGTTTAATTGAGTGTTATTTAGTTTGTTGTACTTAGAAGGAAAAGTCGAAAGGAACTTGAGAGTACGTTTAGGGAGAAAATTAAGATAAGTATCTTTGTTTATTGTTGTTACTTTAAATGAAATCCATGCTTTGTTTTATTCTCATGCATTCTGAGTAGTTTTCTTAGTCTTTCTCCTTGTTTATGAAAATTATGCGGATTGATGAAATTAAATAGAAGCACACTAATATAATATAAATAAATTGTGATAATTTTTACTTAAAACTTAATTTACTTTCAATACGACGATTAAGTAGTTAAAATATGTTGAATTATAAACTATAGTAAAAATTACATCCAATATTCGAAGTCAAAAGCCTTGGAAGGCGGGTGCGAATAAATAGGGAAATATTAATTATCGGACGTAGAATTGGATATTTTAGTGTGACGGACTAAAATACTCGATTCGGTTCTCTTGTTTGAAGTTGAAGTGTAGATGTTAGCCCTCGGAGTGAGGGGAACGTGGGAGCTACGAAGTGGCGGCAGGTATCCTCCCGGCTAGCCGCGGATTCGGTAATCAAACATAGGATTAGTCGATGTTCTTTGCACTGGACCAAAGGGTAAAGAATAGGAATGCTCTATTTATCACAATACAATTTAAAAATTCTATTTAAATTCATCATTCACTTAATTTTCTAAAAACGAGGAGAAGGATACTTTTACGAATTATTTAAATCGACTTATTTCGAAGCATTTGTTTACTTTAGTTTATTTTAGTTACTTTGAATTTCCATTCACTTTATTCGTAAGTAATTCCTTTAAATTTAGGCGATAACAAATGCGTTAAAAACTTCCACGTGGGATCGATAACCGAGGACTCACTAGAGCCTGTATTACTTGATACGATACGTATACTTGCGTAGAATCCACATTATACATTAAATCATATATCTATATTTAAAGCGGGATCGAGTTTTTGGTACCGTTGCTTATAAACATAAATTGCATACATATTAAAAGTGGGTCGAGTTTTTGGCGCCGTTCTTAGGGAAGTAAAGAAATTATTTACTAAAGTAACGTATTATTTTATTTTATAAAATTGTATGCGAAAATTTAATACCTTACGATTCGGAATTAGAGCGTACGATTAAAAGAATTAGAAAACAAAAAAGAGAAATTATAAATTTAACACAAATGGCAAATATACCTAAAAATGAAAATATCAATCGACGAAGACCATTACGAGATTATGTCGACCCTACATTAGATGAAATTCATTTAACTATTAAAAACCACGATGTAGTTGCTTAATTCATTCGAACTTAAACACTGCAATTATCCAAATGGTACAAAATAATCGATTTAATGGTTCACTGCTTGAAGATCCTAATTTACATCTTGCTTAGTTTTTAGAACTATGTCTTTACTTTGAAATATGAAGGAGTATCTAACGATCTTTATTAGACTTAGACTTTTTCCTTTTTCTTTAAGGGATAAAGGCTAAAATGTGGTTAAATTCGTTAGCTTCTGGATACATTAAAACTTGGGGAGAATTATCACAAAAATTTTTATCCAAATATTTTTCGTCATCTAAAACTGCTAAGCTTATAAACGATATAACTTCTTTTAGTCAGTTTGATGGAGAGTCAATATATGAATCTTGGGATAGATTTAAAGAACTTCTTAGGAAATGCCCACATCATGCGTTACCAGATTGGTTAATTATCCAAACTTTCTATAATGGATTAGTAGGATCTTTAAGATCGATCATCGATCTTCTTTGTTGGAGGATCATTAATGTCGAAACCATTTGATGAAGCACTATGCACTAATCGAAGAAATGACAACTAATAATTTTCAATGGCTGATTGATAGAATGAATCCGAAAAAAATAGCTAGTATTCATGAAAATGATGCAATATCTATGTTAGCTTCACAAATTGCTTGCTTGTATCTAAAAAATTAGATCATTTTGGAATGAATTACTCTCAGTATATCGAAGAAAATTCATCGGACAACTTATAGAATCCCAATCTCAATATGAAACAATTAATGCAATTAACAACACTATATCAGAAGAAAATTCATCTGGACAACTTATAGAATCCCAATCTCAATATGAAACAATTAATGCAATTAACAACAGACCCAATAATCCTTATACAAATTATTATAATCCTGAATGGAAAAATCATCCTAATTTTAATTGGAATAATAATAATACTAATCAACCATGGTTGAATAATATGACACAACAATTAGGAAATCCATCTAATCAAGGAAATCCTAATTATAAACCTAATTATCCACTCGGATTTAATAATAATAACCCTCAATTTAAAGATAAGAAATTATCTATAGAAGAATTAATATTAAATATGGGTCGACATTTACAAAATCAAGGAAATCGATTACAAATACAAGAAAACCAATTACAAAATCGAGGAACAGTATCAAAAATATTGAAAATCAACTTGGACATATCGCTACTTGCACTTAATAATAGAATACTGGAACATTTCCTAGTAATGTGGAAATAAATCTAAAGACAAAGGAAATGAACAAATTAAAGCGATACGATTACGAAGCGGAAAAGAATTAGAACCTCGAATTCGAAAGAAATTGAAAGTCGAAAAGAGGAAGTGGAAATTGAAAATGAAAATAATCAACAAGATCCAAACTTAGAAAATCCTTTAATACCTATGAAAATTTTTGTTGAAAAACCTCCACCACCATTTCCTCAACGACTAATTCAACATAAAAAAGACAAACAATTTGCTAAATTCCTTGAAATTTTGAAGAAACTAACGATAAATATTCCTTTCGTAGAAGCTTTAGAACGGATGCTGAAACTATGTAAAATTTATGAAAGATATTCTAAATAAAAAAGAAAATTTACCGATAATGAAATGGTTGCACTTAGTGAAGAGTGTAGTCTTTATTATTCGAAAAAAACTTCCGAAAAATTAAAAGATCCTGGTAGTTTCACTATACCTGCTGTATTATTGGAGAAAAATTCTATGGAAAAGCTTTGTGTGACTTAGGAGAAAGCATCGATCTAATGTCTCTATCAATTTTTAAGAGATTAGGATTGGGAGAAATTTCACTACTTCGGTAACTCTTCGATTAGTCGATCGTTACGTTACATATCCTAAGGGAGTTATTGAAGATGTATTAGTAAAAGTGGATAAATTTATCTTCCCTGTAGATTTTATTGTTCTAGATATGGAAGAAAATAAAGAAATTCCTATCATTTTAAGAAGACCATTTGTAGCCACTAGAAAAGCTATGATTGATGTTCAGAAAGGAGAATTAACTATGAGAGTAAATGACCAAAAAGTAACTTTTAATATTGCTAAATCAATGAAATATCTGCTTATTTAGAAAAAGATGATGAGTGTTTTCGAATGGAAGTACTCGATCATTTAAAAAAGAACATTTTAAAGAATATTATGAAGAAAAATTAGAAAAAGAAAATATTGAATTAATTGAAAAAGCCGATATAAAGGAAGAACTAGATTATATTCAAGAGAAAGTTGAATTTTTAGATAACACAGGAAATACTGAAAAAAATATAGTTCCATCAATTATTAAACCTCCTGAACTTGAGTTAAAAATGTTACCTAATCATTTAAAATATGCTTACTTAGGTAATTCTTCGACTCTACCGATTATTATTTCATTTGAATTAAATGAATTTCGAGAACAACAACTTTTAGATACGTTAAAAAAATATAAGAAAATTTTTGGTTGGACTTTAACGAGATATTAAAGGAATTAGTCCTTGATACGTATGCACTGAAATTATTTTAGATAATGAACATAAACCTAAAGCGGATCCACAAAGGAGATTAAATGCGATAATGTAAGAAGTAGTCAAGAAAGAAATTTTAAAATGGTTAGATAATGGTATTATATATTCTATTTCTGACAGTGCTTGGGTAAGCCCAATTCATTGTGTACCTAAAAAAGAAGGGTTGACTGTCAAAGTTAATGAAAATAATAGTCTTATCCCTATAAGATAAGTTACTGGATGGCAAATATGTTTTGATTATAGAAAATTAAACACAGCCACTAGAAAAGATCACTTCCCTTTACCATTTCTAGACCAGATGTTAGATAGATTAGGCTGACATAAGTATTTTTGTTTTTTAGATGGATATACCGGTTATCATCGAATACAAATTGCTCCCGAGGATCGAGATAAAACTACATTTACTAGTCCTTATGGAACTTTCGCTTTTCGAAGAATGCCTTTTAGATTATGTAATGCACTGCAACATTCCAAAGATGTATGATGTCATATTTAGTGAATTAATTGATAATGGAATAGAAGTATTTATGGATGATTTCTCTGTATTTGGAACAACATTTGACACATGCTTAAATCATCTTGAAAAAGTATTTGAAGTATGTGAGAAAACTAATTTAGCTCTTAATTGGGAGAAATGTCAATTTATGGTTACGAACGGCATTGTATTAGGGCATAAAATTTCGGAAAAGGCATGGAAGTAGACCTGCAAAAATTCGAAGTAATAGCTAAATTACCACCTCCAACTACGGTAAAAGGGGTAAGAAGTTTTCTTGGACATCTTTGGATTTTATAGGCGTTATATTAAAGATTTTTCAAAATTACTAAACCTACTATACCAACTTCTTGAAAAGGACAAGAAATTTGAATTTACTGTTGAATGTCCGAATGCTTTCGAATTATTAAAAGATAAATTAATTATAGCACCTATAATAGTTTCACCTAATTGGGAGAAACCATTTGAGCTTATTTGTGATGCTTAGTGATTATGCTTATAGGAGCGGTTCTTAGGCAAAGATATGATAAGATTTTGAAAGTTATATGTTATGCTTAGTAAAACTCTAAATGATCTTTGAAATAAATTATACGATTCTTGAAAGAGAATTATTAGCGATTGTATATGCTTTTAATAAATTTCAGCATTATCTAATAGGAACTAAATGTATTATGCATACTGATCATTCTGCTATAAAATATTTAATGCAAAGGAAAGATTCTAAACCAAGATTAATTAGATGGATATTATTAATGCAAGAATTTAATTTTGAGATAATTTACAAAAGGAGCGATAATCGAATTGCTGATCATTTATCGAGATTAGAAAATCATGAATTATCTAATATTGATAATGAAATTTTAGACGATTTTCACGATGAACAACTTTATAATATAAATGAGTTGAAAATACGTTGGTATGCTTTGATATAGTAAATTATATTGTAAGTGACATTTTACCACCTATGTTAACTTTGCAACAACGAGAAAAAATTCATTCACGATACTAAATCATACTTTTGGGATGAACCATACTTATATAAGCAATGTAAGGATCTAATTATTAGAAGATGCGTGCCTTATGAAGAAACTGAATCAATTATTCAAAAATGTCATGACTCTAATTTTGGAGGACATTTTGGGACAGATAAAACTGCATATAAAATTCTACAATCTGGAATTTACTGGCCTACTCTATTTAGATATGTATATTGATATATAAAAACCTGCGATAAATGCCAAAGAGTAGGAAACATATCAAGAAAAAATGAAATGCCTATGAATTTTATAATAGAAGTTGAAATTTTTGATGTTTGGGGATTAGATTTCATGGGACCTTTTATTCCGTCATTTGGAAACTCATATATATTAGTAGCTGTTGATTATGTTTCCAAATGGATTGAAGCACAAGCTTTATCTAGGTGTGATGCTAAAAGTGTTTCAAAATTTTTAATGAAAAATATTTTTACTAGATTTGGAATGCCGAGAGTGATTATCATCGACGGAGGAACTCATTTTAGAAATAAATATATTCACAAACTAGTAGAAAAATATAATATTATGCATAAGATATCAATTGTTTATCATCCACAAACTAGTGGATTAGTCGAAGTTTCTAATCGAGAGATTAAGTGTATATTAGAAAAGTACGTAAATCCTAATAGATCGAGCTGAGTGCTATAAGACTAGACAATTGCATTATGGGCATACGGAATTTGCATATAAAACTCGATTGGAATGACTCCTTATAGGCTTATATATGGAAAAACTTGTCACTTACCGGTTGAATTAGAACATAAAGCATATTGGGCGATTAAAGAATTTAATTATAATATGAAAGAAGCTGGTGAGAAGAGATTGTTGCAATTAAATGAATTGGAAGAACTAAGAAACGAATCGTATAATAATGATAGGATTTATAAAGAAAGAATGAAATTATGGCATGATCGGAAGATTAATCAGAGAAATTTTGAACTAGGACAAGAAGTTTTGCTTTATAATACTAGATTGAAATTATTTCCTGGGAAATTGAAATCTCAATGGTTAGGACCTTTCACCATAACTCAAATATTTTCATATGGAACTATATAAATTGAAGATACAAAAATAGGACATAGATTTAAAGTAAACGGACATAGATTAAAACCATATTTTGAAGGTAGAAGACCAAATTTTAAAGAGGTTTTAATGCTTAGTCAACCTGAACACTAACTAAATTAGGTCGGGCTGACGACGTTAAACCAAGCGCTTTATGGGAGGCAACCCATAGTAGTCTTTTATTTTTAAATATCTACATATTAGTGAGTCTATATTATTAAAAAAATCTTACTACTCCAATTTTTATTAGAATCATCACAAAATTGAACCTATTGGATGAGATCAGAAAATATTCGGACCAGAGCGAAAATGAGCGATTTTTACGAATCTCGCTGACAGCGAGCTCGAGCCGGCGACGGCGAGATCGTGGACCATTACTTCATTCGGTTTATAACTAAGTCGCCGACGGCGAGGAACTTCCCGCCGAAGGCGAGGAACTTCCCGCCGACGGCGAGACAGTTGAAAATTTGGTTTCTTAAAGATTTTTCGTGCGGTTTTGGATGGATCTAAGTCATTCCTTCGTAAGAAATTATCCCAAATCCGATTTTACACCATTTTCTTCCTTAGGAATGACTAGAGATCAATCCTTTCCATCCAAAATGGTCTCCAAATTCTTAGAAACTACAAAAACTGAAGTTTTCAACATGAGAAAATTCGTCAGTTCGGAGGCACATCGAATCTTCAACAAAGGCTTGATGAAGAAAAGACTTATTAAAGAAAGAGGATTCGTCAATAGAGGAGTAGAGAATTCTACTACAAAAATCGAAGAAATGATCGCACAGCGGCATTGGGAGGTATTTTGTTATACGACATCCGCTGTAGTTATACCAGTAATTAAAGAGTTTTACTCTAATTTACATACGATCAACAATGGAAATGTCTACGTCAGAGGAAGATGGGAAACATTTACTCCTACAAGGGTAAATGAATGGTTTTCTATAGAAAATACCTCTGTTTGTCATTATTCCAACTTTGTGCCTTCAAGATACAATATGAACGAGATCTATAGGTACTTAACCGAAGAACCAGATGATTGAGAGTTACGAGAAGACGGGTATGTCAGATTTTCTACATCACTTCTTAACCCTGTCTCAAAGCACTGGCATTTCTCTATATCATTAAAATTATTACCTACCATGAGAATAAGTAAAGTTTCAAAGGAATGTGCTATTTTAAACTAATGTATTCAAATTGGATTACATATCGATGTTGGATCAATAATAGTAAAGTCTGCATTAGGATTAATTGTGCATGGGTCAGTGCATGGACTTGGACACCCATCTACTATATTTGCTTTATGCGATCGGTACCAAGTTTCTTATGAGGCTTGGGAAAAAGTACTTTTACCATGGAAACCCCTGGATCCTAGCGATATGTTTCCACTTTGGATAACGATGATGAGATTACCGTTATTTCTGACATAGCATCACAGAACAATCCTTTAGCAAGACCCTTTACTTATAAGACTAATTTCATTCTGAAGAAGATTAAAGGATTGGAGAAAGAATTGCAAAATGTGATGAATTCCATTGACAATATCTCTGATATATTTGATCATATTGATTGGAGAATGAAGGAGCACTTTGATCATATTGGACATCTAGAGGCCAGTTTTATTCATCTACTAAGATAGAAAGGATGGATTAATGAAGAATCTACTGCAGAATTCCCTTTCAGGCCTTTCTACAATTTATTTGTGCACCTGCGTCGCATCGAAAATATCAGAGAAGATGTTAGTTCAGACACTGAAGAGTAGGAAAGATTTCTATGTTTTTGTTATATTTGTATATATATGTGTGTTTGATTTAGAGTTAGGTTTTATTATGAGTAGAACTTTGATTTGATCATCTAAAAAATTGATGAGATTTTATGTAAATTGTTATGTCTCGGCATTTAGAGTGTTGTGGTGTGGATTGCGATGCTGAGTATTATGGATTTGAACATTTAAGTTAAGTATGTGTTAAGTTATAAGTGTGAAATTTGTAAGTCTCATGGATTTCATATATAAAGTTATATTGTTTGTGTTGTGTGACTTTTTGTGAGTATAAGTATCTAATCTTCGTATTATTATTAAATTAAGTGATCGGAAGATTGATTAAGGGCAATTCGAGGTTGAAAATGATTGACGAATTTCAAAAATTTAAATTTTTTGGGAGCTCGCCGACGGCGAGAATTATCTCGCCGACAGCGAGAAACCCCTCTGACAGCAAAACCGAGCTCGCCGATGGCGGATTTTTCCCGAAACTTTTGCCTTATGAAATTAATTAGCTCGCCGACGGAGAGAAAAATCTCGCTGACAACGAGAACGCGAAAAGACCTATATTTGACCAGTCAACCGACACTATTCATCATCTATTTCCTCAAATTTTCGAAAAAACCGACCTAGGGCGACTTAGGGCTTGAGAGATCTCGGATTTGAAGCGATTTCAACACTTTTTGACACCGGATTTCATCTTCCCTTGGTAAGAGCTTCACTCCTATGCAAAAATTTTTGATTTTCACCATGAATTTCTTCTACATTGGGATATTTTGAAAAATTTTGAAATGTGAAGAAAATACTTGGAAGAATTTCATAGAAATTGATTTAAATGGATTTTAGTTGTTGTAGGAGGCCTTCTTAGTAATATTTTGGAGTTTAGTTACAATTTTTGCAAATTTCACAAATCGAGAAAAGACTTCACGACAAAAGCGACGAATAGATTATGACGAAACTCGATTCATTAATGCAAGAACACAAACTCGATATTTTCAAAACATTCAAGCAAAAAAATGCATTCAAGATCGAGTTTTCAAGAATCCAGGAGGAGAAGTGGAACGAGTTATAAAGGAGCGAGGATGGGAAAACTTCGCTATGTGACCAACGAGCACTGTGGAAGTAGTGAAGGAATTTTATACAAATTTAACACGAGTGAAGATGCACCGGTTAAGGTTAGAGGATTTTTTGTAGATTTCAACGTCTGTCTAGAATAAACGCTTATTATGAAGTACGAGAAACATATACCAGCGAGTATGAAACTTTTGGAACTATGGAAGGACCACTTGGAAGAGGTGATCGACTTTCTCATCGATGGGAAAGGAGTACGGAAGATAAAGCGACGGGAACGGGTAAACTTCCCTCTTTCTATGCTAAATGCAACATCTAAAGCCGACATTATTTTATTTGTTCTACTTTGTTACCTACTACCACCATAGTGAGGTAACAAGAGATAAGCAGATTATGAATTTCGTATTCGAACCGGAAGAATATTAATGTGGGAAATGTTATATATAAAAACATATTAGCCATCTGCTAGAAATGAAAGTGGAGGAGGACTAGGACATCCTGGTCTTATCTATGCACTTTGCCAATTATACGGGGTAGAGGCAAGAGATGATGAAGAATGGATTGAACCTATGAAACCCCTTACTCGAGGCTAATATAAAGAAATATGAATCCCACGAAGGATGGAGATTCGGGACAAGGGATTATGTACCTTCTTCAAGTAGAGATATACCCTCTACTTAGTTATGAACCACCCCTCGGTATACCACTCCTACCCTTCAAGATCTGATGAATGAATTAACCCTGAGTAGAAAGAGTTTTGAGTTATTTGGAGAAAATATGGAAAGAAGATTTGAGCATATAGATCAAAGGATCGGAGGCTTGGAAAGAAGACACGATTATGATAGTGAATATCTCCAGCGACATTCAGAGTACGAGATTGCATATTATGAAGGTCGAGCATCGATATAGGAGTGGTGATTTAGATGTTGTCTTTCACGAGTGCCCCAGTTATTCACGATGCCAGCTGCTCAGCCTTCTCGACTGGAGATCGGGGAGATGACATAGTTTGGGATTTTAATGTAGAAGATTAGAGCTTTTGTTTAGTTTGTTTGGTTTGTTTAGATTTGTTATTTTGCAAACTTTATTATTTTGGATGTGATTAATCCGTACTTTCTGTGGACTTTGGACTTGGTATGTTTGTTCGTTTGCTTGAGCTGTGATATTAGATTTCTTATGTGTGTTAAATTAGTTGCAAATTTTTATATATATAGGATGTTAGTCTTTCTTTAATGTATTTTTTAAGTTTTAAATGTATGTGTAGTAATAGATTAAGTTTTTCAATTGTTATGTTTGATACTTATTTTAAAATTTCATCCCTGCACTTTCTTTTAAATATTATATGTGGAAGAATACTAACAGTACATGTTTTGTAAGTAATGAAAAAGACTGCAAAAATTTCAAAGAAAAGAAATACCTAAAGCTCAAAAGTATGATGAATTTTATTTATATACTTTCCCTTTTTCACTATATAGTATAGATAGAAAAATTTAAGTTTGGGGGAAGGTAAAAATACAAATTTAATTATTAAAATTGTTCTCAATTTCTATTTTAAAAAAATATTTTTAAATGATTTTCTATAGTAATTTTCAATTCAATAAACATGAATTACTTTATTTAATTATTATATAAAGTTAAAGAAAATATTTCTAGTAATTCAATTAATTAATGGAATAAGATATTTGGTTAAAAAGAATAAGAATATCGTAAACTATTTAAAGTAAGGGAAACTATATTCTAAAAATTGAAAATTCTTAAGTATTTAAGTGAAAAAGAAAGGATAAAAACTCAATAAAGTAAAGACTATGAAATATATATAAGCAAAGAAATATTTTAAGTTTCAAACTTAGAAAAAGAAATTGAAGTTCAAAATTATTAACAGGCTATCCAGATACAGTAATCCTCACTTGAAAAAGAAAGAAAAGAGAAAAGAAAAGAAAAAAAAAGAAGAAACGAAAAGAAAAGAAAAATATAAATGAGGAGAAGCTTGAGGAGATGCCTTATAAAAAATTGGCTTCAATGGAATCAACCTAAAGAGTAAAAATTAATTATATTTCTAAACTTATATTTATGGATTAGTATTTTACTAAATAATATTTTCTTGAATTTGCTATCATCTAAATATCTTAAGTAATTTACTATTTTAAATATAGTCATTCCTGAAATAAATAAAAAGCTAGAAATCTTAGACCTGATAACTAAGTAATCTTATATCTATAAGGTTAATTTAATTACTCAGAAATATTTATATTTAACTTTATTATAATGTTATTTAAATTTATTTCATATTATCTGAGTTGAAAAATTCTATTATAGAAATCATTATTTTTATTTAGTATTAAAATTACTTGAGGACAAGTAATAATTAAGTTTGGGGAATTTTGATCTCAGAAAAATACATCAAGAAATTCATATCTATTTTTGATGAAATTGCACTTTAAAGAAATGCATTTTCTTTATTTTATTGCAGGAATGAAGATTTATAAGTGATGGAACCAAAAAGCATGAAATGGAACAAATTTGGATCAAAAAGGGGGAAATTCATGCAAATTAAACTAAGTCGCCGACGGCGAGATCGAGACCGCCGACGGCGAGATCGTGAGGAGAATTTCTGAAGGAATTATAACTACCTCGCCGACAGCGAGCCCGAGCCCGCCGACGGCGAGATCGCGCGTGTTCGAAGACCTTCAGAAGCCCCGTCGACGGCGAGGTCGTTTCCCGCCGACGGCGAGACAGTTCAAAATGCATATACATTGAACTTGAACACTTTTTGAAGAGGTGTTTAAGCACCCCTTGGACCTTTACTTACCTCTATAAATAGAGGCCGAATTATAGTATCTAGGTGTGTCTATTTGAGAGAGTCAGAGTCTCTTTTTAGTGTCTCTTTCTATTGTCTTAAGTGTCATTTGTGTGTGTCTAATTTAGTGAGTTTGAGTGTGTTTAGTGAGTTCATTAGTTTAATTGAGTGTTATTTAGTTTGTTGTACTAGAAGGAAAAGTCAAAGGAACTTGAGGAGTACGCTTGGGAGGAAATTAAGATAAGTATCTTTGTTTATTGTTGTTACTTTAAATGAAATTCATGTTTTTTTTATTCCATGCATTACGAGTAGTTTTCTTAGTATTTCTCATTGTTTATGAAAATTATGCGGATTGATGAAATTAAATAGAAGCACTCTAATATAATATAAATAAATTGTGATAATTTTTACTTAAAACTTAATTTACTTTCAATCCGACCGATTGAGTAGTTAAAATATGTTGAATTATCAACTATAGTAGAAATTACATCCAATATTCAGGGAAGTCAAAAGTCTTAGAAGGCGGGTGTAAATAAATAGGGAAATATTAATTATCAGACGTATAATTAGATATTTTAGTGTTGCAGACTAAAATACTCAATTCGGTCCTACTGTTTGAGAGATGAAGTGTAGATGTTAGCCCTCAGGTGAGGGGAACGTGGGAGCTCTGAAGTGGCAGCCAGTATCCTCCCAGCTAGCCGCGATTCGGTAATTAAACATAGGATTAGTCAATGTTCTTTGCACCTGGACCAAAGGGTAAAGAATATAAATGCTCATATTTGCCACAATACAATTTAAAAATTCTATTTAAATTCATCATTCACTTAATTTTCTAAAAATAAGGAGAATGATACTTTTTCTGAATTATTTAAATCAACTTATTTCAAGCATTAGTTTACTTTAGTTTATTTTAGTTACTTTGAATTTCCGTTCACTTTATTCGTAAGTAATTCCTTTAAATTTAGCTGATAACAAATCTGTTAAAAACTTCCCTGTGGGATCGATAACCAGGACTCCATTAGAGCCCTGTATTACTTGATATGATACGTATACTTGCGTAGAATCCATATTATACATTAAATCATATATCTATATTTAAAGCGGGATCAAGTTTTTGGTACCGTTGCTATAAACATAAATTGCATACATATTAAAAGTGGGTCACGTGACAACAGGGAGGAAGCCAGTAAAGGATCCAGGACTTTCAGGAATAGGTCCAGACATGCGGGCAGTCATTCGCGAAGGCATCTGTGAATAGGCGCTAGCGAGTGAGGCAGCCTCGGGACATGGGCTGAAGATGCAGGCGGGTACTGATTTGTCACAGCACTTGAATGTCTTCAATCAAATAATCACGGATCTGGCATGTCTTGATGTGAATATTGAGGATGAAGACTGAACAATAATTTTTTTGTGTTCGTTGCCTACTTCTTATGAACATCTGGTGACTACTCTTACATATGGGAAAGAAACAATTAAAATTGATGAGATTACTGCAACATTGTTGTCTCACAACCAGCGGAAGCAGAATGCAGAGGAAAGCTCAAATGGTAATTGTTTATATGTTAAGGGTAATCAGGATCGTGAAAGTAAGAAGGAGAAAGAGAATTCTGGAAGGTCAAAGCCTAAAGGCAAGAAGATTCGTTGATTTAAGTGCAAGGAACTGGGACATATGAGGAGAGATTGTCCAATGCTCAGGAAGGAGACTCGTAATGTATCTTCCAGGGCTGCGAATATGGTACAGAGTGATACAGATTACAGTGATAGTGATGTGCTTTCAGTTACAACAACTCAGTTAAAGGATGGATGAATTCTTGATTCAGGATGTTCTCATCACATAACACCAAACAGGAAGTGATTTTCTTCATACAAGTTATCTGATTCACAGTTCAGTCTTATCTAGGTGATAATAGACGTTATAATATTGCTGGTATAGGTAAAGTCAGAATTCAGATGTATGATGGCACTGTCAAAACATTATGTGATGTCAGGCATGTTCCAGAGTTGAAAAAGAATTTGATTTCCTTGGGCGCTCTACACAGAATTGGTTTCATTCCTAAGGCAGATGAGGATAGGGAAACCATCAGAATTGTTAAGGGTGCACTGACTGTGATGAAAGGGAAGATCACTGTAGGTAACATCTATAAATTGTTGGGGAGTACAGTTGCAGGTGGAGATCGCTCTGTTGGAACATATGATGGAAATGCAGCAGGATCTTTAACCAAGCCAGGTTAGATGGTTTGGTTGCCCAACCCACTGGTGTAAGAAACTCCATGATCTATTTCTCCTAAAAGGTTGGATATTCGCAAGGTGGAGATTTTCTCCTAAGAGGCTGGATATTCACAAAGGTGGAGATTGTTAGATGTATTTCTCTAAGGGCTGGATATTTGCTAAGGTGGAGATTTGTTTGGTAGGCACATATACCGGGTGAAGCATTTCTCCTAAGGTGCTTGATATTCGCCAAGGTGGAGAATTGTTAGGTATGACTCATATCTACGGAGGGAGTTTCTTGGTGAAGAGGCGTGACTCCTGGTGAAAATGAGTGTCTCTTGGAAGTTAGTGGGTTGGGGGGAGTGAGGGCGTGTTTGTAATTTTTCCTTGGGTTTTTTCTATAAATAGATATGTAAACCTATGGGTATGTAACTCCTCTGAAATAGTGAAATTCGCCGGCTCGCTCCCGAGGATGTAGGCAATTCTTTGCTGAATCTCGTTAAATCTCTTGTGTTCTTCTTATTTGTGTCGATTTCTGTTTTCTCCATTATTTTCATAACAAACCCTCTCATGTGAGGGGGGGCGGGGGCTGGAAGCTCAGAGAGAACTCAAAGCTCTGAGAAGGAGCTGAAGTCCAGCACCATCCCATAGTCGATCGCCGCCTACAGCTGCCAGCCACCGCCGACCTTCGTTGTCCACCGTCGATCACCGTCAACCGCCCCCACTGTCGGGCACTAGTATCATCGTCAACCACCATGGACCATCGTCAACTATCGCTGCCGGTCATTAATCAAAACCAATCACCGTCGACTGCCACTCACCGAAAACCATCAGTTGACGTTGTAACTTAGAAGATGTAATAACCATTTCTTGTATGTGGGACAAATGCTCATCACTACAGTTCGTTTAACAAAAATGACCTACGTGGTCAACATCTCGTGCAGCTCACGACTCCAGCCCCCGCGGTCTACGGATGTTATTCATACTCACCACAACGGACTACGTGGTTCACAACTCGTGCAGCTCCCGACTCTGGCCCCCGCGGTCTACAGACTTTATTAATTCTCATCAACTACGACCTACGTGGTCCACTGCTGCTTACTATGGTTTTTCTGACCAATCAATGCTTCTGGAGCAACCATCTACGATGCTCACGACAGAACACTACCTCCACAACAATCAGCAATGACTCTTGCAACCTGATGTCACCAAGAACTACATCCGGATTATAGTTACACAACTTTGTAACTCCATCTTTCCTTATTTAGGAGAAGAATGAACATGTGTACTCATCATTCATCGTGGATTATGTTAACTGGGCTAGGCCCCGTGGTTTTTCTCCCTTCCAAGGATTTTCCACGTAAAAAATTGAAATGTGTACTCCTATTTACTTCTCTTACCTGAGTGTGTGCTGAATTATCGTACAACGCTAAGACGGTAATCCATTACTCTACCACTGCGAATTTTCCACCACGCATCAATAATTATCATTTTCGAGCAACAAAATGGTAACTTGACTCATCTTATATCCAAAATATTAAATCATTCCCGTTTAAAAAAAATTATAAAAACTTTGAAATTTAAAGATAATATTAATTTATTATTACACTTGTTAATAAGGAAGGACGAAAATCATGCAGCTACATTAAGAGTTTTCTATAATTAGGAGCTTCATTATTTTGATAGAAATCAGGAGCATCTTTATTTTTAAATAAGGAAACTCCTAATTTTATAAAACTCCTAATGTAACTGTCTGATTTTCGTTCCTGATTGACAACACTCAATTAAACAAATTCATCCGATCATCTGTGTTGAATTTGTATTTGTCCATGAATCACATCTAAGAAATAAAGCATGTCAGGAGGGAGGGAGAGAGAGGGAGGAAAATACACATAAAATGACTAGTAATATGAAATACCAATTAATCTTTTCTCATAACATGATCCCCATATTTATTAATGAGAGTATAATATGTGTAATTACATGTTTGCATCTGCTTTAATGGGGGCGCTACAAGATATTTTAAGCATTTTACAAGTATAAGCCTACAATCTGGCTACCTTCCGACTTAATCAAGTTGAGCTTGGTAGACTTCAGTTCGACAAGGACTGCTCGGACAACTATGCCGAGTCGATATTGTCCGTCGACCTTTGACTGACTTCTGGTCAACATGATTTGGCTTGGTTGACTCAGTTTTGCCAATCAACTATCCAACACTTGTTGTTGACTTATCATCCATGGATGAGGAACTCTGGTTGGCGAAATGAGTCTATACTATCGAATAAAGGGTGAATCGGTGTAATTGGATAGATAGCTCAAACATTATTGAGAGGTTCCTTCAAGATGTTCTTGGATCTCATCATTACCAATCCTATGCCTCTCTAATAAATCTCAGAGGGTGTCCATGTGACGATGCTGAAATTTGTCTTTAATTGGATTGTGGCGGGAGGTCGGACGATGGCTCTACTTGGTTTGATTGGCTTCGATCTTTGGTTTAGATGGTTTTGCCTTCGGTCGGCTTCTACCCTTGTTTAGGGGTGCTGCACCTAGTCAAATAGGTTCCTTGGCCTTCAGCTGGTGGGTCTTTTGATATTTTGTTAGTGGGTTTTTTCTTCTTCTGAGAGTGAATCATTTGGTCATCTACTGGTGGGCCCTTTGGTATTCGGCCAGTGGACCCTCCTAACTAAATGATATCAAAATAAATTATTTCAATGGGAATATATAATTATAAAAAGTTTAAGTATTAGACATTTAAGTGAAAACAAAATTATAATATATACACAAATCCCCTTTAATTTCAAGTAATCAAACGAGCGTTAGAATATTCTATTTTCCTGCACGTATTTCTCAACATCCTCACTTTTTAGATGTAATATTCTCTCAACATCCCGACATCACATCAGCTCAAAAACCGCAGACAATAATTCTTCCCATATTTCCCACGGACAAACTAAATATTTTTTTCCCATACTACGCCCCACTAAGCCACGGCAAAATTTTAAACTATCATCGTGGCAGCAGCGGCACGGAAAATAAGCCCTCTTTCATATGAAGCTCAGAAGCTCTATTTAAGCAGCCTCCTTCATCTCATCTCATCTCCAAAGAACTCAAGATGGCAGCACCTTATAAACCATGGCTATATCTTCTAGCTCTAGCCGGCCTCGCCCTCACCTCCCAAGCCGGAAAAATTGCCATCTACTGGGGCCAAAACGGCAACGAAGGAAGCCTGGCCGACACCTGCGCTTCTGGGGACTACTCATTTGTCATTTTAGCCTTCCTCTGCTCTTTCGGCAATGGCCAGAAACCTCAGCTCAATCTTGCCGGCCACTGTGATCCCTATTCCAACGGCTGTACCGGCCTTAGCAGCGACATCAAGTCGTGCCAGGCTAAAGGGATTAAGGTTCTTCTGTCCATCGGCGGCGGGGCCGGCTCTTATGTTCTTACTACTAAGGATGATGCTCGGCAGGTATGATTGTGATGTTCAAGCTTGCTTGGAGTTCCCACGTTTTATTAATTCGCATGATTAGGCGAAGGCTATATATATATATATATATGTATGTATGAACATGTATATATATGTATGTATATGTATATATATATATATATATATATGTATATATATATATATATATATATACACACACATATATATATACACATATATATATATACACACACACACAAACGCGCGTAGAATCGTGCTATTGCTAACGGATTCACTAAGCTCTCAGTCACGAGTTCGATCCGCAGCATGCTTCAATACTAACATATGCGACATCAACCATAGGTGTCTAGCACAATGGAAAAACGATATTTGGGGCCTGTCGGACGCAAATATCATTTTGTTTAAAGATTGATCGACAGTCGGAAACCGCCTATCAATCCATATAGGTTGAACTGACCAAGGGGCGAACCTCCCTTCCAGCCATGTGTGCTATTCAAATCTTCCCGAAATGGGCGAGATTCGAATACTTGATCCGAAGGTCTTACACCAAAAGCCGTTATCAATTAGCTAAAGCTCACGTGTGCGCACATGCACACACACGGGTCTTACACCAAAAACCGTTATCAATTAGCTAAACACACACACTTTTCTTAAATTTGAAACTGTGTTTTCATGATAAGAGCTCAAATATTTTAGAGCAAATATTACGGTGAATATATGTTCGGATGACGATTTGAATGAATCACTGTAGGATGAGATATAATGAAGTAAAAAAATATCAAAAACAAATCAATTCAATACAAAATGATTCCTAATTAATTATTCAATCAAGTGGACATCATTCCATCTTAAAAGAAAATATGGCATCCAGTTTAAAATTTAATCATAATTAATTACAATTTTTTAGAATTTACAGTTCTATAATGACTCCCCTTCTATATCAGGTCTCCACCTACATCTGGAACAACTACCTCGGCGGCCAATCTTCCTCTCGGCCGCTCGGCGACGCCGTGCTCGACGGCGTGGACTTCGACATAGAAGGCGGCAGCCCAGACCACTACGACGATCTCGCCAGATACCTCTCGGCTTACAGCAGCCAAGGCAATAAAGTATACCTCTCCGCTGCCCCCCAGTGCCCTTATCCCGACGCCTGGGTAGGCAAAGCTCTCGACACAGGACTCTTCGACTACATCTGGGTTCAATTTTACAATAATCCTCCATGCCAGTATTCCGGAGGGCAGCCGACGAATCTGGAGGATGCATGGAAGCAGTGGACTAGTTCAATTCAGGCTAATGAGTTCTTCCTCGGCTTGCCGGCGGCCCCTGACGCGGCTGGGAGCGGTTACATACCCGCCAGTGATTTGACTTCGAAAGTGCTTCCTGGGATTAAGGGGTCGAGCAAATATGGAGGGGTGATGCTCTGGTCGAGATATTATGATAATGAGACTGGGTATAGCAAGAATATATTGTCTTCTGTTTGAGAAGACGAGTGGGTTAATTAGGGTTTGATGGATAAGTATTTCAAGAAGAAGATAAGGTGTGAATGTATGTGGTTATAGGAACGCATGTGTGTCGTGTTTCAGTTCAGCTGTGTTATTCTGCTTGTAATTAATTACGGTGTGGCTGTAATTAGTATTGTGCGCTTGATAAGTTCAGAATATTTTGGTGTTACATTTATAAATATATAACAATTATGTGGCGTAAATAAGTTGAGTCGAGTTTTAGTCGTGATCAGTCTAAACTTTAGCACGATTAATTAATTGAGTTTGAGTTCGAGATCGAGTTTAAGTCTATGAGTTCGAGACAGAATGGATCGTTAGTCCACTTGTGTATTATAAAAGATTAAACTATTATTATAATTAAAATGACAAATAAGATGATTCATTAGGAGACAAATACAAATCACTTTTTGTAAAATATAACAAATTAAGATGTTGGGATTTTAATAATTTAAAGATAATGTTTTGAAATGTAATATATTTTATTTATATTTTAAACAAGCGAGTCCAAGATCTAGCTAACGAGTAGAATCAGGGCGGGCTTGAGCTTGGCTTATGAGTCGAGCCATTTATAGAGCCGAGCACAAGCCATCTTATGAGCCCATACATGTGGGTAAATGCCGCGAAAGATAAATCATAAGACTATTGTAGTGTCAATTGTTGAAGAGTAATTACTAACAATTTGTCTTGATGTTGTCTACAAGGTGAGCATGGAGACATGCTTGAGTTGACTGACCCAAATCTTCACCAAGGCTGACTAGACCCGTTAGTTGTTTTAATTTAAATATAATCTAACATATATTTGATCGGTTGGAGTATGACTACATGGTATGGATTTGAAATGAGGGAAATTTAGGCTGCTTATATTTACAAGAAATTAGTTTTTAGGTTATTACAGCTCACAGATTTTATTGAAGCAAATTATAGAACTAATTCATTTGTAGCTCAACTCACCTTTTCGTTTAGATAATGGTGATTTATATTGTTGTTAAATTTTGATTTGTCCGTGAATTACATCCAATCAATAGTAATTAGAGAGAGACTGTGAGAGGACTGAACAGAAATGAACATTAATACATTTTATCGATCTTGTTTCTTATTCATAAAATATTTTTCTTATTTATAGACACTACAAGAAACTTGCTAATTACATCAAAATTTGTGTCGACTTTTCTTTCATTTAAAGGCATCACACCTCTGTATATTTGGGAAGGATCTTTTCTTGTTTCTCCGACGATATATTGAAGGTGAGGTTAGTCTCTATATGCTTATTGTTCAGACACAAGACAAATAACCGTGGATATTCAGACCGATGATACACATATTGAATTTAATTATATATTCAGAGTTACTGTAAAGAAAAACATAGGAGTATACAGATTGTTTACATATGATTGTGGAGACATTCTTCGCATTTTATACTACATTCAGCATTAAATGACATTTTGATTTCAAGCGCATATATTGTGATTTTTTCTGACAATTATGAATGCAAATTTAGATAATTGATTGTAAAAGAACCAATAAATTTGGTTTATCACAATTTTAAAAAGACTAATAAGCAAGAACAATATGTAAAATGAAATATATAATAAAAAACACCTAAAATAATGAATAAATAAATAAATATAATAAAGTATTTTGAGATAATAAAATATTAAAAAAAAGAGTTTTTGTTTCATACTCCTACCAATTTCCATATTTTCACATATTCCACTTATGTTTCACTCACTTTTCTCACTTTTTTTTTACATTCATATTCTTTGGGATAGACTTAGTCCTACCCCTTTTTCAGCATACATAAAGATGTTTTCGGATAAGAGTCATATTTCTGAATCCTTCCTCCATACATTATTTGGGACATGAGTCATATTTCTGTGTCCTACCCGGAGTTATATGTCCGGGATTTCACCTTTTGGGGACCGGAGTCATATTTCAACGTCCTACCCGGAGTTATATGTCTGAGATCTTACCTTTTGGGGACAGGAGTTATATTTCCGAGTCCTACTCGGAGTTATATGTCTAGGATTTCACCTTTTTGGGGATAAAAGTTATATTTTTGAGTCATACCCGGAGTTATACATCCCAGATTTTACCTTTTTGGGAATAGACGTTATATTTCCAAGTCCTTTTTGGGGATAAGAGTTATATTTCCAAGTCCTACCCGGAGTTATACGTTCGATATTTCACCTTTTTGGGAATATGAGTTATATTTCTGAGTCCTACCCGAAGTTATATATCTGGGATCTTACCTCTTTGGAGACATGAGTTATATTTTCAAGTCCTACCCGGAGTTATACGTCCATGATTTTATCTTTTTTGAGACATAATTTATATTTCCGAGTCCTACCCAGAGTTATATGTCTGAGATCTTACCTTTTTGGGGATAGGAGTTATATTTCTAAGTCCTACTCGGAGTTATACGTCCGGGATTTCACCTTTGTGGAGATAGGAGTTATATTTCTGAGTTCTACCGGGAGTTATATGTCCGGGATTTTACCATCTTTGGGAATCAGAGTCACATTTCCGAATCATTTCCTGCACATTCTTTGAAACCACATATACTTTTGAATCTTCTCTCTGCACATATTTTTGCATTTGAAATTTCATATTCAATTAAAAACACACCTACTAATCCCCAACGGGAACTTCACTCCAACTTGAATTCAATCTTCGATTTGTTTCGAATATGGTTACTTGGAAATTTATTTTGAGTTGTGTTGATCATTTCGGTCAACTCCAATAGGTGCGACGTGCTTGTACCGCACACCACACCTATTGGAGATACATTTGCTGACCTCATTTTTTAGGTCTTTCTTTCTCCTCTCCATATAGCCTAGGATCCAGCCCTAAGGTTTTCCTATTTGTGACTTCCTTAGAAGACTAGAATAGGACCCACACTTTTTAGAAATTTAAGTCATTTCTTCACTCCTTGAAGTTTCATATGGACGGTTCTAAATCCTCAACACCCACTTGAGTCGATTAAAGCCGACATATTGAAGCTCATGTTGAGTTCCTATAGAAATTTGAAAGTCATAGACGGACACCATGACGTACGACGTTTAACTTTCTGCCGAGAGCAATATGCTTGACTATGATTGTCGTTTAAGCGATGATCGATCATTAATTTGCTCGTTATATAGCCTCGATAGGCCAAATCAAATTCATTATGCCACGTGTCACAAATTGAATTTAAAATAGCTCGACGTCAGCGAACTTGTCTGAATGACCTCGGATGACAAAAATGACTACGCATATGTGTCCGGAACGTCAATTATACCCGGAAAAGACATATACATATTGATAAGGTTCCGAATTGGGTCAATTTGTGCATAAATTGACGAAATTAAATAAAAATAATAATATTAAGATTAAAATAAAAAAATATTTTTATTTATTTTTTAATAAGAAAACTCACGCGCACACGCCCCAGGTGCGCCTCCCCTTTCGGCCGAAGCACCAGCCTTAGCTTGAATTCGTGAAGGAATTTTGGGTGTCCTGAACAGATATTTCTTAATCATTTGACATGGAGAAAATTATTTCTAAAATGATGTTGGGGCTTTCTTTTTTGGGAATTATTCTTTGATTTGCTTTGAAATGCAGGGTTGAGAAAACTATAATTGACTCATTCATGTACTTGATTGAAGGAAAGATGACAGTTAGCTCTTTTTTTGTCTTAATTTTGAAAGCTGCAGTATCGGTTATTTCTTGACCATAATTTAAAGAAAACTGCAGTCAATTGTTTTCTTTTGCCTTTGTTTTGCTGAAGACAAACTTTGAAACTTTTGGAGTTTTCTGTGCTTTAGTTTGTTGAAGCAGAATTGAGGGAATTTGGGAGTTACCTCTGTTTTATTTTTACTGAAAACGAACTTAGGAAACTTAGTAGTTCTCTTTGTTTCGATTTGTTGAAGTCGAACTCTGGAATGTCGATGGTTCTCTTTGTTTTACTGAAGTCGAACTTTAAAAATTTTGGGGATACTTGACATGTGTGACATCAATTTCATGGGTGTTGATGTGCTCCCAAGAGTACAAAAGTAGGGAGGTAGAGGAAGTGAGACATTCAAGGGCTTGCTGGCCTTGCATCAGAACATGTTCTTCCCGATTCCACTTGCTTCATGTATTTTGAAGTTGGATGCAACCATAGAAATGATGCCAAAAGGCATGGGCCTTTTAAATAGTTTCTCATTGATTGACAAGAGCTTGTCATATGCTGTCTCTATTATTTTTCCTCCATGGTAAAATCTGCTTGAAGTTTATTCTTTATTAAGTTTGGTCTCTATTAATTGCGTGCAGGTTTGTATCTTAAGTCCGGTCTTTTATATGCTAATGCATTGCATTTTCTTATAAATCATCACGGCCTACATTCGTAATATGATATTTGAGAAGTTTTACAAACATGATACTTGATTCCTTTATATTTACATTTGTAACATGTAAACTTCACATCTTTACATTTATTTATACTACCGACATTATTTATAACACATAAAAAATAATGCTACTGTTTGATTTTACAGAATTTACATACATACCACCCCAACTGTCATATATTTATATATCTAACACCCAAAAATTTTCCTTTTACATTTACACCACCTAAATCTTTCCAGATGCCTGGAAAGCTGGTCTGCCCTCGCCCATTAAATATGTTGTTCAGTTAGGAGAAGACAAGTATGTCGTTCTTTTTTTTTTTTTTTTGAAGAGTAAATATTGGAAGCGATATTTTTTTATCCGCTACAATTCCAGCTTTTCTGGTTGACCATGTAGCTGGGCATTTGGGCTGTGAGAAAGAACAAAAATGGCTTTCTGAAATTGTTTGTGTAATAATTGCTGGAAATTCAATTGAAATTTCATAGATTGTTCTTAATGGATAGGCATTAACTGCTGAGGCAGTTCTTTCTTGAGATATCAACATATCTAACACATTAACTTCACTTTTCACGTTAATACCACCCAATTCCTATGTATTTACATATGTAACACCTAAACTAAAACGTATGCAGATTAGTCAATTACCTGTATATTTACATATATATAACACTTAAACTCATACGTGCATCATGTAACCCTTATGTAGTTATACATTTAAAGTTAAAATTTCAGCTTTTGCGAACAAGACACTTAATTCTTATTTACTTATATATACCTAGCATATGAATTGTTATATATGTTTATCCAAATTCTTTAATTTGGGTGACTTAAGGTTTCAACAAAAGAGAAGGAAATAGATTTATATGTCCAACGATATTCGACTTGTTTACTCAATGTCTTTGTGATTTTTTTTTTATATATACAAGCAGGTTTAAGTTTCTGATTATTGCAAGTTGCACCTAAACTTGGTTTGAATTTAAGCATTGTTTCATGGCTTAATTTGGAGCTTCATTTCTTGTATAAAACCTGAACTTCATTTATAAATCTGCTGTTTGATTCAGATGCACAAGCTTCATTGATAAGAAATATTAAAATGATGATCTTTGTAAGGTAGAAGTTGGGCTGGGATGAAAATCTGTTTAATTTAGTAAATATTATTCTAATGAGAAAGTTACCTCGACGATATTTTGTTAGCCCTATATTTTGGAATCAATGTTTGATTGAGAGGTAAGAGAACTTCAAGTGTTCTCTTTGAAATGGCTTCAAAATGGAATATGGAACTTGCATATATACCATACGATTGAAAAAATATATACGTTTGGAAATTTAAAAATGACCTTGGATGTTTCAAATTCTTGAAGGATCTTGGTTTTATGTTCCGGGTCATTTGATACTTTGTAAAGATTGGTTAGAGAAGGGAATGATTGAGAAGTGAAAATCTTAATTACTCTTATTTAAGTGGGTTTCAAACGGTTTATCATTAAACTTGGTGACATGAAACTAATGGTGTATTATTGGAATAATTATATATACAACATGCAATGATTATATACACATAGTCAAAGTTGTATATCAAACCTAAAAAGCAAAGGGTGAATGTTATGGAATCATTTGGAAGTTTATTTCTTTCAATCTAATGATATGGGATCTAAAAAAAATTGTTGGATGTGTGTATGAAACTTCAAAGTGGCTTATAAGTTGGATATACGGGGCAAAGGCGATGATGCACAAAATTCTATATCATGCTTTTATAGCTGAAAATTCTAAATCAATAATCAATTATAGATACACTTTTCACCCTTTGAGTTGTAGGTAGTTTTATCCCTACCCTTAAAAGATTCGTGAACCATTAACAGATATTACGTTAACAGATACTATAATAATAGGCATTACATTGGTACAGTAATAAATACTACGACAACAGATACTACACTTGCATGACAACAGATATTGTAATAATAAATACTACAACAGATATTACACTTGTACAATAATAATAAGTAACACACATGTACGACACTATCTATCACATTCATAATAGACACAAGTACAACAAACACATCACAACACAAATAACACAACAAACACATCACAACACATCAAATACAACGCTATCAAACACTACATATCAAACACCATATATCAAATACTATACAACGAACACCGCATACTGAACACTATACACCACACACTATAAACTAGCTATTACACATCAAACATCACACACCAGATACTACATATCAGATATTACATTTTTGTTTAAGAATTCAGATATTACATACAGATACTACATTTTTAAAAGTTCAGATACTACATATTAATTCAATCCTCGATTAAGTGGTAGGGATTAGGACTGCCCAGCTCTAAGATAATTTGCTGATGACTTTTAATTGATATTGACATAAAGACTTCAATATTTCGAGTTGTCTGTGGGATCGTGATAAAAAAGAAGTCTAGACTGAGCCTATCACCAAATTGAACTATTATTTCCCCACTTTGATTTCATATGCTTTTAGCTAAACTTAATTGTTAATGTATAAACACTTGCAATTATCAGTTGCTTTTGTTGCATTAGCAGAATTAGCTAAGAACACAGCTTCTTTCTTTACTTTACCACATAGTTATTTTATTTTATTTACTATATATTGTTGCACAACTCTTTCCTTTTCATTACTGTACATACCTACTTGTATTCATGTTTCTACGTACTACTTTTCTTATATATTTATACATAACCCTAGGATAGGCCATTTAAGGCATGGTTTTCTTTTTTTTATACTACACATGTCTGTTTCTAGTTACTGCTTTTCTGGTATATTTATACATAACCCTAAGATAGGTCATTTAAGGCATGGTTTTTTTTTATACTACAAATGTCTGCTTTTAGTTACTACTTTTCTGACATATTTATACATAACCCTAGGATAGGCCGTTCGAGGCATGATTTCTCTTTTCTCTCTCCATTCTTCCCTCTTTTCCGGACGAGGCGATGATGAGATCGAGTGACAATTCATCTTTAGGCAGCAGTCGAGATGACAACAAGAGACATAAGGAGAAGCTTCAACTGAACTCCCATAGACATAAATAACACACATCCATAGGGCGCTAAGGTTGTTCGTCTGATACGACGTAAATCCTCACACTATCTTTTAGGACTTTATACGATTGTACATAAGTCCTAAACTTTTTTTAGGATTCCGAGGTTGTCGTTTGGTACGACATAAATCCTCATATCTTCTCGGGTCATTTACATATGACGTGTAGATATAAGTCCCGAATATCTAAATAATTTGGAGGACTGAAACATCAAATATAACTTCACTTTTAAAGATGTAAAACCTAATCATAGGTCAGTTTGAGATGTTACTGAAGCTTCTTCAGTATCTTCGTCGTCTCCTACTCTTCATTCCTTTAGATTCCTAAAATAATTGTTCCACATTGAGTCATTCCTACTTGCTTTTCCTATAAGCAACTGTGGAATCCTAAACGTTGATATTCTTGAAGACGAAACCCATGATCTTAATCGAGAGTTTTCTTAGGTGATTTCAGTCGTCTAAGATGTAATTAACTATAGGGGCTTGCCCTATAGGGAATTAAAAACCTAGATTAATCAAAACACTTTCTAATTTATGTATTAAATAGGGGTATTTGTCGGCTATAAAATTCGCAGACCAAAATAGAGTCATAAATTTTTAAGTTTAGATAGTTAAGCCTACTGACAAGTGATAGGTCCATCTTTTGGGATGATATATCACTTGTGGTATCGTGCTCAACTATTTAAACTAATAGACATATGAAATCTATCTGGTTTCGCTATTTTTCAAAACAAAAAAATATTATCATTTTCAAAAATCAAAATTACATTATATATTACATTAAATTTAAATTTACAAATCTCATATTAAAAAACATAGAAATGGTTGACAACAAGTTATAGTTGGTCACATGAGTTGTAGTGTTGGGTTGCAATGACATCTGTAAGCCACAGTAGCCAAAATCAGGTTTTGCACGTGCTATAAGTCGTAATTGTTCACGTAGGCCATAGTGGCAAGCTTCGATGACGCTTGTAGCTTCTGGAAGCCGGAGTTGAAAAATACATGAGCTATAAACCAAGTAAGTCATAGTTGTTTACATAAGCCATTGTAGCGAGTTGTAGATCGCGGGGTGGGGGGGGTTGCGGAGTCCGGAGCTAAACGAACTATGAACCCCTTAGGTCATAATGGCAAGCTAGGATGACGTTTGTAGGCCACAGAGGCTAGAGTTAGAAGTTGCATGAGCTATGAACTATGTAGACCCTAATGTTGAGCTGCGATGATATCCGTAAGCCACAGAGGTCGGAGTCGGCAATTACACAAGCTATGGATCACATAGAACGTAGTGGTGACATAGGCCATAGTGGAGAAGTGTAACGACATTCGTAGGCGATGAGTGATGAAGTCGGGAGTTGCATGAGCTATGAACCACGTAGGTCGTAGTTGGTCATGTAGAACATAGTAGTGAGCTGTGACAAACTCCGTAGGCTGCAAGGGCCATAATAGGGAAGTGCACGAGCTAGGAATAATGTAGGCCATAGATGGTCAAGAAAGCCATAGTGGTGAGCTGTGACGACGTTTGTGGGCTATGCGGGTTGTAGTCGAAAGCTGCACAACTATGAATCACATAGGCCACAGTGGCGAACTATGACGACATCGGCAGACCACGGGGGACAGAGTCAGGAGCTTCACAAGTTATGAAACACGTCGCCACATGTCGCCAGGCAACGTGGCAGTCAGTGATTGGTCGTCCGAACGTGTGGTGTCCAAACAAAATATTTTCTCACGAGTGTGAGTAACACTAACAATTAGCAATGCTGATCCATTTGTTCCAATATTAATTTTGCAAATCTAACATCGTACTCTTTAGCTCGTTGTGACGACAAATCCATGTACATTTTGCCTAATCCAGAAATAGAATTGGATCATATTTTTCCTAATTTTTTTCAAGAAATTCATTTTTTAATTGTAAGACAATTTTTATTCTTACTTATGAGAGTGTACTTTTTATCTCATAAAAAAACATATACAATTATAGAATTTGTTGATTACAAATTGTTGATTTTAATTTAAGGATTACTTGATTGCTCCTACAAAAAAAATATAATAACTTTGTTATAGATTTTACAAAATTATAAGTTTTATAAAATATAATAGTCATTTTCGAGCAACATAATGTTAGCTTGAGTCCTCTTATATCCGAAATATTAAATCTTTCCCACTTAAAAAAAAAAATTATAAAAAAATTATGAAATTTAATTATAATATTAATTTATAATTACACTCAATTAAAAAAATTCATCCGATCACGTGTGTTGAATCCATATTCTCCATGAATCACACCTAAGAAATAAAGCCTAAGACAAGAGGGGGAGAGAGAGAGATACACGGAGGTAAATACACATAAAATGATTAGTAATATGAAATACTAATTAGTATCTCATAAAATGATCCATATATTTATGGACAAAGGAGTACAATATGTGTAATTACATGTTTGCTTCTGCAGTAATGCGGGCGTTACATGGTATTTTGAACATTTTACAAGTATAAGCTTGCAGTATGGCTACCTTCTGGTTCTATCAGCTGAGCTTGGTAGGCTTCAGTTCGACAAGGACTGCTAGGTCAGCAATGTTGAGTTGATATTGTCAATTGACATTTGATTAACTTCGGGATTCATGCAAACACATTTCTGATGTATATGATATCAAAATGATTTATTTTAATGGGTATATATAATTATAAAAGTTTAAGTATTGCAAATGTAAGTGAAAACAAAATTATAATATATACATAAATCTCGTAATTTGAAGGAATCAAACGAGCAAAATATTCTATTTTCCTGCATCCACAATTTTTAGATGTATTATTCTCTCAACATCCCGACATCACCTCACACACGGCAAAATATTACATATGGACGCCGCACGTAGAGCTACGTGCGGCGTCCGATCTCAACCGCACATCACGGCAGCTGAAATTATATATAAAAAATTTGAAGTGTGACTGGCTCCTATACATGAATTCCGAGATGTGTGATTAAGATCGGACGCCGCACATAACTCGTCCCCATGTAATATTTTATCCTCACACAGAGCCACATCACCTCAAAGACCGCATACAGTAATTTCTCCCATATTTCCCACGAGAGATTGCCGCGTCGTGCGGACAAACTAAATATTTTCTTCCGATGCCACGCCCCACTAAGCTACGGCAAAATTGAAAACTATCATCGTAACAGCAGCGGCACGCTCTACTAACCGACGTCAAATCCTCACAGGAAGAAAAGAAGCCCTCTTTCATATGAAGCTCGGAAGCTCTATTTAAGCAGCCTCCTTCTTCTCAATCTCATCTCCAAAGAACTCAAAATGGCAGCACCTCATAAAGCATGGCTATATCTTCTAGCTCTAGCCGGCCTCACCCTCACCTCCCAAGCCGGAAAAATTGCCATCTATTGGGGCCAAAACGGCAACGAAGGAAGCCTGGCTGACACCTGCGCTTCTGGGGACTACTCATTTGTCATTTTAGCCTTCCTCTGCTCTTTTGGCAATGGCCAGACACCCCAGCTCAATCTCGCCGGCCACTGTGATCCCTATTCGAACGGCTGTACCGGCCTTAGCAGCGACATCAAGTCGTGCCAGGCTAAAGGGATCAAGGTTCTTCTGTCCATCGGTGGCGGGGCAGGCTCTTATGTTCTTACTACTAAGGATGATGCTCGGCAGGTATGGGTGTGAGGATGCTTGAGATGTTCAAGCTTGCTTGGGCTTCCCACGTTTTATTAATTCGCATGATTAGGCGATGGCTATATATATATATATATATATATATATATATATATATATATATATATATATATATATATATATATATATATATATGCATGCCGCAGCATGTTGGCTTATTGGTTAGGGGATTCACTACTGTAAGTCCTCTCAGGTCACGATTTCAATCTCCTATAGGGCCGGGTTCTCGAATAATCAATATATGACGTAGACACCCAACTGGAAAACGGTATTTGAGGCCTGCCCGACTCAAATATCATTTCGTATATATATATATATATATATATATATATATATATATATATATATATATATATATAAGAAAATCGATATTTTACATAGGCCTAAATATCGTTTTCACAGTGCGCACTCACTGATGCGAGCCCGCGCTACGTGTCTTAAAGAGATCGAATCCCTCGCACCACGTGCGAAATTTGAATCCCCGACATTCGGGACTTACAAACCCCGTCCCACTAGCCAAGAGCATGCGCGCGTGCGCATGTAGACACACACTTGTGTGTGTATATATATATATATATATATATATATATATATATATATATATATATATATATAGTAATGAAAAACAACTTCTTAAATTTAAAACTGTGTTTTCATGATAAGAGCTCAAATATTTTAGAACAAATATTACGGTGACTATACGTTCGGACGATGATTTGAATGAATCATTGTATGACACAGGATGAGGCATAATGAAAAAAAAATAATAATAATAATAAAAAACAGATCAAATCAATAGAAAATGATTCCTAATTAATTATTCAATCAACTGGACATCATTCCATCTTAAAAGAAAATAGACAATGTGCTATAATTTCAATTAAAAACAAATAATAACTCCCCTCCTCTATCAGGTCTCCACCTACATCTGGAACAACTACCTCGGCGGCCAATCTTCCTCTCGGCCGCTCGGCGATGCCGTGCTCGACGGCGTCGACTTCGACATAGAAGGCGGCAGCCCAGACCACTACGATGATCTCGCCAGATACCTTTCCGCTTACAGCAGCCAAGGTAACAAAGTATACCTCTCCGCTGCCCCCCAGTGCCCTTATCCCGACGCTTGGGTAGGCAAAGCTCTCGACACCGGACTCTTCGACTACATCTGGGTTCAATTTTACAATAACCCTCCATGCCAGTACTCCGGAGGGCAGCCGACGAATCTGGAGGATGCATGGAAGCAGTGGACTAGTTCAATTCAGGCTAATGAGTTCTTCCTCGGCTTGCCGGCGGCCCCTGACGCTGCTGGGAGCGGTTACATACCCGCCGGTGATTTGACTTCGAAAGTGCTTCCTGGGATTAAGGGGTCGAGCAAATATGGAGGGGTGATGCTTTGGTCGAGATATTATGATAATGAGACTGGGTACAGCAAGAATATATTGTCTTCTGTTTGAGAAGACGAGTGGGTTAATTAGGGTTTGATGGATAAGTATTTCAGGAAGAAGATAAGGTGTGAATGTATGTGGTTATAGGAACACATGTGTGTCGTGTTTCAGTTCAGCTGTATTAATCTGTTTGTAATTAATTTATGTGTGGCTTTAATTGGTTTTGTGCGCTTGATAAGTTCAGAATATTTTGGTGTTAGATATATAATATATAAGAATTATGTGGCATAAATGAGTTGAGTCGAGTTCTAGTCGTGATCGGCCCAAACTTTAGCATTTAGTTGAGTTTGAGTTTGAGTTCGAGTTTGAGATCGAGTTTAAGTCTATGAGTTCGAGCCAGACTTCATTAGTCAACTTATCTATTATTAAAGACTAAACTATCTATGAATACATGGTATGACTACATGATATGACTATACTTAAAATCTTACATATATTTGATCGGTTGGAGTATGACTACATGGTATGGATTTGAAATGAGGGAAATTTAGGCTGCTTATATTTACAAGAAATTAGTTTTATGTTATTACAGCTCACAGATTTTATGGAAGCAAATTATAGAAGTAATTCACTTGTAGCTTAACTCACCTTTTCATATAGATAATGGTGATATATACTATTGTTAAATTTTGATTTGCCCGCGAATCACATTTCACATTCAATTAACAGAACGTAACTAGAGAGAGACAGAGAGAGGATTGAATAGAAATGAACATTAATACGATGTATCGATCTTATTTCTTATTCATAAAATATTTTCTTTATTTATAGACACTACAAGAAACTTGCTCATCAGCGTCAAAATTTGCATCGACTTTTATTTCGATGCAAGATCTGCGTCAAATTTCCATTTGTTTATCGTCAAGCGCTACCAACCACGAAAAAGTTGGACGCATTAAAATTTTTCAGGTGTATTATCCGATTTTGCGTCGGACAATAACTACGCTTATCAAGTAAGTTCATAGTGTTGAAAATATCAAATGCAAAATCGCAAATGCCCTAATACTCATTTCCCAAGCGACTGAACCTCATTTTCTACCTCAACTCTCTTTCGGTCTCATTGTGGAGGCAAATCTGACGACTCTAGCGATTTTGAGCGACTCCAACACGACTTCCACTGGCCAAATCACAGCTCCAACAAGGTAAACTCCTCTCCGAGCTTTAGGTAAATATTTTTTTTTCTCTCGAGTCTCCCGTCAAGATATTTGTGTTTTTTGAGTTTTGGTTTTATGTAAATTTGATGTTTTGGTGTTAAATATATAATTTGTAGAATTAATATGGTTATTATGCGATTTTTTTTTTTTTTTTTTTTTTTTTGCGTGAATATTTGAAATTTGAAGTTTAAGTGTTAGATATGTAATGCACATTAATTGTGGTTTTAATGTTGAAAATGAATTATAGGTGTTACATTTCTTAGCCGCTGATGCATGCTAGAAAATTTGCGGCGGCAGAATGATGAATAATTGTGTTAGTCTTGCATGAAATTCCATCACACGAAGCAACAAATAACAACATTAGAATTTTTTACTTGGAAAACCTGAAAAGTAAAAATCACATCGCCTTGCCCAGTTGAAATGATCCACTATATAAATTTGCGTACATGGGTCAACTCTTCTCTTAAATTAGGGAAGTGGAGTTACAAAGAAAATAATTATAAAGGTACAATAGTGGTTCATCGATAATATACATAGTCTACCTGTAATGAATGTGTTTTTCCATGAAAGTAGGCTGCAAGGGCCTTAGTCGGTTGGTAGGAGGCAGTAGCCTGCCGTAAATGTTGTTGATGGTGGTCGTAGCTCCAGCTTGTCTTATAGGCAGTAGTTGGAATCCATAGTAGTAGTAGGCCATGCGAGTTGCAGATGATTCTTTAACGAGCGCTAGTTGGTCACTGAGGTTATAGCAGGAAGCTACAAGTGAGTCACGCAGGTTGTAGTTGGTCACATGATTTGTAGTGGTGGGTTGCGATGATGTCTGTAAGCCACAAAGCCCAAACTCAGGATTGCATGTTGTGATGACTTTTGAAGGTTGCGGGAGCTAGAGTTGAAAACTGCACAAGCTATGAACCATGTAAGTCATAGTTCATCACAAAGGCCATTGTAGCGAGTTGTGACTACGTCTGTAGGACGAGGACCAGAGTCGGGAGCTAAACGAGCTACAAACCACTGAGGTCATATTGACGAGCTATGATAACGTCCGTAAGCCACGAAACTAGAGTCAGGAGCTGCATGAGCAGTGAACTGAGTAGACCCAGTGGTGAGCTGTTGTGACATCCGTAGGCCACGGAGGCCAGAGTCGACAATTGCACGAGCTATGAACCCAGTAGGACGTAGTGGTGACATAGGCCATAGTGGAGAACTATGACGACATTTGTAGGTGACGGGGGCTGAAGTTGGGAGTTGCACGAGCTATGAACTACGTAAGACATAGTTGGTCATGTAGGACAGAGTAGCGAGATGTAATGAATTTCGTAGAATGCGAGGGCCAGAGTAGGGAGCTGCATGAGCTATGAACAATGTAGGTCATAGTTTGTCAAGATAGTCATAGTGGCGAGTTGTGATGACGTTTGTAGGTCATGGGGGATGTAGTTGGAAGTTGCACGGGCTATGAATCACATAGGTCGTAGTGGAACTATGACGACATCCGTGGGCCACGGGGGTCGAAGTTATGAGCTTCACAAGCTATGAAACACATACGTCGTAGTTGGTCAAGTAGGCAGAAGACACGACCAAAAGAAGTGTGAAGGCTAGAAGCGGTGACGGTCGAAGAGGCAGCGGCCAAAAGAGGCGGCAAGACTGGGCGGCCAGAAGTGGCGGAGGCTGGAAGTAATGACAACTCAAGGTTGCGGTAATGAACGTAGCTGGTCGGATCTTGAGTGGAGGATGAAAGGTTGCAATTCCCTCTTCTACAAGCTCCGGACTTGTTCTTGCCCTAAGGTCTATGTTCTTTTCATGAGGGGTTTGGGGCTTTATTATATAGTATAAATTGCAAATATAAGGAAGAGATCCAAAACACTCTTGATTGAACGGTTTTGGGAGATCCACTTGATTGAACGAAGATTGATGAGCATTTCACTACCCTAGCGATGCCAAGATTGAGCGATTTTGATCTCGTTGGATTTGTCTCGTCGAGATGCTCCATTTGACTATAAGCATGCCATATTCAACATTTGTCTAAAAGGCTTCCAAAAGTGATTTAATGGCTTGATCTGGGTTTAACTCAGATTGGACTTATTTGATTTCATTGGACCCGACTCCTTGAGTTGGTCAACTTACCTATAAGTTCGCTGAAATCGAGGTTATTAATGACTTTCAATCGAAATTTAAACATTTCTTGCTCAAAAAACAACATCGAGGTTGGTGACATGCATCGAGATTCGTTATGGATGATGAAAATTTATGGTTGATTTATCCGTTGCTCCCTATTTTCGGACGAGATCAATTATGTCTTCCGATAATATAAAAATCCAGAGCACTTATTATCTTTTTGATATTATTAATGTAATATCAAAAATCGTGCTATGATTGTAAATACAATTTTCGGCATTAGAAATGTAAATATATAAGAATTATGTGGTACGTAAGTAAATATTTTAACTTTACTTTTTCGTTATATATATATATATATATATATATATATAAAAATATTTAAAAAAATAAAAAATTAATAAAAAATAACACGTATTATAAAATTCACATTAAATTAGATTTTAATTCTGTAAACAGAAGCCGCAATACACGTTAAATTAGATTTTTATACTGTAAACAGAAATCGGAATATATGTATATAATTATATATAAAAAATGTGAGCTTGTTTGAAGGAATTAATTATAACTAAATTATGGTAATTAAAGAGAAAATAAGAGGGATTTTTCCCAATTTAATTTTCTTTTTAAAAGAAAATTTGTTTTTTGTTTTAAAATTTTAGATCTCCTCAAAATATTTTTTCTTTGTTTTACTTATTTTTTTCTCTAACTTATATATAAGCCAAGTAGAAAAAGAAGGAGGTGGAGTCCCAAACCCTGTCCAACAAGTAATTTGGGATTTCGCAGAAGAATGAAGGAGTAGGAGAAAAAAGTTGTTCTTATATCTGCCCAACAAGTGATCTGAGATTATTTTTTCGATATTCTTTCATGTAGAAGTAGAGAAAGTCGTCCTGAATGTTATCTCCGATCTTACCCATCAAAAGCTTTGAGATCTTCTTTCACGATATTCTTTTGGACTACTAAAACAATGACATGCAAGAAGTCTCGCTCTACACTCTGGATGAGACAGAGAAAAGCTGGAGTTTTTCGGTGCACATTCCAAAGGAGATTTCTTTGTTTTTATGATGCTGATATCTGAGGAAGTCTACCCTGCATTCAAAGGATATGGAGAAAAGCTAGGGTTTTTCACTACATACTCTGCATTGTAGAGGAGATTTTCGTGCGGCTATCGCACTTTCTGAGAGAGATTCTCATGCAGCTGTAGCATATTCCCAGGGAGATTTCCATGTTGTCGTTGCACTTTTGAGGGATTCCCTTAGTAGCTGCGGTGACAATATCTGTAGAATCTCGTCCCAAAAAAAACCAACAGAAGCATCAGAATTTTGAGGAGGTGATGTCGACACAATTTGAAGATGAGCTTGTTGTAGCTTTCGCACCAGTGTGCGTTGAATTTTGTAGTAGTTGACATCAATATTTGATATTACTAGTGTAGGGTGTTCACCTGCATGGCTCAAGATATTCTACGGTTCATCCGTAGCATCCGATAGCTCAAGACACTTAACTGGGACCTTCTGACACTTCTTCGGGGCAAGTAACCAAATTTGGTGGAGATTCAGTCATACCCGGAAAAATTCTCTTCGGGAGGCCTATTTGGGATAGAGGCATGTTTGGTGCCTAATTTGATGATTACAAGTCACCACACATCCATATGGAACCTACCATGGCCATAGGAAGTCACATAGTCCACCAACGTGCGCTACGGGAAAATCAGAGTTCAGTATTAGGACAACAGTTGACACAAATTCCTCCAGCAAACAGAACACTTATTTTATATTTATGGGACTATATTTCACTCACATGGAGTCTCCCTTTGCTTCCGGATCAAAAAAATCTCTTGTCGGACATTTCTGGTAAAAATCAGGGTTTCGGGCTAAACTGATGCCCCGGGGCCAACCCTAGGGGCCCACGTGGCTAAAATACCTTTCGAGGCTGTCGAGACTAAGCATTCAGAGGTCTAAAACATGATTTGAAATTTTGGTAGAGATCCAACACCTAGACGCTAAAGAAACGAGCTCCAAGGCACCAAACATCCTGAGGTATTCTTGTTATCTCGGCGAGTATAAGTCCCACCTCTTGGAGCTCCAGCTGATATTCAAGGATAGAGTCTCGTTCCTTTGAACTTATAGCTACCGAGGCCCCCAGTGGATGAAAGAATTTATGGATTGCTGACCAAAGATCCTAGGATGTGTTGGGTCGACTACTTCAAGATTAGGTAGACTTAGGATTCTAGTGGCTTGGGATGAAGGGTCCATGGTACCACGACCGACTACCTCTACCTCTTAGGACTATCCTCCCTACCATTGACTACCCTTGTTGAGTCTTTTGCTCCTTTGACCTCGTTGATATCATCTTGATGGCTAGAAGCCGATAAGTTGCCACCCGTTTAGGATTCAATGATTCGTCCTCTACCTTTACGACCCAGATGTGCTTTGACACATAGGGATATCCCTGTTGAAATGATCATGGTTATTTCGTAGGCTCCGTATGCCAAAGAGGCGCTACCCATTCGGGACGTGAGAGACTCACTCTTTGCCTAATGGCTTAGCGTGACCTTCGAAGCATCAGGACATTCTCATAAGAAATAACCACCCTTTGATAACATATGCCCCAGGTTCATGATAACAAAAAACGAAACCCCTTATATCGAGAGTATTCATGGGTATCCTTGAAAATGTAATTAACCAAGTGGGATACATCCACTCGGGAGCGCTCTTAACACCATAACAAAAATATTATTTTCTAGTTCTCTAATTACGAGTAGCTTATATAGAGATTCTCTTCATGGATGTCCTATTTCAAGGTATTTTGATTTGATCCTATTTGAACGTATACTCTCAACCAATCACACGAGGATTACCCAAATATAATTATTTTGTCTCTTTTCTTTTTATTCGTTTGTCTATTTTTTTCTATTCGATTCAACTCCTATTCGAATCATTTATATGATACGGGAGGGAGATTTACTTGACTAGGGGAATCATACGACGATAGATAAATAGACAAGCTGACGACTCTTATATGGCTAAAAAGAATTGAGAAAAAAAACTGGCGACTCTGCTGGGAATGAGTCTCTCTCTTCATACTAGGAGTTTCGCTTTTGTTCTGAGGTTATAGCCTCTCTCTCTCCATAATTGGGGTTTTGCTCATATTATCATGACCTAGATTCTTTCCTCGTGTCATTAGTTAAGCTTTTTGTGAGGCCTTAGTTTTCAATCCATGTGTCAGTTGTTATGTATCAGTTGCTAGGGGTAGCAACTCGACGTATTATGTCTTATTTTCTCACTCTCAGCACGTCGAGTAGCTACGTATTCACATGATTTCGTGCTATTGTATTGTTTTTGTGATTGATTTTTCTTAACATTTCTTTTTGTTGATCATGTCTCTTATGCTTGGCAAACATGGCGAGCAAGAGATTCATGAGGTGCTCTTCATGCCTTCCATTGATCTAGCCCAATCATTGTCAATATATCCAATTAGCCTTGAGTTAGGAATGGACTATCAGATATCATAGTTCTTTGTTCCTTGTAGATATCTAAGGACTCTTTTAGCTGCTCCTTGATGAATTAGCTTGGACTTTGCATAAATCTTGAGAGTAGACTTGTTGCAAACATAAAGTATGGTTTCATCATTATTAAATAAAGTTGCTTCCAATAAGACTTAGATAAAATGTGTTGCCAGCCTTTGATATATTATCATCCTTCATAATTGTCTTGTTATGTAGTGGAGTACCTACTATCTTGCAATTGTTCATCCTAAACTTCTTTTAAAGATTTTCGTATATTTCTTTTGTGAGATGAAGATTCCCCATTCATTTTGTATTACTTCTATCTCAGTAAAATAATGCATGGACCTAAGTTGGTCATCTCGAATGTCTTCATCATGTATTCTTTAAAATTTATGATCTTCTCATTATTTCTTGCATAGATAAGATCACCTATGTATAGGGAAATCATAAGAGTGTAGCTCATACCTTGAGTCTTCATGTATAATATTGGCTCACTTTGCTCTTATGAAGCCTTGCTCTATGCACTAGTTGTCAATTCGACTTTACCAAGGTCTTGAAGCTTGTTTTAATTGATACAAAGCCTTTTTTAACTTGATAATTTTGTCTTCTTGGTCTTGCACAACAAACCCTAGAGGTTATTCCACATATATCTCTTCTTTCAAGAAAACATTTAAAAACACAGATTTTGCATCTAGTTGATATATCTTCAACTTGTGTTGTTCTATAAGTGCAACTAATGCTCTTATTGTATTATGTCATATTGCTAAAGCAAATGCCTACCTATACTAAAATCCAAATTGTTGTGGGTATCCCTTAACTAGTCTTGCTTTATATTTTTAAATTGATTTTTCACGATTGAGTTTTGACTTGGAGACCAACTTAACTCCCATTATCTCTATTTCTTGTGGAGAGTCTACTAGCTCCCATGTCATAATTTTCTCAATCGTCTTTATTTCTTCTTCTATAGCTTGTCTCTATACTTCTTGCATTGAGGCTTCTTCAAAGCTTTCTGGCTCCATGATTGTAAAGTAACAATACTCATAAAATTTTGCTAGAGATTTTTTTTTATGAGGTGATTTTGGAGATGAATTTGCACCTTGGTCTGACCCTTGTATATGTGCTTGTGTTGACGATCCTAGTTCATTATTAACTGCTTCAACTTGTTATTATGTTATTGGCGTCATGTTGACACTCCTTTCAACCTTTTCCGTCTTCCAATTGTATACATCTTCTTCATCAAATTTCATATCTCAGCTAATGATAAGCTTCTTTGTTCTTAAGCTATAAGCTTGATATCCTTTAGATTGAGTACTATAGCCTACAAAAAAAAAAAAAGATCTCTTTTCTGTCACTTCATCCAATTTACAGATTTTTTCTTGTAGAATGTGAACATATCAAATACAACTAAAGACTCTTAGATGTTTTGAAGAAGAATTTCTTCCATTCTAAGCTTCAATTGGTAAATTGTCTTTTACCACTTTAGTTGGACATCTATTTAATAAATAAACTACAATATATAAAGCTTCTGCCCATAAACGTTTTGGAATACCCATATCCAACAACATAGTTCTTGCTTTTTTCATTATAGTTTTGTTCTTCCTTTTAGAAACTCCATTTTGCTCTAGCGCATATCCAACTGTGAGTTGTCATTCAAGACCTTCTTCACAAAACTTGTTGAATATATTTGACGTATATTTCTTATCTTTATCACTTCTTAATGTCTTCAAGTAGTTGTCACTTAATTTTTCAACTAGTAGTCATTCATGTGTAATCATCAATGAAAATGATAAAGCATCTATTTTGCTTTATTGAGGGAGTATGCATTGGTCCACAAATATCAATGTGAACAAGTTCTAATGGCTCCTTTGCTCTCCATGTTTTGCTTATTGGAAATAATTTTCAATATTATTTATGAAGCAAGCATCTTTCACAGACATCATTAATTTTCTTTATAGTAGAGAGATCTTTCATCATGTCATTTTCATGGAGAATCTTCAGCCCATGGAAGTTGAAGTGCTCATGTCGCTTGCGCCAAAGTCATGACTCATTTATTTCTTTATTGCCACATTATTTATGTATCTCCACTGAATAGGAAAACACATGTTATCTTTCATATTAAATTTGAAATTTCAAGTGATTTGTCCTTCTTATTATATATTGTGCAAGCTTCTCCCTCAAAATTCAAAGAGCGTCATTTTTTGGTCATTTGACCTACACTGAGTAGATTTTGATCGATGTTTGGGACTAATAATACATGGATATATCTTTTATTTATTTTTTGTATTAAAAGCTATGGTGTCTCTTCCTCTTGCCTCCATGAAACCAATATTTCCTTTTTTGACTTGTCTTGATTTTTTCAAACTATAAAATATTTCTTCATTTGTTGTCATGTAATCACATGTAATCACAACAAGCAACATCTAGATATCATGTATCTTCTCTTCAAGTGCAACTTGACAAGCATAGAAGAGATTTTTATTTTCATTTTTCTCTTCTAAGAAATTGCCTTGTTGATTTTTCTTTAATCGACAAATATTTTCTATGTGCCCAAATTTCTTACAATTTTGGAAAGTGATTTTCCTTTTAAACCAATAATCTTTTTTTCTAAATGACTTTTTCCTTTGCAAATGCCACATGTAAGTTATCTTCACCTTTTTCTTGATATTTTTAATTTCAAATTTTTTGTGACTTTGTCATCTTTTGATTTATGAGACCACAAATTCGTATTAGATTGAAAGGTATTTTATTGTAGTATCCTCACTTAGCCTATTCAACCAGTTTTCATATCTTTCAAGAGAGACCATTAATTCTATTAGCGATAAAATTTTTAGTTGCCTTGATTCTTCAATTGCATAAATTATTGATGATATTTATTTGTACTTGAAATTAATATCTTTTGTACCATTTTCTTGTTAAAAATGGTTGCTTCGTAGTCTCTGATTCGATTAGCTATTTCATTTATATTGGAATAGTAATCATTTTTTGGTCTCTCTGTATTTTTCTTTTTAAGGTTTTCAAAATCATGTTTAAGATTTTGTAATTTTAATGGAGTATACTTCATAGTTCCTTGAAACTCCTAAAATATAGTGACTGACCCTTGTTTTGCAGTTGTAGCGTCCATGATTCGAGGAAAGATGTTATCCGATATCACATGTTATAAAAAAAAAAAAAATACACAAAGCATTTTTTGTTGATTCTTTTTAACCGCCTTCTTTTAATTTGCAGAAAGAAAGAGTTGAAGTATCTTTCGAAACATTGGATCATTCTTCAACGATCTTCCACAAATTTTGGAAGTGAAAATAGGCATTCATTTTAATGGATCAAAAATCATAATTTTCTCTATTGAAAATTAGAATCGAGACATATAAGTAGTTAGGGCTTTTAAAACGGCTCATTGTTCACAAACAGCTCGTGTTCGACTCGTGAGCTAAGTTAACAAGCCTTAACGAGCCGAACATATTTTTTAGGAGAAAAAATGAATTCAAACATTTGCTCAGTAGCTTTTTGCCTACATAACAACATCATGGTTATGTCTATTTATAGGCATTACAGACTAAATCAAGAAATGTATAAACTCTTACAATTCTTTCTAGAAGAAAACATATTCTAGATTTTTCCTATTTAAATATTTTAGAGTATTCTCATTTAACACAAAAATCTTAGAATCTTCTATATTTTTTAAAGATTGATTGACAACCGAAGACCGCCGATCAACCCCTATAGGTTGAACTGACCGAGGCGCAGACCCCCATTCCAGTCTGATGTGCTATTCAGATCCTCCCGTATCCCTGACCCGGGGGATTTACTCTAAAGGACGCAACCAATGAGCTAAGGCTTATAATCTTCTACTTAAGACTAGCTAGAATGCTCTATAATATTTGAGAAATAGCATCAATCATCTGAGCAAGTAATAAATTTTCTTTCTACTAACTGGTCCAGCTTTTATTGTAATATGGTTTCCTCAAAATTTGCCATTTGGTCCATATTTCTTCTATTGCAGAATAAGATTTTTGAGATTTTAAATTTAATGCATCTACTAGCTGCAATCCATGTTCAGCTCTACTCTCTTAGTTTTGTTATTCAGTAATTGCGTTTGAGATCATTATGGCAAAAGCACAATTCTATTGTTCGTAAAAAACTCGTCATTTTTAGTTTCAAATATCATTGACTTTTGTTGGGGGACGCCTACAATCTAGTGATATATACAGGCAAGATCCAGTGCTCTGGAAAATAGGAACTGCCAACATCACAGAAGGCAGGACATATAGTTGGGATGTATCGACTCGAGCTCAGACAAGTAAAAGCATTCAGTCCTCTTAATAGATGCTCAATATTAAGTTTCCATATAACCAACACCCCCATCGAATACAACAAAAATAATGGCCATTTACATATAAAACACAATTCTTATGTATGTAAGTTACATATCTTACACACATAGCACTCAAATCTTTAATACCACATCAAAAATAGCACTATTATCAATCCTTGATAATAAAATGCACTTTTTCATACATAAGTTTAAAGCACTAAAGTGTTATGTATGTAAATATGAAGGTTTGGGTGTGAGATATGTAAATACATAAGAATTGTGCGCTACATATGTAAATTTTCTCAAAAATAAACCAATAAACTACCAGAAGAATACCAATAGGTAGGCAACTAAGACATATAGCTACCTGCAGCGTAGTGATACATGGGCAACTAGCATGTTTAAAGGTGATTGAAGAATAATCATTGCTAATCTAGACAATTGACAACTTCCGTATTTTCGCACAAAATCCAGCGCATCTATATTAAAGTATAGTGAACAAAAAACATGATTTTATAATGCTTTAAGCAAAGGCATAAATTAGTGATAGTCTCGAAACATCATTTGCTGTAAACAATATTGGTTTTAAATTGCTAGTGTGAAGCATACCATCCTGATACATGACTAATGTTGTCTTTCTTCTTCTCTGCTAACTTTCGTCTGAAAAACTCGTATCTACAGCTTCATTTCATTTGATCAACTTTCCATAAATGCAGACATCCAAATCCTTATAGATGCCAAAGTATCTTATCTAACTCAACATAATCCTGAAGCAGCATTAAAACTAGTGTTGGGACTATTCTCAGTATTAAAACCAATGTTCTCAAAAAAAAAAAAAAAAAAAAAAAAAAACATGTCTTACTCAAGAATAATCAAATTTAAAAAAAAACAAACAATATGGTGAGACAATTTTAAGCGCTTAATACAAGTACAGAAAAGTTCTTAATAAATCAAATTGATTAATACATCCAGACATCAAATGCAAACGTTTACCTGGTAAGAAGAAATAACAATAATGAATGAATTTTCTCACTAAACCTCACATCCAACTAACATGATTTTTTTTTCCTGCAATCTTACCCGAAAAATCGCAGTTTTTCCTTCCATCTTGTGAACCCTTGATCAAAACTCATTTAAAAATCATTAAAAAAAAAAACAAAAAAAAAAAAAAAAACTCTAGATCATAACTAATAAGCAACAATAAGCTAGGACATGGCTTGTTGGCTTCGTGCAAGGGAGGCTCAACTTTTGCGTGCATGGAGCAACCTTCACGAACTGGTGGTTGGCTTTCGTTGCGGCTGGTTTGCTCGGGCGAGAGGGAGGCTTTCCTCGAGCTACCTGCTTGAGTTCGCGAAGGGTGACGTCGAAGCTATTCTGCCCAACAACATTGATGGAATTGGGAATAGGTGGTAGAATTGACGTGTTAATGACTTTAGGGTCGAATGCATGTAATATAATGTTTGGGGTGTTCAATATGTTAACAATAATGTTTTGGGAACATGTATTTGACTAGATTGTTAACCGCTAGGGCTTCGCCTCTACAGATAAGTGAGGAAGTACGCTTAGGGAGGAGGCCATCTGGAAGTAGCTTAGAGAAGCTGGGTTTGACGAAGAGATGGTAAAGAGGAGGGATAATGCTGCACCATTGCTTACGTTACTAGGCTTGAAGACAAGATTTATGATTACCAATGTAATATGGGGCTTATTTTGAAGGAAAAGAAAAACTTGGAGTCTAAATATAATGAAATCAAAGCTTAATCTGAATCAGCTGAGATAATTTATTAGCGTGATAAGGCTGCAAATATCTATGCTTGAAGCAAGGAAGAGGGAAGGGAACCTGATAAAGGCCTTAAGCATTGAAAAGGAATGTTTGGCGAATATTGAGAAGACCTTGCATGAAATGCAGTCTGCTGAAGCTAAAGTTTCTTGTAAAAGTAAGTTCGTTGAAGCTCAATCAAATGATGAAAACTACACAAAAGATGTTTGATGAGGCAAAGTCCAAGATCCATGAGTCAGAGGCTGCTCAAGCAGAAGGAAAGCATCGTCAGAATACTGCTCTCAGAACCTTACAGGATGTAGAGGCTCGTGAAGATGAACTTAGAAGACAGATTATTTCTTTCCACTCTGAGTGTGAGGCCAAAAGAGAAGGAGCTTAGTCTTCAGAGGCAATCTCTGAATGACAGCCAGAAGATATTGCATCAAGAACAATAGAGATTATTGGAAGGGCAAAGCCTGCTCAATTATGGGAAGAACAACTCTATGGGAGATTGAATGAATTAAGCCGTGCTGAGAAAGAGTTGGCTGAAGCAAAAATTGAAATATAAAGAAGATTCATCAACTTTAGGAGAGAAAAAGGTTAAGTTGGTGGTTGATCTGTCTGCTTTTGTAGCAAGAGAAGAGACTATCCTTAAATGCGAAGCTTTACTTAACAAAATAGATGGGGAATTGCTTATACTACAGGATAAAGATTTCTAATAAAGAATTTGATAAGATACAAAGGCACAAAGCCAAATCTCAACGTAATTTTAAAAAGAAAACTTGCGAGTTTGAAGCTGAAATGGAGCAGAGAAGGAAATCACTAAAGATGAGATAGAAGTGAAAATAAAAGATTACAGTGTCTTGGAGTTTGAGCTTAAGAAGAGAGAGGGATAAATTATGAAAATGGAAAATTCAATTAAAACTGAGCTTCATGCCATTTCAGACAAGGAGGAAGATGTAATGAAGAAACACCAGATTTTAGAGGAGAAAGAAAAATCTCTCGAATCAAAGATGTCAAACTTACAGAAAGAAAATAAGGAAATTAATAAGAAGCAGGAAGAATTTCATGAAGAGAAGATCACACTTCAAGATGAGAAGTGGGAACTACTTCGTACAGAGGAGAAACTAGCTATCTCAGCTAACGAGAGAAATGAGCTGCTTGTAGTCGAAAGAAAATTGAAAGCAGTGATTCATAGCTTTAGATTTCAAAAGGTGGGAATAGAAATTGGAGCTGAAAAATGAAGTCAGAAAAGGAGAAATTTGAAATGGAACCTAATTGATGAAAAACGAGAGCAGTTGAGAAAAGAAACTGATCAAATAGTTGAGGAGAAAAGAACTGTTGGCATGTACCCCAGGAATGAACTTGACAGTCTAAATGCAGAGAAGAACTTGCGCAATCAGTTGAAGCAAAATGTTGAATCATTGTCTCATGAGCGGGATGACTTCATGAGAAGAATGGAGAGCTAACATTCAGACTAACCAGTAAGGAAAGACTAACAGTAAACTAACATCCAAAGAACCCCAAATTGATGAATGCATCAAGGAAATCAAAATCACGATAACAACTGATCATATGTTCTTCAATCATGATGGAATAAATTTGGGTTTGTAGGTGAAATGCTGCTGCATGTCGAGATAGAAAAGAGAACATGGGCCAAATATGACAATAGTTAGTACAAAATTATGAGCATAAAACACGGTAAATTAGATCTTTTTCATTAAAGAGAAAAAAGCAATTTTCATTCATATATAACAATAACAAGTCTTTATCCCACTAGCCGGAGTCGGCTGCATGAATCCTTTTTACCCATTGTGGCATATCGAGTGTCATATTTTCATTTAATTCTAATACAACAACAACAACAACAACAAAGCCTTAATCCCACTAAGTGGGGTCGGCTACATGAATCCTTTTTCTCTGCGTCCTATTTAGTGTCATATTTTCATTTAATTCTAATAAATCAAGATCATTTTTTATGCAATAACCCCATGTCTTCCTAGGTCTACCTCTGCCTTTCTTAACATAAGTCGAATCTAAAACATCAACTCTCCTAATAGGATCATTAGATGGTCGACGTTTAATGTGACCAAAACATCTAAGACGACTCTCTCTAATTTTGTCCATCACTAGAGCTACACCAACCCTATCACAAATATATTCATTTCGAATTTTGTTTCTAAGTGTAAAGTCACACATCCACCTAATCATTGTCATCTCAATAACACTTAACTAGTATTATGTTTCTCTTTTAAAGGCCAACATTCAGCACTATAGAGCAGTGCAGGTCTCACCACCATCTTATAAAATTTTCCTTTCAGTCTAAGCGGTACTTTTCTATCAATAGTCCAGAAGCTTTCCTCCACTTTAACCAACCAACTTGAATTCTACTATTAACATCTCCATCTATATCACCATCGCTTTGAACAATAGACCCAAGATATATAATCGTTCACGCCAAGATATATAAATCGTTCACACATTTTAATAATTTGATCACCCAAAGTTACACTTATGTCACTAGAGCTACTATTACTAAAATTACATTCCATGTATTCAGTTTTAGTTCTACTCAAACAAAGGCCTTTAGACTCCAATGTAGACTCCATAATTCAAGTTTTTCCGGGGCTTTTTCTCTCGTCTTATCCACGAGAAGGATATCGTTAGCAAAAAGCATACACCAAGGTACATCCTCTTGTAAATGTCCAGTAAGACCATTCATAATTAAAGCAAAAAGATATGGGCTTAAAGTCGATCCCAGATGTAAAGCAATAGAAATAGGAAAATATTTGGTCAATCCTCCTTCAGTTCGAACACAAGTAACATCACTAGTATACATATCTTTAATGACTTGAATATAAGTAATATCAACACCTATCTTCTTAAGAACTCTCCAAAGGATATCTCATGGAACCTTATCGTAAGCATTTTTTAAATCAATAAAGATCAAATGTAGATCCTCCTTATTATATATGTACTTCTCCATCAAACCTCTCAATAAATGTAAAGCCTCTATAGTAGTCCTGCCCGACATAAATCCAAATTGATTATGAGAAATCTTGGTAATACGTCTTAACCTATGTTCAATTACCCTCTCCCATAATTTTAAAGTATAAAACATCAAATTAATTCCTCTATAATTTTCATACTCTTGGGCATCCCCTTTATTCTTAAAAATGTGAATCAAAATACTCTTCCTCCACTCCTCGGGCATCGTTTTAGTTTTTAAAATAATATTAAATAATTTAGTAAGCCAAGAATCTCCCAAATCTCCTAATTTCCACACTTCAATTGGGACATCACCAAGTCTTACAAACTCTCCACCATTGGTTTTCTTTAAAGCCTCCTCAACTTCTTTTAAACCAATGTAACGATAAAAATGAAATGTTTTATTATTATTAATGATATTAAGATCACTAATATCGATCGTATTTTCAGAAACTTCATTATAAAGTTTATCAAAATAACTCACACACCTATATTAAATATATTTTTCTAAGGAAAACACTTTTGATTTTCATCTTTAATACATTTTACTTGAGTCAAATCTTTACTTTTCTTTTCTCTTTGTTTGACTATATTTTTCACCATCTTTAATATCTAATCTGTTATAAAGATCACTAAAAATAAAATTTTTAGCGTCAGAAATTGTTGTTTTAGATTTCCTGCGAGCTGTTTTATAATTTTCTCAGTTCTCTAAGCTTTTAAATTTAAATCAATTTTTATAACATAATTTCTTATATTTTATCTTTTTTTGCACATTATTATGCCACCACCAACTATTTTTATTTATGGAAACTTTTCTTTTGATTCTTAAAGTATATCTTTTACCACTTAGTTGATAGTATTTATTACTTTTAAATAACTGTATTAAAATGCTATTTATTTAATCCTAATAAATAATTGTATTAAAACACTATTTTAAGGGGAAAGTACTATTTGCAACAAAAAAAAACATTTCTAAAGAATAATAGTTACCTACAAAAAACACTATGAAATAACAACACAACAAGGCTAGTACAAATGGATTGATTGCATGAAGACAGAACTAAAATAGGTCAAGCAAACTTAAGCAGGATTGGACCTTACCTCTGACTCTAATCATTGATTAATGAAATAACATACACCATCAAAAATTTTAGAAGATCAATTAATTAATGAAGGCTACTTCATAAGCTTCTCCACTCTCTGTGTGCATCTGCCAACGAAAGAAAAAACAAGGTAAGAGGATAAGAATTTTGTTCGTGAAAACTATCATATGCAGCGAAAGCCAAAATAAATATGTAAAATTGTCAAGAACTTCTTTTTGTTCAATAATATTAATAAAAAAATGGGCACCTCTTTGGCATAGAAGGTAACAGATCCTTTACGGAATGCAAAAGAGCCTTAATGCCAACATTCTCCTCAGAAGAATCTAACACGTCTTTCTTATCTGCTTTAAATACAAGTAAAACAACATTTAATCAGCAAATAACAGTATTTATCATTTTCATCCAAAGCTTCTCAATGAAATAGTGTATTACCTTCAAAAACTATAGAATGCAATACTTCACCAGTGAGATGATACCTAGTCATAACACCCACATCATCACCTTTTACAAGCAATAAACTATTCAACATGTGACCAATAAGTCTATAAGAAACTAAACTTGTCTCGTCACAAAGTTCTTTGATTGAAATATCTCTACAATCTTTTGGCGCTTGTGTACTTTGAAGCAATGTTTCCATGGACCTTTTATAATGGGGTATTTGGCCATCAATATTACTATCTTGCTCCTTGAGCTTCTTCACAAAATCATGTTTGATACTATTATTGCAACTATCACTAGTAGCAGAAATTTTGCTAGTTTCAGGCATTGAATCCCCCGTGGTATCAAGTTCACCATTCATGGAAATTTCATTCTTCCGCTGCCATCCATGCTTGACGATATTGGAACAGTAGGCATTCTCGATGAGTTCAAAATCATTACTATCATCGTAGTATTCTAGATCCGCTTCCGCCTTTTCATCAGTGCTCATGCACGACACAAAGCACGATACAATTTGATTAAGTCCAACACTCACATTCAGTATCGCCTCCATCTCTACTTCAATCGTCTCCTTTGAACATGTTTGAGAATGATTACTAGAACTCTGGTTTAGAACAGCTAAAACATCAGAAACATCACTTGGGATCTCTATTTCATCACATTCCAACAAATATTGCATCAAATATTGCTTAAGATCATTCAAAAAGCTGCTCGAATCATCCTCTAATTTGACACCCAGAATAGCTTGCAAAGCTTTCGTCTGATCAGAATTAACTTTTGGGATTGACCAAAGAGCTTTCAAGATATCATTCTGAAGGATAACTGTTTCAGTTGAGAAAGAGAAGAACTTTGTTATAAATGTATCGGAACACTTTGTTTTGTACTTGAAATATAGATGGATTGTAGAAATTGCTTTTACTAGATCATTGGGCATAGACTTTTTTCTTTTTAGAGTAATAATGAGTCTTTTGCATCTTCTCTGAATCAGATTAACGAGATCTTTCTTATTGTAGCCAATCTTGGAGGGTGGAAACGTAAAAATTGTCTTTTTACCTTTAAGTTTCCTATTCAAAGCAATAAGAGCAAAAAGAGGCATACTGTGAAGTAGGTCCAACCATTTGTGTATGGAAGGTAGAGCAGATGAAGAAGCGGGAGTCATTAAGTTTTGTTGTTTCTCTTTATAATTCTCAGGATTTTTCAACATTTCATATAATTGCTCAAGAGTTGCTACCAATGCCCCGTCTTTAGCAGCTGAAAAGACATTTGAGAAATGATTTTTTATAAATACCTTTATCCTGGGACTGGTTCCCTCAAAGTTTATCGTGTCATCAGTAATCAATTTAGCAAGAAGGCCTAATGCATTATTGCTTAAATGATCGAGAAGCGAGTGAAATTTCATTAAATTGGATGACTCCAGTAAAAATCTTTGCAATATATACACGTCGGATAACACCAAGTAATTATGAAAATCATTGAGCCTTCCTTCAGTATAACATAATGAACTGTAATTTCTCTCAAGATTTATTTTGATAGCCTGGGAAGAAACCTGAAATAAGATTATTGAATTTTAGTAAAGTAAAATAAAGGCAAGTATGAATATGGAGCAGACACACAGAAAAAGAGGAATCACATGCTCAAAATAATCAACAAATAACATTGAAAAATCAAAAAAGTAACATCATTTATGTTAAACTCAACAACCATTTGAAATAGAATGAACAGGTGAAGAGCTGTAATTCTTTTTCACTGTGTATAAAAGCTATAGCTCAATTTTTAATAGTGTTTAGCTAATTGTTCATTACATTTTAGATTACATAAAGCATAAACATTTTTATAGGACTGAAGTTTGTTTTTAAGTTGACAGCCACTCATAAAATTTGTGCCATAATTCATTAAATGAATAAAAAATTGAAATTAGTTAGCAGTAAAGCATTACACCAAAAGCCCAACTCAATCATAGCAACAAATATTTTCTAGAAGTTCACCTATAAATGACACAGCATAAAAGTTAAAAAAAAATCTCTCATAAAAATAGCTCAAAGTATGATCAGTTAATGTTAATAGTTTCAACAGTAGCTGCACTTCCTTGAATGATATCAAACTTAAATCCAAAATTAATTATGTTAGTCAGGTGAGGTTATCATCTGTCAAAAAAATACTCAATTTTTATACCAAGTAATTGAGACTAAAAGGCATAATTAAAAAAAAAAAAGGAGTTTACTGGCACAAATGATTTAAAATGCTTTTAAAATAATTGACATATGTTTACAGCTATACCAACACATTTAAATCCTATTCACGGGACTATAGAAACTACTAGTTTACATTATGATGACAGAAAAAGAAATGGATGCAAAAAAAGTGGTATGAAAAATAATATCAACAATATATGTATAAACATTATAAATCAAGTTTGAAGAACAACCATATAGTGGGATAAAAATAACAGTGTAATAACAAAACATCTAACAAAATTGCAATTTTGCATCAAGCTTTATTTTGTATAAATGTGATGTTTTGTGCTGCCTATCGCAAAATGAAATTTGCTATAGTTCCATGCAATAAAAATTTCTTCAAACATCTATATGAATTTAAACTCATGGGGGTGGTGCAAATACAGAAGGTATTTAGAAGTCCCATACATCGCAAATTTGAAGTATGGAAAGTTTTTGTAAAGTGACAAAAAAGCACATTAAAAGATAAGTCCTCATATGATTCATCCCTTGAAGAAATATCGGTGGGCAAAATTTAGTGCATAAGAATGAAATCTAACAATTTAAAAATAGCTTCCAAGTGCTTTTATTTAGAAAGATATTATCCAAATCTGTAGGACATGAAAAAGCAATTAAATGTCATTCTCAATGATTTGCTAAATTTTTAATAGTTTTTTTGTTTCTTCAAAAGCTTTCTTGAGCACCCAACAAAAGCCCAACCCAAGCATTATTGTTTATGCATTTGCATAAAAACAATATGATAAGTTGTTTATTTTGTGTCTAGGACCAACTTTGAATTAAATTGAGCACCCATCATCAATCTGTAGCAACTAGCACTCATTATTATAAAAAAGATTCTTAATCTATTAAATATCCCTAAAAGTAATATTCTTAATGGTCAAAAGAAATTAAGTTACTTCAAAGCCAAAGCTTTAGAAGTTCATGAAAAAAGTGAGTCTCTCATGCACGGGAGGCATATTTTTAGGTTTTCCTCAAGTTATTAAGGCAGACAACAGAATTACAATTTAAAAAAAAAAAAAAACTAGAAAACAATTAAAAATATTACATATAAAGATAAAATATATGCTGTACCCATAAGTTGTAGATTTTGAATCTTCCAAGTATATAAAAAACTCCATCATCAAAGAATTAAATGCACAAAAAGCACAAAAAATTGTGAATCCTCGAGCATCCAAAGGGGTTAAATATCATAGAATCACAACTCGAAATAATTCATCATAGGCCTTGTTCAAAATGGAAAACCATTCTTAACAAATTACAAAAATATGAAATTAACCCTTAATAATAAATATCACTTCAACCTTTACTCATATACAAGCAGACCTAGAAAATGATATTAATATAAACAAATAATATATGAAAGCTAAAAATAAGCATCAAACAAGCCTTTATAATCGATAACAATAAGATGCAGTAACGAAAAGTTATCATTTCTTGTCTTATTATTTATAAAAGCATAAATAATTTGAAAATTAATAAAATGATCATGACATTTGTTTCAAACTAAATAAGCTAAGGAACCATTTAAAATCTATTCAATTCAATGCCAAATAACAACTATAATTAATCATCCATCTCAAGTAATTAATACAACAAATACGATGCCACTAGAAAAAATAAAGTGCCAAATCACATAAAAATAATGATACAACAAATACGATGTCACTAAAAAAAATAATGTCAAATCACATGAAAAACAAATAAATATTTAGAAGCATTTGGTTGCATCTGGCCCATATACAATCTCACCAAAAACTTAACAAAAATTGTGAATTTCAAATTTCCACTGCATTTATATCAATATCTCCGACTTAATAGAGTAAGCCCAATTTTAAGACCATTCTAAGTAAAAAAAAACTAGTAGTCACATTATTATTTGGATAATTAAAAAGTCCAATATATTACTTATATAGCTTAATCAAGCCAATTTGAAAATATAATGTAATATTAAAATGATTAAAAATTTATTTGATGGAGATAAATTCGCTCAAGATACAATTTACTACTAGATTCCAAATTTGAAAGATAGAAATATGCACATAACTATTTAATATGGACAAAAGACCGAGCTCAGTCAAATAAAAATAAAGAGCAAATAACTCACTTCATCTCTCCTCACAAATGATTCTGGTAAGAACCTGCAATAAAACAAAAACTATGTGAATTTTCAAAAATGGTCAAAATGTAATAATATAAAGCAATGACAAATATGAAAGTCCAAGTTTAACAAATAGCATTGAAATTTAAAAAATAATGGATGTAAAATAAAATTAGAATTATAATGGTAGTTACTATATTTGTGAAAAGAACGATATCAAAAAATGGTAATACTGTGACTAATAAAGGAATTTTACAAACTAGAAGAAAGAAACAAGACATTAACAAAACCCAACCTTCTAAGAAGGTTAGTTGAAAATTCATAATAAAAATTACTTCAATGATTAATTTTCGTAATAAATATTAGCTCTTTAGAACATTCATTCAATTAAAATAAAATATTATTTGCAAATAGCACATGCGATTGTCATCTATATCCACCATGAAACTCATAGATGGATCCTCACACACATTTCTAAGTTGTAAATGTAAAAAGTTAGCCATGTGTGGGGTTCAAACCTTCAATTAAGTTATTTGCAAATAGCACATGCGATGGTCATCCATATCCACCATGAAACTCATAGATGGATCCTCACACACATTTCTAAGTTGTAAATGTAAAAAGGTAGCCATGTGTGGGGTTCAAACCTTCATGCTAGCAAATATGATGATCTAACTGCAAGGATAGTTATATGATTAATGCTTTTATTTAAATAAATATCAATAGAATTGCAGCATTAAAACTAATAAACCAATATAAACAATATTCATCCACAATTTCAAATTTAATTAAATAATCCTATGAAAGAAAAGCTCAAGTGACTTTTGCATTGTGGGCAATGCATCACATTTTCCCCTAATTTTTTTTCTTTTTTATGAGACTTTTTTATAACTTACTAGAAAATGACAATAATGCATCACATAATCAACAACAACAACAACAAAGCTTTAATCCCACATGAATCCTTTTTCTCCATTGCGTCCTATTTAGTGTCAAATTTTCATTTAATTTTAATAAATTACGATCATTTTTTATGCAATAAGCCCAAGTCTTCCTAGGTCTACCTCTGTCTTTCTTAACATAAGTTGAATCTAAACATCTAATCTCATAATCAGATCATCACGTGGTCGACGTTTAATGTGACCAAACCATCTAAGGTGATTCTCTCTAATTTTGTCCGTCATTGGTGCAACACCAACCTTATTACAGATATATTCATTTCGCATTTTGTCTCTAAGTATAAAGCCACTCATCCACATAATCAACAATCAATTAAAAACTTTCATGAATAGCTGGGCCAACACTTTTAAGATTTAAAATAAATTAACTTGTCTTATTTTAAAACTAAAATAATCAAACTGAGCCAGTGGTCAATTTTTTAGCATTAAACAGAGAAAAGATAGTTAACTTACGTATCTGATAATGATCTCGGTTTTTTTAACTTCAACTTCCACCGATCAACTTCATTTGTGTCCTGTGAAGAAAGTTGCATCAACCATCTGTATAGCATCAAAACATTCACTTATTAACAAACAACGACATTATTTTAAATAATGTTACTATTTATTTGATTTTTAATACAGCATCATTATAAGGATTCATTTACAAGAGAAGGATTATTATCAAAATTACCCTAATCATACTATATTATGTAATCAAGTTTCTTTTTAAATCTACATTGTATAATTGTTCTGATAACATTCTAATTGGATGAGATAAATATCATGCGGTAGTAAATGTTTAACTTGTATAATTATTTAATAAAAACCAAACAAACTCCATTAAATATCTGCAATTATCAATTGTATAATTGAAATTTTCTTGAATAATTTGAACATGCTATAAAATTTTTAATAAAGGAACTAAAAGAGCTTATATATATTTATTGATTTAGAGAGCAAGCTTGCAGTACAAATCAGGGTTTTGTCATCGTCAAACGGAGAAAACAATTGAATCATCGAAATAATTTCTCTATAGTAGAAAGGTGTGGCCAAATTATCAACATGTCCTCACAGACTGCATTAGTGGGAGAATTGTGCACTGGGGTGGCTTTTTATCATGAATATATTTTGAAGAGATACATGCATATATCACTAAAATTTATATAATTCGAGCCTTTAAATGAATAAAAAAGCTTGCCTTCTTTAAATTGATATAACCAAACAACTAAGAATTTAGCAAGTAAATAAAAATAAAGAAATTGAAAAATAGTGGAAGGGTTCAGTTGCATGCCTTCTCTTATTATTAACCCGCTCCTCTTCATGCCATATGCCTGACCATAATTTTTGTGCATCTTTAAAAGATATGTCCATCCTAGAAGCTGTCATACCATGATGAAAAAGAAGAAAGATTAGATAAGTCTACATAAATAACTACAAAATCATATATGCAAAAAATAATGAACAAATAACTCACTTCATCTCTCCTCGCAAATGAGTGTGTTAAGAACCTGCCAAAAAACAGAAACGGTGTGAATTTTCAAAAATGGTCAAAATCTAATCATAAAAAGAAATGACAAATATGATAGTCCAAGTTTTAACAAATAGCATTAAAATTTAAAATTAGTATATGTAAAAAAAAATAGAATTATAATGATGTTTACTAAAATTGTGAGAAAGAGTGATATCAAAAAAATGGTAATATTGTGGCTAATAAAAAAAATTTACAAACTAAAAAAAGAAAAGAGATATTAACAAAACCCAACTTTTCAAGAAGGAAGGAAAGGTTCATGGTTTATCGGTTCAATCGGATCGGATGACATGATAAATTTAAAAACAATTAAAATATGATCTAATTTCATTGAGCTTGAGCACAGCTTAATATGAATTAAACAGGATATTCAAACAACTTATTTATAGAACAATCAATTGTATTAGATATGACAATCCAAACAAACAAAAGATTGACAAATATAATGGCTATGATTTAGAACATATTCGTAATTTGTTGGCAAAAAAACACGACAAAAGGTCTGCATAGCATCAAAAATAAATTACCACTATGAGCAAAACTTTAGCACCTCTTCTTTGGCAACCTAAACTTAAATTTAAAAAAAGAAAAACCATTATATTTTTTTGCCGCTATCAATGTGCTTGTCTTTCTCCCAATCATCTCTTGTGTCTAAATTTATTAGCCTTTAGTAACCTGCTTAAGAATTATGAAAGCCCAAAACTATTATTTATTAAATGTTTTATTAACTTATGATATGTTTAGGGTAGCTGAGGATTATTTATAATCTGCTGATAAGCAGATTATTCTGATAATTTGATAATCTGCAGATTATCAGAATAAGCTGGCTTGCTGTTTGTGGGAGTTTATTCAGAACAACTTATTTGTAGTTGTTGCTGGATTAATGATCAAACTGCCCCTGAAAGTTGTTGACTGTTTGGGGGAGCTTATTCAGAACAGCATATTTGAAACAAAACTGAATGAGGAGAAAAATAGATAAAGACAGAAGCGACATATCAAACAGCACCGAAAAATCACTACATATCACATTAAAAATACAAACATAAATGCAATACATACTACTTTTTTTTCAACGCAACTATAGTAATTTTTCTACCTGCAGAATTTATAGATGGGGTCATTCTCCATTTCTTCCCAGGGAAGTATATAAAGAGATGCAATACATATTAGGCTTCATTAATAATACTAAAAACAGAAGCTTCTGCCAACAAACAAGCAAACAAGCAAACCAGGTGCTTCATTAACAATACATACGAAAATCAGGTGCTTCATTAACAATACATACTAAAAACAAGTGCTTCTGCCATGGGAGCTCAGCCTAATGAAGAAAATATCTACCAACAAACAAGCAAACCACCTGTGCAATGGGAACAGCTTAAAGAACCAAAACTCATAACCTCACATGATTTGGTTAGCCATTTAGAACAATGATATTTGAGAAAAAGGCATGAAGGCAAAGGATGCAAAACCTTGTATGTCATTACAGGAACTGCACTCATTTCAGGAACTACAGATTATCAAATCTCTAACATTACATAAAAATTGAAGTTAATACATAGGAATCAAGTACTATGTATGCAAATCTTTCACCCAAATTTTACATAAATTAGTCTTTTGTGAATCTGTAGATGCTAAATCTCTTGTTCAACAAGAGAGAAATGTCATATCCCACCCCATAAGCTCCACCTTCAACAAGAATTATAAAGGAATAGGTATAGCATAAAAATTAAAACAATTTTGTACATTCTTTGGATATTAAAGCCTATCAGGACCAATAATGAGAAATTCATAAGCCAATAACTAAACGAAGATATTGAGCATCAAAATTAACTTCTAACACTATAGATCAAATCAGATAACTTAAACACATCTAATCAAGATAGTGCAACTAAAAGCTATGTATACAAGGGAGACTTCTAATACAAAAGCCAAAATCCACAAACCAACCAAGATTCAGTTCAAAAGCTGAACAAACTGCTTTCACTTTTTTGTAAAGAAGGGTATTTCAAGAAGCAATGCAAACGGAAAAAAAAAATGTATCCTACAATCCAAAGTGATGTTGATATAGTAGATATGGGGGAAGAGATGCTGTGATAGTGCAGGAAGCCTTTGAGAGTGCAAAGGTTATTACAATCTCAAATCAAATTTTAATCAAGGAATGTATCCTATACAGAATCTTCTCTCCATATGTTCCCAAATAATAGTTTAAATCTCTTAATGAAAAAGAGGAAAATCTAGATTGGAAACAACAAGGCATGCAAAATCCAAAGTGAAAGAGCCATCCAACTCAAACTCCACAATGGAATGGAAAGATAATTCAAGAAATTTACTTGACCTTTGAAAGAAATTTAATTTCCCCTAGTAAATTAGACTGCAGTGGATATATTTTTAAATATGACCGTGGAAGCATAAAAATGTGCAAATGCATTTTGATCATCATAAACATATACATTAAAAAGTAAACCAATGATTGGGAGCTATTTAAACATGTTCTGTAATCTTTCTAATGAAATCAAGTAGTGCCACTAATGATTAGGACATACAAAGAAAGCAAAAGAGGAAAATAAGAATGATATGGAAAAAAAAAAATAGAAGCCTATAGGTTTGAACATTTTGTGAACGTTGTGTGGCAACAAAATGCATTAGATTAAAGTTTGCCACTTCCAGAACAAAAATTTTAAAAACATTTAGATTATGTGCACTTAAAATCATACAAGAAAAAGATAGAAGACCTTGAAAACAAAGAAATCTACTTAATAAAAATGAGGTTTCCCTTTGATATTAACTTTTGTAGACCTAATCATCATCCATGGTTGCTATCCGCTTAGAACATCTCGATCAAATTTTGATTAGATTGTTTTGAAATGAGCATAATAAATTTTGACGGATTATTTTTATATTGCATTTATCTCGATCAAATCCAATAATTCTAAAACTTATCACAACCAAATTAGTCATAATATCATCTCCCAAATATATTCCAAACAACTAGCTGATGGTTTATCGTATCTGCCATTACAGGACAAAAGCATATTAAACAAAATACAAAGAAAACTGTCCAGCAGAAGAGAAACTACAGCAAAAAAGTAAAAAAAAAAAGAAAAGAAATCTATAGAATCTGTTGCTATACCTGCCAAGCTTTCCAAATTACCAGTGAAGTGAAAAATCAGAAAAAAGAAGCGCAGAGAGAGGCAGAGAAAGGCAGAAATAACAAGAATAACCCAGTGCAGAGGAAATTCCAAAGGCATTTCGGATTACAAGACAGCAGGAACTTCATCTTTTTCAAATTTTCTCAACTGATTGCAAAACCAGCGCTTAAGCACATTTTATCATCTTTCAATACCTACTTTCTAACTTCAACAAACCTAATGATCCAATGAGATAACAAACCTGCTTTCTAACTTTCTAACTTCAACAAATCTACCTTCTAACTTCTAACACTATAGCTTGAAGAAGAAATATGAAGGGTGGCTTTGTTAATGATTAAAAGCTTGATGTAAATGCAAGCAGGAAAGCAACATCTGCAGGTGAACGTTCGTGTAGTCCAATCCTACTGAAGACTCAATTATTTTACTTCCAGAGAATTTATAACAAAACATATGAGAAAACTAACCAAAACATATAAGAAGGGTGACACAAAACAGAGATAAGCAATGCATCAAACCTGCCAAAGCAAAGCACCATAGAAGCAATTCATCATCAATTTTTCAAAATGTTCTATAAAAAAATCTGCAAATCGAACAATGCCGAGAATTCTTACAGAGGATCGGTCTGAAGGGGAGCTTCAATCGGGAATGTACGAGAAGAAATTCGAATGACGATGGGATCGGCAGTCGACTGCTTGGATCGCTACTGGAGGAGCCGCGGTTAACTGCTTGGATCGGAAGTCCAAGGGATCGCAACTGGAGAGCCGCCTGGATCGCTAACGAGCGCACGCGAAGAAGAAAGGCGAACGACGAGCCCCCCTGGAACGCGAGCAGAGATCGGGTAGGTTGCCGCGGGAGATTGGGAACGAAGCGAGGGCTGTAGCGTAATAAAGCCCGCGCGAAACGCAGAAAGCGGGAGGCTTGCCGCGGCAGAAATTAGCGAACGAAAAATAAAATTCAGCTTCTCGCTTTGCCCGCCGCTGAAATAATCCGCCCCAAACGGGGCCTAACCGTAAGATAACTAGTTCATTAAAGCAGCTTCCATAAATATAAATTGAGAAAATACATAAAAATTTAATATTCAAAAGAATAAACAATATCATAATTAATTAATGGAAGCATGAGAAATTTAAACAAACAATTCACATAGAAGAAATTAATTAATCAAGGCAGATTAGAGGTATACTTCACATGCAGATAATTTCACATTAACATGAAGAAGATTGAAATTGATTAAACAAAATGAAATATATTATTTCATTGTATAAAAAATCAAGATACATAAAAAAAAATGCTAAGAATTTTCCAATCAAAAGGAAAAATTAGTGTGCACATAGCAAACACTAGAATATACAAGAAATTTAGAAATTTCGATGAGATTTATATGTTTTAATCTTGATATGAGATGCGCATTAAAATGTCTAAATATCATCGAAAATAAAATACAGCTATAAGAATACACCCCCCCCCCCAGCAATCTAAACTGGAATTGAAAAACTTTAAAAAAATGCAGAAAAGCAGAAGTTAGAAATACCGAAGAATAGGCGGCGACGACAGCAAATAGCCAGTAAAGGACGGCGAACAACGAGGACGCTTCACTCGAACAGGGACGACGCGAAGAATATCGGGACTGGATGTCCAATTAAGGACTTACGGATTTATTATAGTATGATACACTGTGATTTATTGATTTAAAATCCTACAGGTTCTTAAATCTCATTTTCTGACCCATTTTAGCTTAAATTTCAGATTTAAGGGCTGTCTGGTAATGGGTTTAGAGCAGGACTTAACTTGGATATGACCAAGATCCTACTAGACAGTCAGTTTGCACAAAATAAGGCAGCGGTTTCATAAAACCAGATTTCATTGCTGATTTCGGCCGTAAATCCAGGATTTACTAAATCTTGTGAAGATGCAGATTTGGTAAATCCGGGACGGACGATTCGAGCAAAAAGGAATATATGAAGTTACCTTCCTCCATTTGCCTCCATGGTATCGGGTAGGAGCAGTGCGAAAAGAGAAAAAAATGGGAGTTTGTGGTCTCTGTACGCCGCGATCCTGCAGCTGCCTTCCCAGTTAGCTCTAATGGCGATTGTATCGCGAGGGTTTGATCACGAAGACGATGGTTTTGGGCGAAACCGGGAGAGAAGGCATGGACGTAGAGGAGGGGAAGTGTCTCTGTGCTAATCCGGGTGAAAGCGAGGGTTTCCGCCAGGGCAAAAATTTGTAAACGGATGCTTCATCCTAAATAACTACTTTTTACGTGCCGGACGACCGGCCCCGTGACGATAACATACTTATACCCTCCAATACCCCCTTCCCGGCTAGAGTAATGCCCGTTTTAATCCATTTTCTAACCCACGTGTAAGCTCCCCAAGTTAGGTATCCGTATCCCAGAAATAACTGTGATGTAACCGACGAGTAACCTCGTCACCCAGTACCACGGAAATAACTTTGATGTAACCGACTTGTAATCTTGTCACCGCGGTACCCCTTAATAACGTTCGTGTACACAGGAAATAACCTCCACGTAACCCTTTTCCCGCAAGTAACGTTGAAGTACCGCCCAAGTAAAACACCCTGTAACCTTTGAATAACACCCTCCTATAATGCGTTAAAATAATAAAAATTGGAGCGTGTGAATCTTGGTATTTAAGCAGCTAGGGTTTACAGTTTTATTAGTCATATTATCTGACGTGATTTTCTCCTGCACCAGTACCTCGACCTGTTGATTTTCTCCCAAAGTCAAGCAGCTAATCTAGATAAGTTGTTTGATTGTTTAGTTTGTGCGTTTGGAAAACAACTGATTCTGTATAAATGACCATTCTGCCCCTGTTTTGGATAAGTAGTTTAGCTGTTTGGTTTGTGCGTTTTGAAAACAGCTGATTTGTAGGTTTTTTTAAGTGGTAAACTAAAAAGGAAGTTTGGGATCTTTTTTATTTTTTATTTTATTTATATTGTGATTTAATTTGTTTTTTTTATCCATAACAGCACAACACTAAAACCAAACACATCAATCTTAGGAGTAACAGTAGAAGGGGAGGCATTCTCTTGATCAGATAACTCTAGAGGAACATAACCAGGTGATACTGCATAGATTTTATCCCAATCATTCCCCACAACCCTCTCCAATCCAAAATGTGAAAGCCTAGGCTCCAAGTTTGAAACAAGGTAGATGTTACCTTCCTTTACGTCTCTGTGCACTACCTATGGGAAGCAACCATGATGCAGAAATGCCAATCTCCAAGTTGTCACACCTTTGATAGTGATGTTTTGAACATCATTACTTTGATTCTCCCAAGTATCAGTACTCCAATCTTCTACAGTCTATACTCCTAATGGTAAATCATGCAAAAGATTTTGAAGATTTCAATTTTCCATATATTTATATATGACAATTCTTTGATCACCAGCTCAGTAGTAACCTGTCAATAGAACTATGTTGAGATGTTTTATTCTCCCAAGTATCTTCAGCTCCTTTGCAACATCTTGATCAGTCAATGCAGCTGCATGAACCAAAACCTTTAGGGCAACGTGAATTCCTTCAGGTAGAATGCCTCGATAGACTTGTCAAAAGCTCTCTTCTGACAAGAGTGTCCCACTATCAAAATTACTTGTTGCAGCTAATAGGTCAGCAAAGGTGAAGTTCAACAATGGCTTCTCAAACATGACCACTGGTACTGAAGTGGCTACCCTGACATCAGCAACCCATGTTGTTGAATCATTTTAAAACGAATAAGGGCCTTCAACATTTTGTTCTTCTCTGTAATAAAGCTGCTTTGCTGCCCATGGTCTTGTGCTCTTTCTACAAGCAAAATAAAAACAAATAATTCCTACATGAACACAAAACACTGAGTGGGTTATTGCTAACTCGAGCTTCAACCACTTGTGCTTCACATTGATAGATGAAATGGCATCAGGGTTTGCTGTCAGGGGGGCAACTGTTATATGATCCAATGAAAAAAGAGTTGAATCTTTAGAGTGAAAATTTCTTCGCATAGAAGGTGACGATGTTGTTGGAGAAGTTGAAAATCTTCATATGTGGTAGCTTTTCGAGAAGCTGTGAAGGGATTTTACCCGAAGAAGAGGGGTGCTAGGGCAGAGCTCTGGAATCGCGATGATGAGGAGCAGCTAAGAAAAAAAAATGAAACGAAACTGTTCCAATCCAGCTTTCGGCTGAGGAGGATGGAGAGTGGCAGGAATTGGCGGAGAGAGCGACAGAGGATGTGTAGGAGGGGGCCGCAGGCTTCGAATTTATTTCGGTGACAGAGAGCGATGAAGGGTCAGAGAGTGACGAAGGCTACGGAATTCGAGCGAGAGGGGTAGAGGCGTAAAACGAGCAACATAAGCTGAAGCAGAACACAGATCATGGGTATAACCCTGCGATCCTCATGTAATAAAAAATATAAAACACAGTTTTGATATAATCTACCAAAAAGTGAGAAACAAATGGATAGGCGGTGTTTTCAAAAATGTTGTCGCACTTAGAAGTTATCCCAAACATAACCTAAGGGTCTATTTGGGGCAGCTGCAGCTTATCCAGATAAGATGCTTATCCTGATAAGCTGCTGATCAGCAGCTGATCCGGATAAGTTGGTTGACTGTTTGGTTTGTGTGTTTGGAAAACAGCTGATTCTTGATAAATAATCATTCTGCACCTGTTTTGGATAAGCTGTTTAGCAGTTTGGTTTGTGCATTTTGAAAACAGCTGATTTGCAGAGTTTTTAAGTGGAAAACTAAGAATGACATTTGGAATATTTTTTTTATTTTTTATTTTATTTATATTTTGATTTAATTTGTTTTTTTATCCAAAACAGCACAACACCAAAACCAAACACATCAATCTTAGGAGTAACAGCAGAAGGGGAGGCATTTTCTGGATCAAATAACTCTGGAGGAACATAATCAGGTGATTCTGCAGAGATTTCATCACCATCGTTCCCCACAACCTTCTCCAATCCAAAATATAAAAACCTGGGCTCCAAGTTTGAAACAAGGTAGATGTTACTTGCCTTTACGTCTATGTGCACTACCTGTGGGAAGCAACCATGATGCAGAAATGTCATGATGCAGAAATGCCAATCTCCAAGTTGTCACAACTTTAGTAGTGATGTTGTTTTGAACATCAATACTCTGATTCTTCCAAGTATCAGTAGTCCAATCTTTTGCAATTTGTACTCCTAATAGCAAATCATACAAAAAATTTTGAAGATTTCCATTTCCATATATTCATATATGGCAATTCTCTGATCACCAGCCAAGCAGTAACCTGTCAATGGAACTATGTTGGGATGTTTTATTCTCCAAGTTTTTCCAGCTCCTTTGCAACATCTTGATCAATCAATGCAGCTCCATTAACCAAAACCTTCAAGGCAACTTGAATTCCTCCAGGTAGAATGCCTCTATAGAATTGTCCAAAGCTCCCTTCTAACAAGTGAGTCCACCTATCAAAATTACTTGTTGTAGCTAATAGGTCAGCAAAAGTGAAGTTCAACAATGGCTTCTCAAACATGACCATTGTTACTGAAGTGGCTACCCTGACATCAGCAACCCATGCTGTTGAATCATTTTGAAACGAATAAGGGCCTTTAACATTTTTTTCTTCTTTGTAAGAAAACTGCTTTACTGCCCATGATCTTGTGCTTTTTCTACAAGCAAAAGAAAGACATATAATTCATACTATAACACAAAACACTAAGAGGGTTATTGCTAACTCGAGCTTCAACCACTTGTGCTTCACATTGATAGATGAAATGACATCAGGGTTTGCTACCAGGGGGCACCTGTTCTATGATCCAATAAAGGAAAAGTTGAATCTTTGGAGTGAAAATTTCTTCGCATAGAAGGTGAGGTTGTTTTTGGAGAAGTTGAAAATCTCCATATGTGGTAGCTTTTCGAGAAGCTATGAAGGGATTTCACCCGAAGAAGAGGGGCGCTAGGGCAGAGCTCTGGAATCGCGATGATGAGGAGCGGCTAGGAAAAAAATGAAACAAAATTGTTCCGATATAGCTTTCAGCTGAGGAGGATGGAGAGTGGCAGAAATTGGCGGAGAGAGCAACGGAGGATGTGTAGGGGGGCTGCAGGCTTCAACTTCTTTCAGCGACGGAGAGCGATGAAGGGTCGGAGAGCGACAAAGGCTACGGGCTTTGAGCAAGAGGGGTAGAGGCATAAAACGAGCAATGTAAGCTGAAGTCGAACGCGGATCATGGGTATAACCCTGCAATCCGCGTGTAATATAAAATATAAAACACAATTTTGATATAATCTACCAAAAAGTGCGAAACAAACGGATATGCGGCATTTTCAAAAACGCCGCCGCACTTATAAGCTGTTCTAAACAGAACTTAAGATGGACTACAAAAACACAAACAACCATTTTATGTATGAAGGGAAATGACAAGAAGAGAGTTATCCTACCAACAAAATAGAAGTTGATGTTAAAGTGGAGGTGTGTTTCAAGATGCTTTTTTTTATGAGACTTTGCTTCAAATGTTATAAAAATGTTGTGTTGTGTTAGAGTCTTCTTATTTTTAGGATCTAGTCATTTTTTTTAGGTTTATGTTTGTAGAGATATGTTTGTAAAGGTGCATGATTTTAGGATTTTATAAAAAAAATCAAGCTAAATATCCTACATTAAACTAAAATAATCATATCTAAACAACTAGACAAAAATAATTAAGTTTTTTGAGGTGCATGTTTGTAGAGGTGTAAGGTTTTAGGGTATTAGGGTTTAATGTAGGATATTTGGCTTGACCATTTTTTAAAAACTAATGAATCCTTCTTATGGAAGAAGCATATGAGGGTTTAACATTGTTTTTTGAGCTGTTTATTGAGTTTAACATTTTATTCTCTTGTGTGCAATTTGGTGAGAGTGGAGCTACCTGTACCGAGCAAAATGCAAACATAATACTTCAAATGATGATCCATAATGAAAAAGAAGCTTACAAAGTATATTGTGCTTATGCTCATCATATCAAATTTAGTGTCCGTCACGATCATGCTATATTCGTGCCTAACTCCAGGAATATTAAGATGAAGGACTTTGTATATGGAAAAGCAGGTTTCAACAAAGAGCTGAAGATCACAGAAACTGCTAAATTCAAAAGTGAAAACAAAAGAAGTGGTTGTCCTGCAATGATTCGATATGCAGTTAATGATGAAGGCAATTGGACAGTAAAAGAATTCATTGAATCTCATAACCATTCATTGGCAAACTCTAGTGAAAAGCACCTGTTGTGTTCTAGTAGAAAGATAGGTGAAGTCAATACATATGTGCTTAGATCGATGACACGGTCAAGGATAAGACCTAAAGACACATTTAACTTTCTAACCAAAAAAGTAGGGGTGTAGAGAACCTGGAATGTATGAAGATAGATGCCTTCAATTTCATTCAAAGAGAGAGGAGATGTAGAATTGGAAATGGTGATGCCAATGCTTTATTATAGTTGTTCACAGAGAGACGTGCTGATGATAGCATGTTTAAGTGAGATTTTAAAGTTGATGATAGTGGTAGGTTGATGAGTTTTTTTTTGAGCGACGGGACATCCAGGCTTGATTATGACTTCTTTTGAGAGGTCATTATTTTTTATACTAGCTATAGATTAATAAATATAATTTATGTTGTGCTCCTATTGTTGGTGTTAACGACAATTGACATAATGTTCTTTTTGGAGTAGGATTCTTGTCAGAGGAGCGGTGGACTTGTTTAAATAGCTTTTTAAAATTTTTATTTGTATCATGGGTGATAATCATCCAACAACAGTCTACACTGATCAGGATCAAGCAATGGCTAGAGTCATAGCAGAGATTTTGCCAAAAACACGACATAAATTATGTTAGGGACACATATACAAGAAATTGCTTACAAAGATTCACTGCGATGTGGTGAATAAGATAGTCAGTTATCTTTTTTATAAATGTATGTGCAAATGCAAGTCTGAAGAGGAATTTGATGATACATGGGAGGTAATGATTGAGATAAGTAATCAACAGGATAATGTGTGGCTAGTTGAGATGTACAGGATTATACATAAGTGGTCTACAACTTTTAATAAGAATGTGTTTGGAATGAGAATTTTATCGACCCAGAGAAGTGAGTCAGCCAATAATAGTGTCTCAAAGCCCACAAGTTCTATTACATATTATTTTTTGGGAATTGAAAATCTCATGAGAATATGGACGCATAACGAGAAGGATGAGGACATCAGGTGTAATCAATATGTGATTACTTCTGTGGTGAAAAAGCAACCCAATACTGAGGCAGGCAGCTGCATTTTACTCAAGGAAGCTGTACACAATGTTTAAGGAAGATTTTCTACACGGATCATGTGGTCTTCAATTACATCCATCTATAAATAATGCAATTGAATTTTTATTAAGAATTTGGATGATCACAGGACAAACAAAACTTAGGTAGTTAATTTCAACAATTTGAGTTTAGATATTCAATGCAACAGTAGAAAGTTCGAAATGGTAGGGCTACTATGTGCACACTATCTACAAGTCCTGAACTTCCTTCATATTAAGAAGATATTCGATAAATATATTCTATTTAGATGATTTGCAAATGCAAAAAGAGATGTATATAACAGTTACAAATACAAGCATTTGTAGCACTCACAAGCGTGAAATCCCAATAAAAGTGATATAATATTCCAATCACATATGAAGAAATTTGCATATCAAATTACCAATAAATCAAAGGGAAATTCAGAAGTTGGGCAGCACATAAAGAACTCCATGAAGAAATTATCATTGGATATTGATGACATATTAATTGGTAGATGTTCTAAGTCAATGAAACAACCTAAAAAACTGGTAGATAGTGAATTAAACCTGAATGATCCTGCCAAAATGCGCCCTAAAGGAATATCTAATGCCAGTCTAAACGTTTATTGAGGGAGAAATAAATGAGCAAAAGGCTTATTTCAACAACTCTAATATGTTTTCATATGTTTCATCAAACGAAAATCTGTTTTCATATGTTTCACTTATAACCACTGTATACACAGGAAAGTAAAAAGATGTTAAAACCACCGAAGAACCAGAATCATTACTGAGTGATCCACCCATATGCTCACCGCCTGATTTTCTAATACAACTAGAAATGTAATGCAAATGATGAGCACCATGTTCCACTTTTTTAATTGTTTCTGATACGTACATAGATATATACTGTTTATACCTAGATATAAACTGCATAATTTCTTTATTCCACAGACCAAGGAATCGTACACCGCCATGATGACATATTTAATTGATGAGAAAATAGTGCCTCAACGGTCTTCCTTTTAATATTTGATCTATGTATGTGGCATTTTATTGTTCCATCTATTGATCTAGGCATTCTTATCAGGATGAAACAATTATATGACATTTTCCACGTATATCTGCTTGATTTAATGTTCTTTTCCATGTATATCTGCTAGAATTTGGACTTCTGGTATAATTGGTAGAAATTTTGTTGTTTTCTGCATTTTTTTTCAAGACTTCTGCTTTTGCAGTTGGCTGAGCTGGCTGCCTTTAGTATTGTCAGGCTATAAGTTAAAGCAGCTCCATAAAGTGATAGAGGAGTACAAACCAGCTCTTGGCTGCAGAGTTTTGGCACTCTTGATAGTGAGTGCATCGCAGTGAATCACATACGAGTGTCTTCATTTAGGTTGTGTGCTTACTAAATGTCAAGTTATATTCTAGAGTGTAACAAATTGGTTTGACTTTTGCAGCAGCTAAAGTCACATTTATTGCATAGCACACATTCAATGATAACGTTTGATTAATATCCATTTATAGCTTACTCTAACTGTCATATTGCTGATTTTTAATGCTTCTAAATTTGAGATATTTGAGAAGCTTCTAAAAATCTTTTATGTTGCAGCTTATTGGCACAGATAATTGCACATTCAATCAACTCAACACAAAAGTCATTTGGATATGGGGAGACAATGTTGGAGACAACACAAAAGTCATCTACTTGCAGGTGGAGCTAACTGTAACTTCTATGACCCTGTTATGATGCAGAAATTGAATAACTAAGAGATAGAAGTGTGAAAAGAAATGGTTATATTATCATTGAATTTTGCTCCATAGCCTGTAATAAAAAATGGTTGTATCATTATTGAATTGCTCTATTTTATGCAAAAAAAAATCATTGAATTATAAAGAATGATTTCATTATCATTGAATTTTGTTTCATAGCCTGTATCCGGAACTGGATCACATGCCTCATAGCCTGTAACCACAAATGGACTAGATGAATGTTATGAGTAAAATTCTTTATGGTTATGATGTTTTCATGTTTGGCATTTTGGTGTATACATTTAGTGATATCATAAACATCATTTAAAGCTGGTTTTAATGGATTTTTGAATGCTGCCTGAATTTTCCATAAATTTGTAACCCATAAACCTGGTTTGAATGGAGATCAAGAGTAGAAAGTCTGTCAGACAACAAAATCCATATTATATTTGTTTTTTTTTTGTTACCAAAGAGATTGAGCACATGTAGGCTAGTCATGTTAGTGAGAAAAGCACCCATATTTCCTATGGGAATATTGTGGGACAGGTCAATTGAACTCAGTAAACCCAATTGCAAATAATTATAAGAAAGATCAATGAAAATTAATCATGGATGCCCAATTTTGAACTTATATGCATGTCATGCACAATGCAAAAGACAATTACTATATATACAGTCATACATACATACATACATATATATATATATGTGTGTGTGTGTGTGTGTGTGTGTGTGTGTGTGGATGATCTTTTGGGGGAGGTGGTACCACTAAGGGTGTGTTCAATGTAATTTTTTGGTTTCCTTTTCTTAGTTTTTGGGGATCCACCTCCTTATCCTGTATTTATGTTCTCTTTCTGTTTTTAAAATGTATAGAGCCTTGAGCTCTTTTTCTCATATATATATATATATATATATATATATATATATATATATATATATATATATATATATATATATATATTACTTTCCTATACTTTCATTTCTATCGAAATTAATGTTGAATTACTTCTCTAAAATTTAAATTCATTACTCTTTTGCATCATAGGAAAATAACAGCAAAGAAGAAAGCCAAGATGTTCTAAAATGCCATCTCTTCTTTACCACGCTGAGGGAGCCGATTCTCATGTGGTTTAATAGATTCCCTCTGGAAGTAATCACATCATCTGCTGATTTCAAGCAACTATTTTTTGCATAGTTTGTCAGCGCCTAAATACCTAAAAAAAAATCATAGGTCCTGTCAGATATGCCTGGGATATAGCAAGAATCTAAGCTCGCTCATTACATGCTTCTAAAAGGGTATTCTGGAAGTGCAGGACCTGGAGCCTGCAGCCACTCATTCCGCCCAAGATTAGGGTTGATGGAAAGACTCTTTTAATATGTGTTGACTGCTGCGAAAGAAGACATCGATCAAGTTGTTGGAGCTGTCCAACAATCACATATCGACTAAGGATTTTAACTACATCCACTCTCCCTTCATATTAGAGTCCTCCACTCGTCGCTCATAAAAGAGGACTCTCATAAGGTGAAGGGTAGAGACCGAGACATGATTCACATCCTTTCACCTTTTGTATATAAAGACGCTTGGTTGTCTAGAGACCACAAGGCGATCGATAGACAACATTGTTTAGAGTTATAATGGCTAAGATAACATAGATCATTCAAAATAAATATTACTTCAAGTCCCCACCCCCAATGAAGACTGGAGCTTACCCCAAAAAGTATTCTCTGCCATTGGGACCATAGGCATGACATGGAGGAAAGCCGACACCTTTAAGGCATGATCGAAGAGCTCATCAAGGGTGAGGAAGTAAAGGAATTTTCTAGGTCTAGAAGCAATGGTCCAGTGATGGGGCAATACTCTATTGGAAGAGATCTCAGAAGAGCCAATCTGAGCCAATGAAATTCAAATAAAAGGCATAATTCTTGCCATATTTGAAGGAGGTGGAGACTCCTAACACTGAGCCAGCCTGCAGAATTCCCTTAGGAGATCTATACGTGGTTGCCCTTTTGCCCAAACACAACTCATATTCCCTCATAGCTTTTACTAATAAAGATTTGTCCCCTAGGAGTAATCCTTACAACGACACCATTATCGTCATTGTATTGAATGGCAACACCATATTTGTAATACTCAAACTGATACTGATACCTATGTAAAGATCTTGTTCAAGTCTATATTTAATAAAATTGGCCTCAACAACAATTGATTTACAACTAAGACCAGCCATCTTTTTGGATTCTCTGACGAGAGGAAAGAAGTGTAGGGAATCATCGCCCTGTCAGTCACTTGGGGAGAGAAAAAAATAGTTCACCAACATGTAAAACTTCTTAGTGATCAACTCACTACCCACTTACAATGCCATATTCAGTCATCTCCTACTTAACTCCTTTATGGTTGTCACCTCAAGCTACCACATGATTGTGAAGTTATCAGGTGACAGGGAGGTAATCAATTTCCACAGTGATCTCAAGCAGTCTCGCACTTGTTACTTTTGGAATTTTGGAATCATTGAGCAAGAACCTCTTGAGCTTGATAATCTATAAGATATGTCTCAGCTAGAGAGACTGATCTATAAAAAAATACCTATTTCTTTATGTCTTAATTCTTATTAATTTCTAAGGATATTATGCTTTAATGAAAGGAATTTTTTGTGTTTTTAGATGTAGGTGATGTAAAAATGTCTAAGAAGGAAAAAGGAGCAAAAAGGAGCAAAAATGGAGCAAAATACCAAAAGTATAAAAAAATATGGCCTGGCGCCTAAGCGCCAGACTCGATACGAAAACTGTCAAGTTTTTGACAACGTTTGATCAGTTATTTTGATGGAGTGAGCGGTTATTGGACATTCTAGAAGGCTGGCAGTTGTTCCTTGATAATAGGACATGTGATACATTGCATTTGGACGCTCCAAAACGGTTTTAATCGCGAAGAGGTGCGAGCGAAAGTGAAGAGGTGCGAAGAAGCTGGACGTGGTGTCCGGCGCCTGGCGCCGGACCGACCTTCTAGAAGATTCATTGAATGTGGACATGTTTTGAAGAGGTGCCTCGAGGCAACTCTTGAAACCTATAAATAAAGGTCCGATTCTTCGAAAACGTGCCCCTCCCATTGTACCCCTTTCTCTTATCTACTTTAGGATCTCTCATCCTTAGAGAGAGAATTGAGAGAGAAATTTAGGGCCACTTTTGTTTAGTTTAGTGAGTTTATTTTCAAGTTATTGCATCCGGAGTTCATTACACTCGTGGAGTCGGTAGGAATCGGAAGATCCGTAGAAGAAATATTTGAGATAAGTATATTTTTACATTTGATTCAAAGTTTAATTATCATGTTTTGTTATTTATTTTCAATGTGTTCGAGTAGTTAGTTACTTTCTTACTTCAATTATGAAGAGATAGATAAGATAATATAAAGATTCGATGGAGAATTAAAATTCAAAATATTTTCAAAACATTGTGATGACATTAATATCTGATCTTACTTTACTTTTTAAATTGGTCGTTTGAATTGTTAAAACCTGTTGAAGAGTTTATAAACCTTGAAGGAGAAGAACTCTTAACTTGTAAATGTCACATGAATCCTTGGGTAGTCTTAGGCCATGAGCGGGCTATTCATGGTGAAGTGCAAATAAATAGGAAGATAATATTTAAAGGGCGAGAATTGATAAGTTTTTAGAGTGACAGACTAAATTCTTATAATTTGATTTATAGACTAGGAAAGTGTCACTAGTAGGGTCGACCATAGCCACCCTTGGACATCTAGAAGTGTGAGCCTAGATTAATCCATTCTACTAACAATACATCCGGACCTATTACGTAAATTAGTCAATGTTCTTTGCACTGGATCAAAGGGTAAAGAATAGGAATGCTTCTATTTGGCACAATACCATAAATTAAATTCTCCAACGAATATTAAATTATCTTAAAAATCTTAGATTAATTGAAGGAAAGAAAGTTGTTTATTTATATAGAGTCTATAAAATCATTTTCTTGTTATTGTTTTCTTTAATTGCATCTAGTAAATTAATAGTAATTTATAATCAAAATAAAAATATTTTTACTATTTTATTTCGCTTTCACTTTATAGAAAATTTATTTCTATAAATCTTCCCTGTGGGATCGATACTGGGGTCTTTGTTTAAAAACCATATATTACTTGAAACGATACGTATACTTGCGTAGTACCCCTAGTGTGTAAAAATATTACTAAATTATATAATATTAATTTTAAACACTAGCCGCTATTTATAAATCGAGTTAAAGCTTTTTGGCTATCTTTTGGAAGCAATCATTACTGCGTTAAGTGCGGCGGTCGGGTCAGAGACCACCCATCAGATCCCTACAAATGAAGTCGACAGTAGTAATTTTTTTCTACAAAGTGAAGCTTTTTGATGTAGGGCACAATAAAATGATCACTATGTAGCCTCAAGATGTTTTTTCCTAGTTGCATGTGAGATGTTGGGGATGCCGATCAATGTCGCAGGCCACAACCGGAACATCAATCCGACAGCCTGATCGACAAAGTAGAAGATGTGATTATCAGTTTTCACTCAAGCTGAGCCGATCTTGGATTATGTTTAAAAGATACTAGAGGTCAACAACCTTTGAGAACCAATATCTGACATGGGTGACCAACATTGTCATGGTGCAGAACTCGAATGGCAAGTGAAGGATATTCATGGACTTTACCAACTTAAAAAATGCTTGCCCAAAAGACAACTAACCTCTATCTAGAATCAACGCGCTCGTGGATGTGATGATCAGTCATTCCATGATGAGCTTTCTCGATGTCTTTCACTGTTACCACTAGGGTTGTAATCGAGTCGAGTCAAGTCGAGTATATCATTGTTCGGACTTAACTTGATATAATTATAAGTTATTCATGTTCGACTTGAGCTTGTGTCGAGCCTTCATATATTGTTCAAGCTTAACTTATTTACATTTTGTCATGTTTGAACTTGAATTATTTGTGACAAGTGAACGATATTTAAACGAGCTAATAAATGAACTAAAAATTCAAATGAGCATTAGATTTTCATATAAAAAATAAAAAAAAAATTATTTGACTTCAACCCTGTTAATCAACAAAAAATGACAAAATAAAGCCCTAAAAGATGTTGAATCTTATTTCTCCTTCATTTCACCTTAAATCACGGATATTATATAAACAATAAAAATGACAAACTCAAATCATACAGAATAATAAATCTCACTTCTCCTCTTTTTGCCTTTAACCTTAAATACCGTAAATGAAATTTGAATGAGGATTTATAGCATTTAAAAAGTTGAAGCGCGTGAAGTGAGGTGCAAGGAAGGATGAAAAATATGAGTGCTAATCAAGTCGGACTTACGAGCAGAGTGAAAATGTAAGATATACCAGAGTATAGAGTTTTGGAGAACATTGCACGTCACAATCTCGTGATTTCCTTTGTTACTTGTACACCATAACGAGTATAGGGTTTCGTATGTTAATCTGAAAATGTAAGATATACCAGAGTATAGGGTTTCGTATGTTTTGGGGGAAACTGGGAGAGGCGAAATTACAAGAGGTCACAGGGAAAATGAGGTTTGCAGGGATTTAACGTTAATTATAAGGGGCATTTAATACATAACACATGTCTTATGCAATTTCACTTATAACACCTAAAATTTAAAAATATAAATATATAATTAAAGTTAATCTAAAAATATTATTAATGTAATAATACATTACTATTTAATATTAAATTAAATAAATTCTTGTTAATTAAATTTTATTTAAATAATATATCAAATATGATGCGAGCCTTCATCGAGCTTAATATCGAGAATTTCAAGTTACTTGTTGAACAACAAATGAATTTATTCGGGAACATAAATGAACAAGTTCAACTACATTCATTTTTAGTTTATTTATGCTTCAAGCTTTTAAAAATTATTTAAGCTATTTTATTTACTAATTTGAATGAACATGATTAAGTCTTAATCGAGCCGAGTTCGAGTTGTTCATCGAGTGCATCAATTCATTTAAATCTCTAGTTACCACCAGATTAAGATGAACCCGATTAGTGTAGGAAATACTACATTTATAACAAACGAGAGAGTTTATTGTTATAGTGTAATGTCATTCGGGCTAAAAAAATATCGGTACTATTTATCAGCGAATAATGGATGTAATTCACAAACAAAAATGAAAAAATTGTTGCTATACATTTTTGGGTGTCACAAGTATATATTGTCTATATGCAAGACTTGAGATGATTCATTGTTCATTCATATCATCCTGTAGTTCAAGATGCTCATCCGGACTTCTTGGTATGTGCCTTGAGCACGGATTGGGACCAAGACTGATTTTTGCCCTATCTGGGAAACTTCACCCCGGGGTGGTCTTAGCTCTAACACAAGACATTTTAGACATCCATCATTGTGTTTAGACACCTAACTTCATCATATGGAGCTTTTCGTAGCCTAGGGGAGCCACAAAACTCACCCCAGGCATTAACGGGTAAGGATTAGGGTTTTAGGCCACTTTGCATCGCGCGAGGAGGACCGTTATTCTGAGGTCTTATGTTGATGTTTTAATACATCGTAGACCTTTCTTGGTGGTTACAAATCAATTCCAACTCATTCAAGACCTTTCGGACAAGTAACCTTGACCTCCACTACGCACTTATGTCACATAAGGGGTTGGATATGCCCTGACATGACCATGGTCGTGGCCATGCCCAGATGTGACCACACCCAATCTCCAGCATGGCCACTCTAAACCAAGCCGTTAATTTTTCTGCAATTTTGACTTCCTTTGACTTCTCGGCCACTTCCCATTCACCATTATGGATTTGGAAGGTCCAATGGCATCTCAAAGAATGCACCAACTCATTCAGGAAGCAATAAGGGAGTGTCGTGTGTAAAATTTATTATTCTTTATGTATGGGAGGAAATTTTCCCCCCATTTCCTTCAAATGATCGGGCAAGTAAGCTGAGAGACTACACTAAAGAATGGAGGCTAAGGCATTCGAGCAGAGCATCCAGAGAGCTTCAGGGTGAGAAGAGAGATTTTTGGAGAGAAACAGAGAGCTTTCTCTAGAGAGAAATGTGAGGAAAGGGAGAGATTTTCTTCTTCTTCTTTCTTCCTATCTTACACAACTTCTTCCTTGTACTCATCTTCTCCATCCTCTTTCTCAAGAGACCTCTTCTCTTTCTTGACTAATAAAGAAGAAAAGTGAAAAATGACTTATTGCAACCACCTCTCTCCTTGGTGTAAGGAGAGCATCTATTGCTTTAGGGAAGACTTCATCTCCTCTTAGAAGGAGAGTTTCGTCCGGCATGTGGGAGAGTAGATTTTGCTAGGTTGCGTGTAGGTTTAGTCTACTACACGATGCGGTTTGTTCGACCAATACCGGTTGGCCCAACCATACGCCTTTAATTCGCTAGCTTTGTGGCATTGTCGTGGGTTCTGGTCGCCTACACCAGGCAAGTTGGCCAGCCAACACTAGTCGACACTACCATATGCCTATTTATTTACTAGTTTTATTTTATAGAAAGCCCTAAGTTAGGACTTGCTTTCATGGCCAAATTCTTATTGAAGCCAAGAGAGTTCCCTTACAACTCTTAGAACTAAACCAAAGCGGGTCGGAGTCCCTATTTCTCACATCTTTGATTTTTAACCCTTCTTAGAGTAGTTGGAATGTTTGGATCTTGCAAAAGTAAGAACAACCTTATAGCTAGCTTACTTTAAAAGATCAAGGGAAGTCGTGGTATGGAAAAGCTTTGTAGCTAGTTCATCCTACGACATGGTGGAGAATTGCTTATTCGAGAAAATCAGAAAAGGAGATTCCCACATCCCTCACTAAATCCAAAGCTGGCTATGCTGCAAATCCATAACTTAAAGCTTAGAACATAAGTGAGATCGTTAGGAGTGTTTCAGCTTGCCACCAAACTTGCAACTAGTTTTCATTCGTTTGTTGATATGTAAGCATTAATTTTTAAAAAGTGCATGAAAATATATGATTTTGCATGCTATAGTGCATTAGCCATTTGCCATGGGTCATTTTGATCTACCACATGGTATTATTCAGCTCAATTGATCATCTGTTACTTAAACATCAAATGGGCTAACTGATAATTGGCCCAACCATATGACTTCCCATCGACCAACCATCTCTGTCTCATATGTCGTATGCTGAATTTTATCATGCTTCATGTATCTTAAACTTTGCATGATGCACACTTATATATGCTTTGTTATATTGCTTCAAGCACATTTGTATGTGTTTAGCATGTTGTAAGCGGCATCTTTGTTGGTGTTTAGCATGCCTCATTTGACACATTTATGTATGCCTAACATTTTATACTTAACATCATTGTGTATGCTTTGCATGTCCCATGTTTTCACATCCCTCACATGTTTTGAGAATTTGCATGTCGTGTGATCATATACATGATCTAAGAAAAAAATACCTATTTTTATGCCTTGATTTTTATTAAATTTTAAGGATATTATGCTTTAATGAAAGGTATTTTCGTGTTTTTGGATGTAGGTGATGCAAAAATGTTCAAGAAGGAGAAAAATATGAAAAAGAAGCAAAAAGGAGCAAAAAGGAGTAAAAATAGAGCCAAAATGCAAAATTTTTGAAATTATTGGCTTGGCTCCTAGGCGTCAGAGTCCGGCGCCTAAGCGCCAGCTTGATACAGAAAACTGTTAAGTTTTTGACGACTTTTGGGTTGTTATTTTGACGGTGTGAGCGGTTATTGGACCTTCTAGAAGACTGACAGTTGTTCCTGGTTTATAGGACATGTGATACAATGTATTTGGACGCTTCAAAACAGTTTTAATCGCGAAGAGGTGCGATCCAAAGTGAAGAGGTGCAAAGAACTAGACGCGGTGTCCGGCGCCTAGGCGCCAGATTCCGGCGCCTAGGCGCCAGACACACCTTCTAGAAGATTCAATGAATGTGGACACATTTTGAAGAGGTGCCTTGAGGCAACCCTTGAAGCTTATAAATAGGAGGGTATTCCTTCAAAGAAAAACACCCCATCTACCCTTCCCTATCTAGAGTCCTATCTAGAGAGAATTAGAGAGATCATATTAGGGTCACCTTTTTACTTTCCTTCATAAATTAGTGAGTTTATTTTAGAGTTTGTATTCAGAGTTTGAAAGAGTTAGTGCATCTGTAGTTCGTTACGCTGTGGAGTCAATAGGAATCAGAAGTTCTGTAGGAGAAACATCTAAGATAAGTAATTTTATTTTGATTCAAAGTTTATTTATTATGTTTTTTTATTTAATTTCAATGTGTTCTGAGTAGTTACTTTACTTTCTCCTTTCAATTATGAAAAGATTGATAAGATAATACAAAATTCGTCGGAGAATTAAAAATCATATATTTTCAAAACATTGTGATGATATTAATACCGGTTCTTAATTTACTATTTAAATTGGCCATTTAAATTGTTAAAACCCGTTGAAGAGTTTTGAGACCTAGAAGGAGATGAATTCTTAACTTGTAGATATCACATGAATCCTTGGGTAGTCGAAGGCCTTGTGCGGGTTATTCAAGGTGAAGTGCAAATAAATAGGAAGATATTATATAATGGGCGTATAATTGATAAGTTTTTAGAGTGACAGACTAAATTCTTGTGATTTGGTTTATAGAAAAGGAAAGGGTCACTAGTAGGGCCGACCATAGCCACCTTGGACATCTAGTAGTGTGAGTCTAGATTAACCCATTCTACTAACAATACATCCGGACTCGATCTATAAAGCTAGCCAATGTTCTTTGCACCTGGATCAAAGGGTAAAGAATATGAATGCTTCTATTTGGCACAATACCATAAATTTATATTCTCAATGAATATTATCATTATCTTAGAAAATCTTGGATTAATTGAAAGGGAGAAAGTTGCTTTCTTATTGCTATTTACATCAATTATTTTATTCCTGCTTGATTATTGCATCTAGTAAATTAAAGATTATAAAAGAAATACTTTAAAATAAAATTATTTATAAATCTATAACTCTCTCCTCGTGGGATCGATACTGGGGTCTTTGTTTCAAAGCCTTATATTACTTGAAACGATACGTATACTTGCGTAGAACCCCTAGTGTGTAAAGTATTTTCCATAAAATTATATTTATATACACTAGTCGCTATTATTATTTATAACATATATTTTTGAAAGCATTAATTAGTACGTTGATCTTCAGAGGACTTCGGGTCAAGTTTTTGGCGCCGTTTCCAGGGAAGAAGATTTTAGTACACTTATATTTATATCGGGTCAATACACATTTCACTTTGGCTTTCCCTTTGCATGTGGTTGTCATTCTTGGCTTAATCACGCAATGCTCGCAATGTCATATGCTCTATGGACTTGGGCGATCGTCTATCATGTTGTACATGTCTGCTTGATTAGTCGTGGTCTGCTTGGCCTCCCTTTGGATATGATGTGATTGTTCATCCAACTGTTAGATATGACCACATATGTTCGCATAGGCGTCGTAGCACACTATGTGCACTTTGATGCACAATGTGGGTGCTCTCACATGTTGGATCACTCACATTTTGGAGAGTTTGGCATGCTATGCATATTTGATTGAGAGACTGTAGTATGTCAAACCCTCTTTTAGGGTACCATAGGAATGCTCACATTTATGGAAACATCGATGTCGTGCCCAACCTTTCTGGAGCATCGCACGTGACCGCTTGAGTGGTCGCGATACTTTCACCTCATTTACTTTTTTTCATGCGCATTGCTCAGTCCATTTAAGTGGCAAGTTGATTCCTTTATAGGATAGGTTGTTTGTTGATTTTAATGCCTAAACGACCATTACTCGTGAGGATATCTTAGAGAGAAATGCAAGTATTTGTTTTAAGAGTAGCAAACCATATGTTTGTGCTGAGGATCTAGTAGATCAAACCTATATTACCCTGCATGTTATAGGTCTGCATTTTATGACCCTATTTTAAAATTTAAAATATATGCTTTTTCTTATATTATATTACTCATCACATTTTAAAATTATGCAATATAATAAACTATGCCATATGTAATTTTTCAAATCCCCTGGATCTTTATGATGGGGCCGAAATTGGTGACCCCGTCAAATTCACACACAACTGATAACCTGACCTTGAGCATTTAGGTGTTGTGCTAGGACACTTGTCGTTAGATGTATGCTAAGTTAGGACTAGAGTGCTAAGTAGAATTTTTGGCACCTCTGGCTATTATTCTCTATCGAATTGATTATTCTAGCCGAGTGTCACTTTCTATGCTTTTTGGTATGCTTTCATGCTTAATATGCATGGTAGTACATACTGGCATTCTTCTACAGGGAGCCGCACCTATATAGATGCAAGCACACATGTACCATTGAAAGGGGGGCATGCGATGATTTCTACTAACTCCTTGCTTGAATGTGTTATTTAGCTCCCCCAACACAAAAAGACATGTCTCATATACGATTGCATGTTAACCCGTGTTAGCCCCTTTTTTGTAGTTTGAGTCTTTTTTTTATGTATATGATATTCTTTTGGCTAATTCTGTATCAGAAATAAAATTTGAGCATGAGTTTCAAGGCAGATGGTGCATCGGACCATGTGACGGGGGCCACAAGCAGCAGCTCATGTCTCGTACCTTAAGTTTGAAACTATTTCTTCTATAGATTTAGAACCATACATATATATGCAGAGTTCGGCTGCATTTACTGTTTTTACTGGGATATGTCGCCAACTCAGCAACAATAGTATTTTTTTTCTATATTTGACTTTGTTTCATTTTCATATTGCATGCTTGAATGCATGAAATAAATTTTATTGTTTCTTTCTGTGGCTTGCCTGGGATGATTTACAATGGATTTATAATCTAGACTCTTTAAGGACCCTAAACCTTTAAATTTTCTTAAATAAATCTTAATTAATAAAAGATTTAGGTTAATTAAAATTTAGGGTTAAAGTACTCAAGATTTTCAAAATTTTATATTTTTATTTCCTACATGGCCTTTAGGTCAGTTTTGAAATGGGATTTCATGCATGACTATACACCTAATCATAATTAATATGGCTTCAATATTATCTAAGGACCACTCTAGATAACTGTGTAATATGCATTTTCCATATTTCTCTTCTTTTTAGTAACATCCTTACCATTTATTTGGTTAGTGTAAGTCCCACTTCTTGGAGTTCCACCATATAGTTATAGGTTAGAGTTTTGTTCACGTGACCTTAGTACTACCGAGACTCCCTCGGATGATGCAATTCAAGGAACAGTGATGATGGGGCTTCATTATGCTGATTATACTAACTTCACAGCCATGTAGATTTAGCGTCCTCACAGTTTGGGATAATGGATCTGTGGTATACAGACCCAACTGCCTCTACCTTTTTAGGGATCACTCCACCTTCTTTTGTTAAGCCCCTTTTGAGCCATGTCATTTTTTTGTGACCTTGTTGATGTCTTCTTGATGGCCTCTACTGTCGATAGATAAATCGCTCATTTGAGATACGATGATTTGTTTTCCAGCCTTCTGGTTACACAAGTATTGAAGCATAGTGATATTCCTTTTGAGTTGACTCGGCTATTTCTTCGGACCTCACCTACCTGTGTGTCGCCATCCACTTATGGATTGGAGGGGTGGTTCGATATAGGCTCCCAAGGTGGTCAGTTTCCCCTGGTTAAAATAACCTTCATTTGATGACCCATCTACTTGGTATCACTATAAAGTAAGCGAAACTCCTTTATCGAGTATTCTTGGGTATCCCCTTGATATGTAATTAACCAAAGGGATATGTTTCTTTGGGAATGCTCTTGACCCCATAACAAGAACTTTTTTTTTTGTTATATAGTTTGGGTGGCTTACATAGATCTCTTTTGTGGATATTGGCTTCGAGGTATTTTGACTTGATATTTAGATGTATATTTTTGACCTATCATACGCAGATTACCCATATTTAAGCCATCCATTATTCTTTTTAATTGTTTTTCTATCAGAGTTTTATGTGAACAAATTTAGAGAGAATTTGATGTTGATTCTTGAAGAAAGTAGGATTGTGCAATTCAACTAAATTTGGTAGCCATTTCAAGATTTGTAGAAATTTGTGACATTTGTGGGAAGTGACGTTGTGTAAAGTGCCAAATTTTACGGTGTGCTTTTGGAAATGAAGAATTTGAGGATGAGTGCAAGGACTCGTGTCTCGAGAGAGAGAATCAGCTTATCATCTGTTTTCAATTTATCATTTTCTTTCATTTTGTTTTGTTTTATTTTGTTTGATTCCATTTTGTTTGATTTCATCTTGTTTTATTCGATTTTAGATTCAATTTTCTTTTAATTTCGTTTCATTTTGGCTTCTTCTATTTGTTATCTTTCATTTTAATTTTTTTTGTATCGTTCTTTGTTTATTTTAATTTGGGACCTACGTATGGTTTTGCGGCTTTCGACCGTCGTGTCAAAAGAAATATTTCTAAAAGAATTGGCGAGCTGAAACAAAAAACTTCATTAATTTTGCTAAAAATAATAGTACAACTGATCATATGCTGACACACATCCAAAAGTCGATCGAGCATACATAGCTGAACAAAACTATCATATCATATCATGCTGATAGAAAAGCAGTGACAACTGCTGTGACCCGATGTAGGAGGTAGTAGATTTCTGTCGTCTGAGGCTGCTTTATGTACAAGCCAACCTACCAAGGCTACGCTCAGGAATAAAAGTCTCCTCGTGAACACCCAGAGGTATTGCTATCACAACAGTAAGGGATGAAGGCTTTCCAACTCTGGATCTGACTCGTAGTAAAATGGCGTCTTATCCTCATCCATTCTTTTGAAGGTATCTGACACTCTTTGTCCTGTAACTTCTGGGATACAAGGCTTTGCAAGATCTACTCCATTTCCTTTTAGTTCCAGCACTGACCCTACTAGTAGAGGAATCTCGATAGAATCTCGGAACTCTCCTGGTCCGACAATTCAAATTTCCCGACCGAACAAAATATTACTTTTTCTTATAAATGAGACCACGTACAAAGGTTTCACAAAGTCGTGGTGGTCGATATGAGGTGGGAAGCAGTCCCCATCCTTATAGATGTTTATGATGCAGTTGTTGAGAATATAGTTTACGGGCAGTACGTGCCGCTCGACCATCCTCTTTATCATTTTCTTGATATGTGGTGGCATTGGATCCACCTCATCGTGATGTAAAATCCTTGGGGATTACCCTATCGATATCTGGCTAAGTTGTAGCAGCACCCACACTGAATTGTGACCCTGCCCTTTCCTCTCTTCCATTTTGTTGGCTCTGTATATGTCCTCTCCTTCAGACGACCTGCTCTGCCTAAATCTTGAAGGCTGAAAGCACAGTCCAAAATCTTCTCTTGATCATTACTCGAAACAAATCTGTATATAGCTCGAGGCCTTCTAGAATATTGACAAATTTTCCTTTTTTATTTCTTCATAATGTTGAAATTCTTTTTTTCTAACCATTCCAATCTTTACCATCATGCAGTCTGGAACTCCTCGCTGCGGCGGCGGCAGAAGAAATTGTTATATGTATGGCTCTATATCAGGATGCTTCCTACTCCTTAATAGCATCGAGGCGGCTGCATATGCCTCGAATGTGCCATATTTTCTAACTGCATAACATGACATTGCGGGCATTCTGAAAATGTCTATGTAACTGAAGGTTGTCTGGGTAGACTCGAGTAGCAAGTCAAGCACCCAGTAAAAATTTCTTCTATCGGATCCCATGTCAGTATAGGGTCCGCAGCAGTCTCTGGCTCAGTATTTGTGTGCGATGCGTTGTCGTCAGTTTCTTTCATTTCTGGGTCATAAAATTCTTCTAGGATAGGGGTAGTTCGGCGATTAACTCTCGTGCATGTCTCCTCTCCATCGTGTCTAAGAGGTGACGCTTACGACGATTTGCATTTCTTCTTTTTGTACGCGCCAACGGCGCGTCTGGAACTCTCTTAGCTGTAGCGACAACTAGACCAACCTCTAGAGTAGTGATCATAGACGGAATCTGACTGTGTCTCCTGGCGAGGAGGTGTGAGTCAACAAAACCTCTAATGCCTCCATGTCCTATCGTGTCCGGTCTCTCTACGACCACTTTTCATTATTGAATCCATATTTGCAGCCTTCTTGTATGTGTTCTTTTTTTTTGGAGCGCAAGGTCCAAGCCGTCTTTGAAAGCAAACACCAACTCGCAACCCGACACTTCCTACACAAGCAAATAAGGGAAATGTCAGTGGTTAGTATTTTGCATGATCAAGAACAATAACAAACTTATTATTATTTATTTAATGATTTTTGCAATTATTTTGATGTCATTATCTTATTTAATATGATTTTATAAGATTTGGAATTAGAAATTTATCAAGCGTATTTTATTTTGTGAGAAAATTTATTTTATTTTTTTAGCTTTATTTTGTTACAAAATTTGGACTCAGTCACAGACACTGGCCATATGGCTATATTGAAATGAATATTACTCTTCAGATTTATCATGTCACGTAATATTTCGTTAGATATCGTCCATTTATCAGCAACATAGGTCCCTTTGAGAATCCACCAGCTAGTTTGGCCCTCTTGAGTAAACCTTCTCCACCATAAATGGTCCTTCCCATGTTGGTTCAAATTTTCCACCTATCTTGCAGTGTGCAAGAATAGGAATTTTTAAGAACAAGCATGAGGTCACCAATTTTGAACGACCTTAGGCGAACCAATTTATCATCTTGGCTCTGCTGTGCGAGCAATCTTTTCCCTTCAAGGTTTTCCAACTTTGCAAGTCGGAGTTTGGCATTATCGTCTGTTATAATTTTGTTGGTGACGGTGAACCAGAGCGACGTCAGCTGAACTTATGGAGGAAGAACTGTCTCAAAGCCGTACACAAGTGCGTAAGGCGTAGACTGCGTCGGCGTTCTGACTATCATCCTGTAGACCCACAAAGCTTCCAGTAACTTCTCGTGCCATCCTCTTTTATTGTCATTGAGTGTTTTATTTAAGATATGCACGAGTGTCGTGTTGAAGGCTTCTGTCAAGCCATTTGCTTTTGGGTAGTATATAGTTGAATACCGCCAATCTATCCTGTGACGTCTGACGAAGTTCTTAAACTTCGTGCTCTTGAAAGTAGACCCATTATTTGAAATAATTCTGCGCAGTACATCAAAACGGTAGACGATCTGATTCTTGAAGAACTGTAGAAACTGTTGTGCTGTGACTTCTCGTAGCGGATCTGCCTCTGCTCATTTGGAGAAGTAATCCGTAGCTGTAAGTATAAATCTGTGTCCTCTTGAAGATAGGGGGTCTATCGGACCCACTATATCCGTGCCTCAACACTCGAATGACCACGAGGCAATCGTGGGGTGTAGAACACTCGGAGGTTGGTGCAAGACCGCCCCATGTACTTATCTTTGATGATATTTGTTCTCTATGTCCATACAGTCTGTCATCATTGCTGGCTAGTAATATCTGAGTCTTTTGATTTTCATTTTCATTTTCGGCCCTGACTGGTGAGCTCCACACAATCCGGCTTGTACTTCTTTGATGATTTTTTGTGCTTCTGCTCTACTCAGACATCTTAGCCATATCTGATCAAATGATCTTCTGTACAGAACATTATCAATTAAGGCATACGACAAAGCCCTCTTCTAGATCTGATGTGCTATTGACTTATCTTTTGGCAACCTTCCTGTTTGCAAATATTCTATTAACGGCTGGCGGCAATCTTCTGTATCATCTACCACAGTAGCTGCTATCTCTTCTTTTCTAAGCTTATGCAAACTGTTGCGGTCGATCTGCGACAAAAATTGACGTCCTTGCACTGTAAAATCTATATAATCTTCAGGTGGACAAGCCAATTCTTTAGCAAGTTTAGCTAAAGCGTTCACATGGGCATTGTCTGCTCAAGGAATCCTATAGAATGTCACACTATAGATCTGCTCCAGTAATTTCATCGTGTATCGGTGCTACTCTTATAGTACTGGCTTCAGAATCTTATATTGTCCTGCCACTTGCTGTATGATGAGTTGTGAATCAACATAAATGAAAATGTCTGTTATTTCCATTAATTTTACCAATACTATGCGGTGATTAGAGCTTCATATTCTGCTTCATTGTTGGTGCACAGCTCTATCAATTAGTAGGAAATTCTTAGCATGGTCTGATCTGGTGTCACGAAGATCTAACGGATTCCTGCTTTTCTTGGTATCACTGTTTGCTTCCCTTTATCTCTTCGGGCTGATGACACACCATCGAAGTACATCTCCCAATGTCTGGCACCGGACTGTTCCACATGTAGTATTTGTTCATTTGGTAGTTCATCATTTAGCGGGGACTCGGCTGGCAGTGGATGCGCTGCAATAAAATTCACAAGAATCTGTCATTTGATAGCGCGAAGGGGCACAAAAGTTATATCAAATTGCAATAGTATCATTGACTACCTTGCTAAACGTCCAAAAAGTGTTGGTCGGGTCATCAAATATTGTAATGGATTAAATTTCGAAATCAGGTTGACTTTATGAGACAACATGTAGTGTCTAGGCTTTTAAGCGGCAATAACCAAAGCTAGACAATGTTTCTCAATAGGAGTATACTTCACCTCTGCAGGTATTAGACGTCGACTTAAGTAGTAGAGTGCGTTCTTTTTATCTTCATCATTGACTTGGGCAAGTAAGGCTCTGATGGATTCGTCTAAAGCCGCGATATAAAGTATCAACGGTCTACCTGGGATAGGGACTGCTAAAACATGAGGTGTCGCCAAGTACCGCTTAATATCTTCGAAAGCCCATTGGCACGACTCTCCTCAAATGAATTTGACATACTTTCTAAGTAAGTTTGAAAAGGTTAGACACCTTCCTGACATATTGGATATAAAGCGTCTCAGGTATGTCAATTTACCTTGAAAAGAACATAGTTGTGTCAAGGCTTTAGGAGGAGGCATTTCTAAGATAGCTCTAATCTTCTCTGGGTCGATTTCGATTCCTCAATGACGGACAATGAATCCTAGAAATTTTTTGAAGGTAACTCCGAAGATGCATTTCAAGGGATTCATCTTGAGATTGTATTTTCGTAATCATTGAAATACAATCATCAAGTTATATAGGTGGTTTTCCTTCACTTTGCTTTTGATGACCAAATCGTCCACTTAGCACTCAACTTGGCTATGAATGAGGTCATCGAAGATCTTCATCATTGCTTATTGGTATGTAACTCTAGCGTTCTTTAACCCAAACAACATCACAGTGTAGTAGTAAATCTCAATCGGAGTTCTGAATGTTGTAAGTGTTGCATCTTCTGGAGCCATCTTAATTTGGTTGTAACCCAACGATCCATCTATGAAGGAGAAAATTTCATGTGACGACGCAATGTCCACCATTAGTTCCGGTATCAGTAACCGAAACTCATCTTTTGGACATGCCTTATTTAAGTCCCTGAAGTCAACACACTCTCGTATCTGTTCATTCATCTTTTTCACTGGCATGACATTTGCTAACCATGTCGGGTACTGTTCTTCTCGGACAAATTTTACGTCTATTAATTTCTTTATTTATGTTGTAACCTGTTGTTCTATTTTAAGGTGCATTCTTCTGGGAGCTTGCTTCACTTGCATTGTACTTTGATCCACTCCGAGTCGGTGAACCGCGACTTCCGGGGATAATCCTGGCATTTCGCCGTAACTCCAGGCGAAGCAATCTTTAAATTCTGACAATAGCTTGATCAAATCCATAGATTCTTCCTCACTGAGTAACAAACTTATGAAATTTGGTCGGGGCTGCTCCTCAGTCCCAAGGTTAATTCCTTTAGTTCATCCATATTCGATTTTATCTCTTCTTCAAATTATGGAAGAGCATCATCTATCGGTTGATATTCGAACTCGTCTTGAATGTTTAAACAATCTTCTTTTGACTGATTAGTAACACCATGCAAAATCCCGAGTCATCGACATTTACTTTTGACTGATTAGTAAATGTGATGGTTTAAAACTTCACTGTGTGATCGATAAACAGGACTCCACTAGAGCCCTGTATTACTTGATACGATACGTATACTTGCGTAGAATCCACATTATACATTCCATCATAAAATCAAATATATATATTAAAGCGGGATCAAGTTTTTTGGTGTCGTTGCTATTAACATAATTTGCAAACATAAAAAAGTGGGTCACTAAGCAACATGCTAATTATTGGAATTAAACCAAAAACACTGACATAAACTTGAAAAATACATAAATTTCCATAGAGATGACCTCTGACCTTGAAAAATTCAGGGATTGTTTCCAAGATCAGAGGCTTCAAAAGCCCTATAGTCTCATGAGTAAATAATTAATTAAAAATAAAATACTCATCAAAATAATTTGATTTCTTTTTCACATTGTTCTCCTCTGTTTACTGAGCAAGGGGGTATTTTTAGTTTATTTTTATGATTTTTCTACACAAAGATATAGATTTTCTAAGTTCTGGGTATTTAAATAAATAGAAAAAATCATATTTATCTACTTATCCGACTCAGCGCCGCGTCAACCTACGGCGGATTGAAAGACCACGCGGCGCGCTCCCATTCTACGCCGCCATCTGAGTCAGCAGCCACGCGTCCCGCTGTCTCGCTCCTTCCTCTGATCCAACGCAATCTGAGCCGTTCAACCGATACACGCGCGATCGGACGGCGCCTTATCATCATCTACGACTGGTGTGCTCCCGTGACCGTCCACACTAAAACCCTAAGAACTCTCTCATTCTTCAACAGATTTTCGTGTTCTTATGCTCTATGGATTCGCCTTGAAGAGACGAACACATCCATATGGTTTACATGCCATGAAATTAACTGGAATGAAATGAAGAATTGCTGGAAGCTCGGGAGGAAGGAATGATCCATACCTTTGCTCTGAGAAGTGTAGCTTCAATCAGAGAGTTGTGTCACCTTCGATTGCACCCAAGGAAGCTCCAGATGAAGTCTCTGGCTTTGGGAAATTGTCTAGGTATGAAAGTGTCCACAGCCGATTTCAAAGCTTGGAGGCTAGAGCAACTGGGTGGCCTGGAGAGGGGGCTTTCACTGGGGAACTCCTTCTCTTGGTCCTGTGCAGGTGTGGGTGAGTTTAATTTGGGTTTGGTGGAGGTTTCAGAGATGTCCTGGTTCTGGGTTGAGAATTGAGCTCCAAAATTGAGCTCAATCAATGGGGTTTAGGGCAGAAGAGCAGTGGGGATCAATTGCTCTAGGTGAGGAGAAGGTCCTGGAGCAATTTTGGCAGAGGTTTGTTTAGGTCTGGTTCATCAACTTCTTTGGCCGAGAGGTGGTGTGGTTTAAATAGAGGTGGCTGGAGGGCTTCCCAGGGGGTTTAATGGTTTGGATCAACTGCTCTGGTGAGGAGAAGAACAACCATGGTGTCCATTAGGCATGGGACAAGTCAGCAAGGCAGAATTCAAAAATTAGCTCACATGGGTGCTCTCGACTGGTGGTTTCCGACGGTCGTGGTGGTGGCCGGCCGAGGTTAGGTCACCCTCAAGGTCGTGGAGGTCGAGGTCGGGGTTTAGTGCGATCAATTGGCCATGGACATGTGTAAAGGAGTTGAATTGAAATAGAATGAGGGGAAGGCTATTTTGGGTTCAAATGAGTCAACCCATGGTTTTGGGCTAGGTTCACCACCCAAGGCCTGGTTTTGGGCTGGTGAGGTGGCTAAACTTGGTTTAGTGTGTAGCATGAATGGGGTTAAAAGTGCTTAAGAAAGGCTTAAGAAAGTAATCCCCTCCTTTTCCATTAATGAGTTGGTGAGGTGGAAAGGGGCTCTCAAGGCTTGCATATGGCTTATGCATGGCTCCATGGCTCCATATGGCTTAGGGATGGCTTGACTTGATTTCATGAAAGTGGGTTTTAAGGATTTAGGATATTTAGGGGTAATTTGGCACATGGTTTGGTTTAGAAAAGTTTAATGATGAATTTTAAACTTAGGGAGTGATTTAAATCAAAGGGAATGATGAGGGGAAATTTCATGTGGGCTTTAGGATAGATTTTGGGCTTTTTGGATTTAATTTGGATGGGCCTTTAGAAAGGTTTAAGGAGGTGGGCTTTTAGGTTTGAAAACAAATTGGTAAATGGAAGTTTTGTAAAATATTGAGCCAAACAAATGTTGGGTTTAGTTTATGGATGTATCATGAGTGATCTAGAATAGGTTAGAAATGATTTGGAGTTGAATTGGGTTTAATTTGGGATTTTTTGGTAAAGGGGCCAAAGTTGGTCAATTTGGGCTAACTTGGGTTAAGGTTGGGTTAAGGTTGGATATAATATAAAATTAATGTTGAGAAATGTTTATGGGGGGTGTTACAAAGAGTTTTCAATTTTTGTTGGGCTTTGATTTTTGGATTTGGGCCCATTTGGGTTAGGTTTGGGTTTGGGCCAAAAATGGGGATTTTGACTTTGGGTTAGGTTTGGGTGGAGTTTAGGTTCAAATTTGGGGCAAATCGTGTTAGTGTTTTGTTTTTGGGGATATTATGAAGGTTTAGGAAAATATTTGGGGTTAATTGGAGTTGAATTGGGTTGGTTTGGGCTAAGTTTAGGTCATGGGCCAAAATTGTGCTTTAGGCTTCAAATTGGAATTGGATCCAAATGTCAATCAAATTGGGCTTGGATTTGGTCTAAATTGATATTGGGGATATTGAATTGAAGTTTAGAATTGAATTGGACTAAACTTGAGGTCAATTGAGTTGATTTGGTTTGACATTGGGCTTACTTTGGTTAAAAATGAGTCAAATTGGGGGTTTTTGGTAAAAGTGGGTTAAATTGACAAAATTGGCCTATGGTGTAGTTGAATAAAATGAAATTGGGAATATTTGAGATTTTTTGGAATTTTTTGGGAATTTTTGGAATTTATGGAATTTTTGGTTAAGAATGGCATTTTGGGTATTTGGAGGGTATTGGGGGATATTTTTGGAAATTTTGGTATATTTGGCTATGGATGATCAATTTGAGTGGGGGAAAATATTTAGGATTGGTTTTGAGGAATTTTGGGTAATTTAGGTGATTTTGCAAATTTTGGGTAGTTTCAAGGACATTTGGTAGGCTTAGCGGATGTAGGGCCCCGGGGGTCAAGAATTGAAATTTTGGAAAAATGAAGATTGATCAAGTTTGAGTAGAATGGAATCACTTTGGTTGAGCCATGAAGCCATATCAAGCCCATAAGAGCCATGAGAGGACTCATTTGAGGCATTCACTATGTTGTTCCTAACCCTCTTAGCCAAGGGCTTAGGGGTTGAGGACCATCCATATGTATTACCTACATGAGTCAGGAAGTCAAGCTAGGTATGAATGGTTTTAGAATTTGGAATGTGTGTGAAAGTGTAATGTGTGCAGGTCAACCCTCACGCGACTAAGCCACCTGTGGTAGTCCTAAGGCCAAAGAGTCCTATAGGGAACTCATCTTTTAAACCTCCATATTTGATCTTAACCCTCCAAGTAACTTAGGGGTTTACAATCAAACTTATGGGGTTTACAGGGAGTTTAAGAGGCGTTTAAATTTCTAAGGGGTGGGTCCCATTTCTAGTCCTCTAAGATAGTCAAAGGGAAAGCCTAAGGCTAGATCCTAAGTACTAAGGAGAGAGAAGAGCAAAGACCTCATAAAAAATGAGGTCAACAGCCTTTCAAATATATAGCTTAGTGTGTGTCTGTTAGTTAATTCTGTTTTAAAAGATATTAGAAGTAATTGTAGTTTGTTTAATTATTATTGTTTTCTGCATCTTGGTAGTAGAAGTAAACATTGAACTTTAATTGCAATTTGAGTATTGGAATTCAGTACTACATTATCTACTGTGAAACTCTTACTTTTTACTTCATCATTTCCCTGTGGGATCGATAACCAGGACTCCATTAGAACCTTGTATTACTTGATACGATACGTATACTTGCATTGAATGCTTGGACTTTACAAAATCATTATAAATATATATAAATTTGAGTTCATAAATTCTTGCAATATAAAAGTCCGACCGCATCACTAGCCATCGCACTATCGTCCTTAATTTCACTTGCGATCTCCTTCTTCCTTCTTTCCCGCTGTGGTGGTCTCCTTGGTGAAGTCTTCGTCTTAGATTGAGCTGATAACAAATTCCGGGCAGCGTTTTTCTTTGAAGTGGACTGGATCTGACCCAAGACTTTCTTAAGCTCATTCCAAATCATAATCCATCCACGCTTGCCAGCATATGGGTCAATCAGAGAGATCGGCTCAGAGGAAATCTCATTTATAGAACCTCTTTCATGTTCTTTCAAGTATTCTTTTGGTATCGTTATATCTCCTTTTTTGTAATTCCTCTCGAGCCAGTCCTAAAAACTTAAGGATCCTTCTATTATATGTTCGAACAACCTATGGTAGGGACAAAATTTGGGTTTATCCTTCTTGTTCAACTCTTCCAACTTCTTCGGCTCTGGTAATCTAAACTCGAGCTTCTTCATCAAGTTTTTGAACATCTTCGCTATAGCTTCATCCTTGAAGGAGTAGTTCCTGCATAACCGTTCTGACATTGTCGGGCCCTATCGCCCGTCTGTCCTGTATGACCTCTGCTGCTGACCATATTGATTGCTCTGCTGTGAACGAGGTTGACCATACTGCTGAGACTGACTGTACTGTAGAGACTGGTTGTGTTGAGGCTGACTGTGCTGCTGCGGCGACTGTTCAACCTAAATCCTCATCGGTTATTTTCTTTTGTCGACCGTCGCTACTATGCCAGATCTCTTCTCATATTCTTTAGCTAGCCTTATTTTCTCTGCTCTCTCTGCAGGATCCATATGTTTGACTTCTTCTTGTAAACTGCTGGCTTTGCTGAGTAGCATTTCGAAGGACTTGATAATGAGACTCTTGAGCATGAAAGCCACCAGACTGTGGATACTCTTGAGTAGTATTTTGATCGCATGTTGTTTCTGCAGCTGAGGCGCACACTTCATGCTTAAGTTTCTCCATCTCAAGATGTAGTCGACCAACGTCACGTCAGGCTTTTGTCGCTCCACTATGAGATCTCTTATAGTAATGTGGTACTGTGCACTGGCGAATCTTTTCACGAACATGCTTTCCTTCTCTGCGAAGGTCTTTACTGATCCGTTGGGATGTTCGACATACTAATCGAATGTTATCCCTAATAAGCTGCTGACAAACTGTCGGAATAAAAGAGCTTCACTTCCTCCTGTGTTGCAACAACTAGCCCTGAAGTGTGCTATGTGTTGACAAGGATTTCCCGTCCCGTCGAACATCTTGAAAGTCGGGGGCACGAAGCCTTTAGGGTAAGGTACGACATCAAATTCCTCCGGATAAGGTCTACCCTTTGAAACCGATGCCCAGCCTTTGGACTGAGCCAAGGCCTCCCAAACTTATTGTTCGACCATTTGCTTGATATCCTTTTCTGGTAGGCTCGGAGTCAAATCCTTCCTCGGTGGTTCGTCTTCATTGGCAGAAGCGACATCTCTTCTTTCGTCGGTAATATGTATAACTTTGGGTTGGTTAATTTTTGGAGACATTGTTGGTCGTGATTGTCATTGTCCATGTAGTGTGGCCATGACAGCAATCACCTCCTCCATCTTCTTTTCCAGATGAATAATATGTTCGTCTCTTATCAATATGACCCTCTGAAGCTCATCCACGGCGTTCTCCTCACTTGGAGCATTGCGCTCAGATGATGTGGACCTGTTCTCAACCACATTAACCTCCATGAACTCTTCTTCCATGTAGTCTGACATGAAGTAATCCTCATTTTGAATATCTAGTCCCGTTCTCTTGTTAATTCTGAAATTTCTGCTCGGAATTTTTGGACTTTATCATCGACTATTTTCTTCTTAATCAATTTCAAATCTGTAGGCTTCCCTTGACTGTCACTTTTCTCAGCAACTGACTTGGATGTAATGGCGATAGTGGCAATGGGAACATCGGACCCATGATCCATCTTGTGATCCAAAGATTTTTTGGAGCGTATTTGTGCAACAACCTTTGGTAACCACACTTTCCACTTAAAAGTCGGCGCCTTGAAATGGAGTGTTGCGGCGAGAACATCGGAGTGGTGAGGGGAAGTGTGCTTCCTAGGGTGTAGACCATGTATAGAGGGAAATAATCCTCTCTTATTCTTTCTCTTCCGGGATTTCTCATAATCATCGACAGAAGGTACTCTCGGACCCAGCTGTACTGCGGGTGTCAAAATGGCAGTAGTAATATCTGTAGAAGTGGCATCAACATGTTTTCCCAAACGGCGTTTAATGTGTATTCAGGCGAGTCTCTCCCTCCTTAGAATTTCATTCTTTATTTCGGGGGATATTGCACATCACATCCTCTTGAGAAGCTTGGTAACGGAACATCCTTCTTTCTCAGCCAATCTTTGGAGAAGGGTGTGAACTCAGGTGATGGGTGTGGGCCTCTCCCTCACCTCATCGCGGCCAGGTGGTGATGGAATAAAAACGGCAATCTTGTGGAGTCTTTCATCTCCAATAATATCAATCAACTGGTGGACCTACTCCCGCGAAGGAGAGGAGAGGTCTTCTATAAACCGAGTTCCTCCCGCCGAGGAATCTCATCAATTACTGACAGACTTGTAGCTTGTGCCCTGGCGGCTCTGAGAATCTTACGATTGTGGTTCCTCCTTTAAGATATTGTTGGCGGTGGAATTCTAGAACAAGAACCAATCTCAAATTCTGACGGTGGGGCAAGAAAATCATTATCAGAATCTTCTTCATGCAGAATTTCCTTTCTGTTGGTACAAGAAGAAGTAGGTGCAGCGACGACAAAACTGCTAGCGGTGGGGGTAACTATTCCCCTAGACACGGAGACGACTGACTTGACAGGGGCAATAGAAGCCCTTAACTTCTTAGCATAAGGGAAATCCTGATGGGAGTTCAGGTCAAACTAGGCAGACGGCTCTTGGACTTCGAGGGTAGCAACTTTCACGACAATGAACGGGGCTTTTCCAAGTACAACTTCGAACTCATTGAAGCCGGTCTCGAACTGAATCATTGGTGCTGCAAGTTGAGCCTCGCGGGAGGAGGGCAAGTTGCAAGAGAAGGTGAGCGTATGGGTCATCATTGTGACTGTCGAAGGAAAAAAAATTCTAAAAGTTAGCGAAGGCTTAAACCCTTTAATCATAGTGCAAACACTACAAAAACGGTCGCTCTGTGAACTAGGCACAATTCAATTTTAGACTTTTTTTTTTATTTTAGTGATTTATTTTGTCTTTGTTTCTCGTACATTTGTTAAAAGGAGTTTTAAGATTTAAGAAGAATTAGTTCAATTTACCGATAGCAAGCTCGAACCCGGGAGGTACAAAGGGAAAGTGAAGTGTGGGACCGCGTCCGGGATCCCCTTCACAACACATATCGCCTTAGCAAAACTTGTTCACCAATACACCTATTGGGGGTCCGACCCCATAAAAATCAAAAAGAAACCTAAAGACTGTTGAACCCCTCTGTTTAAGGATGGTTAAATAGATATACCTGAAATCGTTGAAAGTTGACCATACTTTTCCAAGAAAGAAATGGGTAAAGCATGTCAACGGAAGAGTGGTAATCTGGTTCATGAGGGACATGAACTCATTACCGATATATTAATATAACATTTCTCGATCTTAATGAAGAGAGAAACTTGATTTCCCAGCAGAGTCGCTAGAAAATTATCGACTGTTAGAATCTTTGAGATATATTTAATTCAATATAGTGCATATATATTTTCAGAAAGTAACATTTTTAATTTTGAAAAATATGAAATCAAACCGTTCTCATATGATCAATAGTTTAAATAACCAAGCGCTTAACTGTCAGCCATGTATCTATCCTGAAGAATGGATACATTGCTTGATGGTGAGGCTTGATCAAATAAACTAAAGAATCCATGGCATTCGTTGAGTCTACGAACCATTTATGTTGACCGACAACTTCCCCTATCTAATATGAAGGAATTAGATAGGGTTTATATTAATATGGAGTCTTTAAGTTTCTTATAAGGGTAAGCCCTTACAGTTAATTACATCTTAGACAACTGAAGTCACTTAAGAAAACTCTTGATATATATCAAGAAATATTATATTCGTGACTTCCAAATGGTAGGATTCTTCAAGAAAATATGATAATGAGAAACCCAATAGGTGAGTAGCTCAAGTTTTGGAACAGTTATTGTAGGAATCAAAAGTAAGATAAAGCTAGGGGAAACATAAAGATCTAAGAAGAATCTTAGTGTTTTTTCCTAAACTATCCTATTGTTTTACTTCAATTTGAGATGTTTATTTAATGTTTCATCATGCCAATTTTATTATTTAGGTCTTACATTCACTTGATACCAATCATGTGAATAGCCTGGAAAATTGGAGGATTTATGTTATATCTGATGACAACCTCAGAATCCTAAGGTGAGTTAGGGTTTATATTGCACGAGGTGCAAAGGCCTAAAGAGATAAAGGGAAGGTTTATGCTACACTAGGCTAGCTACCTCGAAGTTATATGACGTTATTATTTAATTCCAAGGAGTTTTGCTGTTGAAGATGGTCGTGTTGCCCACTGTGCATGCTCCACGCTCCTCATCGTAGCAGGTTGACTCGACCGCAATTACGCAGTAAATTAACTTCCAAAATATGGCCAAAAACTTTACTCGATTTATAAATAGCGGCTAGTATGAAAAATCTTAAATGATATATAAAAATTAGAAAATATTTTACACACTAGGAGTACTACGCAAGTATACATATCGTTTCAAGTAATATAGAGTTTTCTTTTAAAACCCCAGTATCGATCCCACGAGGAAGTGAAGTAATAGGTCTTGAGTCAAATTCTAGTCTACTACTAATAGTCCTTAGTTTGGAGTGTCGATTAAAATTGTGTTTTATCTAGCAACTACTCCTAAATGCAAGTGTTAAATGTAAAGATAGTAACTACAACTAAGTACAAATAATAATTCAAAAGATAACCCTTTTTGGATGAATTGGTTTGGAGAATTTTGAGATACTAAAAACTACAATTCTTATGTAATGAAATGGATAATGTATAGGAATGAGATGCATTAAATATTGTATGTGCCAAATAGGAGCAATCCTATTCTTTACCCTTTAGTCCAGGCATAAAGAAGAATGACTAATCTATGCTTGGTTACTGAATCTGTGGCTAGGCTGGGAGGATACCAGCTCTCACTTCGAAGCTCCCATGTTCCTCTCGCCTGAGGGCTAACAATCTACACTTCAGCACCCAAACGATAGGACCGAATTGAGGATTTTAGCCTGTCACTCTAAAATCTCCAATTCTACGCCCGATTAATATTATTTCCCTATTTATTTGCACTTCTTCTTTCAAGGATTTTTCTGTCTACCTTTCAAAGAGAAATGTGATACATACTAGTTAAGAATCCTTAGCCCACAGTCAGATCTTAAGAATTCTTCACATATTTTAACAATACAAATGACCAATTCGTATAGTAAATTAAGTTTAGGTATAGTATCGTCACATTTATATATAAAACTTCTTTTCGCATGTATCTTAACATCCTACACATGAATTCTAATCATTACAAAAGAAAAGTAAAAGGAAAATAATGACATAATCTTCTCATGCCATTACTTCCAAAGAAGAAGAAAGAGTAAGAGAGATATGTCACAAAACACGAAGAAAACACAACAGAAACTTTATTAAACCAAAGCAAATCCACTAGGTAAGTGTTTACAAAATCATAAGATAATGAAGAACAATACTTAGCTTTTTCCCTTTGAAAGAAAGATTAAGTTCTCTCCCACAAAGTCTCCCGTCGATCCATGCAATGCTAGTGCAATCCCTTACAAATTCTCTCAAAATCTCCTCTCCAATCTCTCCAAAAAGGTAGAAATCTACATTTCTACTCTTAATCTAAGAATCCTAAACATTCTCCAAGTTTTTCCTAATATTCCTCTCTTTTTCTCTCCTTATTCTCCTCTTTTTTCTTCTTTTTCTAACCTCAATTTTCCATTTTAAAGAGTATGGATTTATTCCTAAGAGTTCCCTTAAGCACCCCTTCAAAAAAGCGTCCAAATACATTGAAGTTTGGCCCAAAACCGCCAAAATTCGGTCAATAGTCGTCTGGGGCGATGTCGGCGGGTTCGAGGGCGCTTTTGGCGAGCTTTTCGGACATTTTTTGGCCTTCTCGGGGAAATCCCTCTGTTGGCGAGCTCGAGCGTGTCGTCGGCGAGCAGACTGCTGCACAGCTCCACCGTTTCGCTCTGTTTGGCTCCGTTTTAGCTCCGATTCGCCCTGTTTCAGTTGTGTTGCGTTCCTCACAGATATCTCTACAAAATAAGCATTAAAAAAACCTTTCTTTAAAGTGTAATTTCATTCAAAAATATGTAATAAGTGTAAAAGAGATTAAGCATAGAAAGACTTATCGAAATGTGTCAAGCCAAAATTTGTTTTCTTGCTCGTTTTTGCTCCAAATTGCACCGTTTTTGCTTCTTTTTCTCCAAAAGTCATTTTTTGTACCTAAAACCAAAAAAAATACAAAATACATTTTTTTAAAAGTGTAATATCACCAAAAATGAGTAAAATCATATAGCAAAAAATATGTATTTTTTCCTTAGGTCACAGGTTTAGTTTTAGAAGTGTCAAATTGAAGAGAAAAGAGAAGTGTCATGTTTTAGAAATGTTTAAATTAAGGTGTCTTAGTGTCTTATGGGGGGATATTTAAGTTGATTATAACGACATCAGTTAGGATCTCACTGTTCCCTCATTCTGGCACCACTATTTTCTTCACATTCACTTAGTCAAAATGAATTTACTAAACTCAACTAAATGAGTTTCATACTTTCATTTAGACCGTGGAAAGTCTCGTTAGTAGCCGTAGGTTGCATCCTCTGAGGTATTCCCAATCATCCGATAAAGATATTTTAATTTAGTTGAAATTGTGATTTTTGTTTTTTTTTATTAAATTTTGAGTTGCTTTATATTTTGATTGTTGTAGCGATAAATTTTTATCTTATTTCGTTTTTAATTTTGATTTTTGGTTCCAGTTTTGTGGTTATCCTAAAAGTTATGGTTTTTATGCTAGGTAACATTGTTGTTTAGCATGCAAGTTTATAAGGAAGAAAAGAACAATGTAGAAAATACTGAAAAGCATGTGCTATAAACTTGTAAAGTGTACCTGGCGAGTCTTCTCATTCCACCACCTGAAACTTTAGTATTTTTCAATAAACATTTATAATTTGTAGGAAAGAATAATCTATAGATAGGTTCGTCACAAGCCTTCTAAATCCTATGTCATAACTTGGTGGGTCCTATTTATTCATTTAGAGGATGCCATCTTTTAATAAATATGATAAGTTCAGTTGCCTTACAAGGTGTCCAGAAGACTTGTGAGAAAGTCTAGGGAATACCTATGTATTTCACAGCCCTTTTGAACTTTCTTGAGTTCATTTGACCTTATCATACTCACTAAATGATTCATCCATTTCATTCCCTTATGCTTAGTGAATTAATATTTTAATTATCCTAAAATGTGGGATAAATATCACTTGATATTTTATTTATAAGTTATGAAAGTGGGACCTTTAGAGGCAACTAAATTTATAAAATAATTTAACCAGTTTTGATGGGCTTGTAGTGTTTCAAATGTGTTTAAGATTAATTATGCTTTCTTTTCTGACCTCATTAGTCAAATTTGATTAAGCCTAGTCTCACTTCCAAGCCCTTAAGACTTAAGTGAGTATGCTTGTAATCTTTTTTAGAAATGTTTAGTTATATAACTATGATTCTTATCAAATTAATGAATTATCATTTAAACATCACAAAAGGAGTATCCAATTGATGAATTATTAACTTCCAAAGCCAAACCCCTAACCCTAAGAATCTCTTTTCTTTCTTTTTTTTTTAATTTCAAACAAAATAATGTGATTAAGAAAATTATAAGCTTATCTTTTAATATGAAAAAAATGAGATGGATTTCTACCATTTATCCCCTCATATGTTTCAATCATTCCAACATGTTTATTAAGATTATCCATTACCCTTTAAATCAAGCCTAAATGTTAATTAAGACTAAAATTTCAAATTTGCACTTTTGCCCCTAAAGGCCTTATCACTTCATAATTCATTAAATTTAACTCAAATGACTTTAAAATTTTATATTACCCCACTTATGGTTCAATTAGAACATTAGAGGAGAAAATGTGATTTTTCTTAATTTAATTTAATTTATATAATTATTTTCATGCAAAATAGAGATTTTTCAAAGAAAATTCAATAACTTATTAAAAATGAATCATATGTCCCAAAGAAAATTATTGGAGGTTCACATAGACTAGAGAATCTTTTGAACCAAATTTCATGATTTTTTAAACTTTAATTTAATTATTATAATTATTTCAATTTTTGGAGTATTAACTAAATATAAAATATTATTTAATTAGAAAATTAATTTTTGTATTTTTATTAAATCTCTCTAAGATCAGAGAACCCAGAGAATCAAATTTTGATATTTTTGTGATTTATATTTTAATTATTAGAATTATTTTAATGAAAAATTAGGGAAAATCTATTTTAAGCTTTTAGAAATTAGGGAAAATTTATTTTAAGCCTTTAAAATTCAATATCCTTACTTATAAAGTTACAAAAAAATACTCCAATTATTCCTAAGTGATTAGAAAGCAATTTAGAACATTTTCATCAATTTTATTAATTTTGTGATTTTGGTGATTTTTAATTCATTTTAATATTTTTTAACTATTTTAAAATTCCAAAATTAGGCTTAAAATGAAGTGTTTTTCTTATTACCATTTTTTTTTAGAAAATTCCCCTAGTCATAAGGACTCCCAAAACCAATTTCGTAAATTTTTTTACTTATATTTTAATTATTGAAAATCATTTTAGTGTCAAAAATACCATTTAGCTTAGAAAATTGTTTTGAGTGGTCAAATCAAATTCAATTCACTTGAAAAAATTTATGGGAGTTCCTCTAACTCTAACGCAAAATGGGGAACCAATTTAAGCCCATTACATTTATATTTAATTCAAATTAATTTTTCTTTGTCTTAATGAGTTAATTAAAGTTTGAGTGATTTGTAATGGGTTAAATCAAGTTTATATTTTTCCTTTGGTAATCTGGTACAATAAACCTACCAAAATATTTTTTGATTTTTCTGACCAGTACACTAATTATTATAATTAATTTACCAAAACAGTGACCATAAGCTTGAAAATTAGGGATCTCTTCATAGAGATCCCCCCTGACTTTGAAAAAATTAGGGTAGATCCCTTATGATAACGAGATGAAGACCCCTAAAGGTCAAGCTATGATGAAAAGTCTAAGTGAATGGAGAATTAAAGTACCTAAAATAGTATTTAATTAATTAAAAATGAAGCATGCATCAAATAAAATTCAAACCATTTCCACATTATTCTCCTCTGTTCACTGAGCACTATGGTATTTTTATTTTATTTTTATGATTTTTCTACACCAAATTATGCATTTTTAAATTTGGCCTGATTTAATTAATTTAAATAAATCCTATTTTTCTACTTATCCACACGGCGCTGACTGTATCCTCGGCAGCTCCGAAATGCTACGCGTCACTCCGCCATTTAACACCACCATCAATGTAGCCGCCTCGTCAGATGACGCTTTATGTATCATCTCCCCATCCGACTGCATCAGTGTTATCCATCCAAAACAGGCGCGATCGAACGATCCTCCTTCATCGTCTTCGACTGGTTCATCCCGAAAGCCGTCCACCTTCTAGCCTTAAGAACTCGAGCTAGACTCAGCCAAATCACATGGGGTTTGATCCTAGAGCTTCATCTAAGCAAGACAAACCTATCTATATGGCATATACGATATGAAATACAATATACATGCATGAAGGACAAAGAATAGCTCGGGAGAGGGAGAGGGAGAGAGTTCAATACATTTGTCTGAGAGGGGAAGCCTCAATCAGATGGTTGTGGTAGCTTTGATTATACCCAACGAACCTTTAGATGAAGCCTTGTGCTATGATGAAATCACTAGACATGAATTCGACTAAGGCCGATTTCAAGTGTTGATCAAACTCTGGTCTGGAGGCTCTTTGTGATGGGGCTTCTATGGGGGTTCTTCCTCTTTCAATGTGGTGAAGGTGTGGGTGCAATTAATTTTGATTTGGTGCACTGTGGAGCTGTGGTAGAAAGTGTTATGGTTTCGGCTGGAATTTCAGTGGGTAAATTGGCTATGGACAATGGGGATTAGAGCTGGAAGATAGTAGGATTGCACTTAGGAGGTCTCTAGGAAGCTTTGTAAGCAATTTGGCAGAGTTTCCTTAAGAAAATTTCAACACCCCCTCTTGGTCTTGAAGAGCTCTATTTATGGCCATGGCTGCCTGGTGGAGCTCAGGGGGCCAATGTGGGTGGAATGGTCTGGTTAGGTAGAAGGCAGATCAGCCTTGTTGAGTAGCTAGAGCTAGACAACTTGGGTGGGCTCAATTGGGTTTATTCGGCTTGAGGTAACTCTCAGTTTGAGCTCCTCTAGTGACTAGGCCAGCCGGCCAAGCCAGGGGAGGCGGTCAGGGGTCAGGTGAGCCAGTGGGCAGGCCATAAGTGGGGTTAGCTTAAGTGTTTAATGAATTTTGGCAAATCCCTTTAGGTTTTACCCTTTTAAAGAAGGGATCCCCCAATTTGGGGGACCCTTGATCCATGGCTTGAGTAGGGTGGGCTAGAGGCATCTAGGTTAGTCTTTAGGCTCAATGGCTAGCTATGGTGAGCTTGGTTTAGTCATATTTGGCTTGATTTGGTTAATTTGGCTCATGGGTTCAATTTGGGTCACTTGGGTTCAAATTGGGCTAGGTTAGGTTCACGCTTGGTTTAGGTCCAATTGGTTGTTCAATATGGTTTGTATGATTGTCATAAAGTGTTTGGTAAAGGATTGAAGTGGTTTTGAATTGTTTTGGGGAGTTAATTTGGTTTAAATTTGGTATTTGGTCAATTTAGGGGCATTTGGGTTAGCTTGGGTTTATGTTAGGCTAGATTGGGGTCAAAGACCAATTGAAAGTTCCAAATGGTTCATTTGGGATGTTAGGAAGAGTTTTCAACATTGATTGGGTAGAAATTTTAGGGCTAGGGCATTCAAATTGGTGGAATTTGGGTATGTGACACATTTGGGGCAAATTTGGGGATTTTAGGTTTGTTTTGACTTGGGTGAGGTTTGGGCTCAAATTGGTGGCAATTGATGGTTCAATTTGGTTTAGGGGAATGTCATGAAGGGTTTTGGATATTAATTTGGGGATTTTATTGGCTTATAAGTTTTAATTTGGGAGGATTAGGCCATTTGGTCAAAATTGGGGCTTTTTAGTTTGGGTTGAAATTGAGTTCAAATGTGAGCCAAATTGGGCTTGGATTTGGTTTAGATTGGTGTTGGGGATGATGAATTTTGGTTTGGAATAGAAATTGGGCAAGATTGGGATCAATTGGATGGACATTGAGAGTGATTTGAGAATTTTAGGCTTTAAGGGGCAATTTGAGGCTTGGTTAAATTGGGCTAATTTGATCAATGTGGTGATTTCCAAACTAAAATTGAGAATATTTGGAAGGTTTTGAGAATTTTTGGGAATTTTTTGAATTTTTGGACTATGAGGGGCATTTTTGTAATTTTGGTGGTTTTGGTGTATTTTTTGAGATTTTGGTAAATATGAGGTGCTTTGGGTATTTTGAGTGGTGAGGAATGTTTTGGGATGGCTTTTGAGGGATTTTGATAACTTTGGGAATTTTGGACAAAATTAGGGTTTTAGGGGTAATTTAGTCATTTGGAGTTTAGGGCTAAGTGGTCAAAAATTAGAATTTTTGGTAAAATTTGGAGTTGAGTGAGATTGATAACCCATTTGAGCCATGGACAAAGGGAATTTCCCATTTGGATCCTCCATTTGCTGGTACTAGTCAAACCATAGTCTCGAGCTAAGAGCTTGGGGAAACCACCCACATGAATTTCCAAAAGAGTAGGGGATCAAGTATATAGAAGTTGGTTTAGGGTTGTGAGGTAGTGTGTGAGAGTATGTGAGCCTCACCCAAAACACCCAGGGTAAGTCCTAAGGCTTGACCATCCCGTAGGGAACTCCTCTTGAGCTTCCTAATGCTTAGTCTCTTCCTCCTAAGCATTTAGAGGTTAAACTTTAAGCATTTGAAAACTTCAAGTGAAGCAAATTAATGTTTTGGATTTCTATGGGGTTCCATTGCTAGTCTTCTAAGATAGTCATCAGGAAAGTTCTATGGCTAGACCCTAGACTATTCTAAAAAAAGACTAAACCTCAACAAAAGTGAGGTCAACAGTTGGGGCTAGTGGTCGCAAGCCTTTTCTCGGGTTTATTGTCACACTAGAGACATCACTTATTGATCTATGATGTAAGAAAATGACTTCAAGTGTCAGAAGAAAACCATGATATTCTGAGTACGTGGATTATAAGCAATTGTCACAGAGAGTTATTGTTAGATACTCAATACAATGTTATTCATTACTATGTGTTTAAGATAAATTGTTATACCAAATTCAGGGTGTGGCATTACACTGCATTCAGTGCGCGTTGTTACAGCGTGATAGGGTGCGTCGCGACACAGTATTCGAGGTATGTTTTATATCGTATTCATGGTATGTCATTACTCCATATTCAGAATGTGTCATTACACCATATTTATGATACATCATCATATTATATTTTGGGTATATTGTTACACCATATTCAGGGTATGTTGTTCCTCTGCAACGTGTGTTACTCCATGGGGCACTTCATTGCTTTATGACGCACGTCAATACTTTGCAGGGTATATTGTTATTTTGTAAAATTCACCAACAACAACAAGCATAGTGGTTAGCAATTATGGAGGTCAGAAGTTATCGTCGGGTATTTAATTAAGAACATCACTTGAAATGAGCTCTTTCTACTCCTTCATCTATCCTCCTTCCAAGTGAAGAGAGTGAGACTATTTATAAGCTTTAGATGAGGGATATTTTTTATCTTTGGCAAAAAAACCATTATAACAACCCGATCGAACGACACACGTAATTCTCCTTAATCATAGGAGAGTTTTGGATAATATGATGGCCTAGACCTCAAAATCTGGTGATTTTGGCTTATTGGACTCCTCTCGTCGAGGCAATGAATTTGACTATAAGCAAATTTGGAGTTCATCCGACCCTTCAATTAACTACTCAAAGCCTCAAAATATGGTTAAACAGTCTACTTTGACTTGAATTAGATTAATATCGATATTATTGAGTTTGTCTCGTTAAGTCGGTCAGTTTGATAAAATCAAAGCTCTAGATGAACTTTAATTTTAATCTGAATATACTTTGCTAGAAAAACATCTCAACATTCTTGTCAACCGCATGTAGGTTTATGTAAAATAACAAAATTAGTTGGTAACAAATCAATTTCTAAATTTATTATAAATATATTATTATTGTTTTAATTATGTTTTACAATTCAGTTTGCATTTAAATGTTATTTCGAAGTTTTATAATATAACTATTATTTCTAATTAAAATAAATAAATAAATCTCTTGATGCGTGATGGAAAATTCACGGCGGTAGAGTAGCGGATTATTATCTTAGCGTTATACGAAAATTCAGCACACACACAGATGAAAAATAAGCGGTGACGACTCCAGAAGTTTTTACTTGGAAAACTCGTAAAGGGAAAAACCACGGGGTCTGGCCCAGTTGCGAGAATCTACTATTGATTAATGATTACAGAAATCCCTTGTCCCACAGACGGGAAAGGATAGCTATATTTTTCAGATTACAACGTTAACTGACGGTGTTTGGTTGGTGGTGATGATTGGAGGAGTTCCACGGTGACGGAGGCCGACGAAGGTCGGCGGTGATCGACGGAGGTTGGTGGTAGTCGACAGCGGTCGGCGGCGGTGCTAAGCAGCAGCTTCTCCTCAAGGCTTCAGACTCTTTGTCTAGGCTTTCCCCCCTTTCATGTGAGAGTTGGGGGGTCTATTTATAGTGTTTTGGGTGCAATTAATGCAGCCAGTTTAATCAGACGGTCCAGAGGACTCCCCCTGATCAGATGGTGTTTAAGAAGTATTTGATGGCCATAACGATGTCAGAATTGAGTGATCTTAGGCTCGTCGGATTCATCTTGTCGAGAAGCTGATTCAAGTATATGCTTGCTAGTGTCGACATCTGTTTGACCTTCCAAATACGTCTAGAAATCTTCCCAATGTGGTTTAATGACTTGACTCGAACTTGATTTGACTCGGATTGGACAAATTTTTATATCGTTAGGTACGTACTCATCGAACTGATCGAGTTGATTATAAGTTTGTTGAAATCAGTGCTCTTGATGAATTTTTATTAATATTTGAATGTTTCTTGCTCAAAATATCATCTCAAGATCCGTGTTATATCTCGAGATTCGTGCCGAACGATGAAAATTTGTTGGTGGCGTATCATCTGTATATATCAATCATTTTATTTTTACAAAATTTTCATATTCTCAATATCATTTTTAAAAAACATAATTTTTTTAAATAATTTCTATTTATCAAAATCACATTATTCAACATGATTACTTAACACTATTTTTAGTTTACAAGATTGAAACTGTCAGAATTTTTTTTAAAAAAATGCAAATTGACTTTTGGAAAATGCCGGCTATTTAAAAGATTAATTTATTAAAGTATCTCCTAAAGTTTAGGTGCTTATATGTAAATACATAAGAATTTGAAGGTATTGATGTAAATGCACCTATTTTAAAATGTAACAGTGAGGAAATGTGGAGGTCAATTTCATCTCCTGCCAAGAACCATAAAACCCTGCTAAATTCCATGGAGACCGAATCAAAAAACAAGCAGATCTCTGCTTCAGATCTAGGAAGAGAAGAGCAGAAGCGTTGTATACCATTCCGCGGCTCTGCCGCTCTCAAGTTCCTATATCCCTTTCTCTGTGCTCAATCTCTTTGCTGTTTTGTGATAGATTGCGACCAGAGGAAGGGATGGGGGTAGTTGATTCGCCGGCGATGGAAAATGGAAGCGGGAATGGGATTCTTAAGGTGTCGGCGGGAAAGTATCGGAGAATGGACGCTCAGCTCGAGGAGGATGAGCGGGAAAGCAATATATTGGAAGCGAATGACAGAGGAAGCATCGAAAGTAGAAAGTACGTCATAGTTTGTGCTATCTTCGCTTCCCTCAACTCTGTGCTTCTTGGCTATGGTGAGAAGTCGTCATTCCAGTAGCTTCTATCTATCTGCTTCAGATCTTCTTATAATTCCTTAAATCATATTCTTGGTGGATGGAAAGCCCGAACTAGGCGATCTGTTCCTGGTTTGATTTCCACTTTATTACAATGGTACGAGTAGTTGGTTTTTTATCTACTGTCCTGTTGAGTTTGGATTTTCTTTTTATGACGGTATAACCGGATTCAAGATCTGGTAGATTCGCATGCTAGAGTTCGCATTAGTTTCCCCACTTTTTGTTTTTTTTGTGCTTTTTTTTTTTTTGGCTGATGCATCTAACAATTTGCTAAATCTCGACGCTTTCTTTTTCACAATTTTTAATTTCTTGACTCTCTATTGTTGGTGATGGCCTCCCCTGCAAATCGATTTCATTTCAAAAATTGAAGTTCTAATTCTCTCTTTCATAGGGCGGTTAGATTTCTAGTACTTCTATTAGAAGCTTGTAACATTTGTTGCTTTATATGTCCACGTCCAATAAAATGAACCTGTTTCATGAATGATCCAGCTATTTTAAATCCTGAATTTAGTAAATCTAGTTTATACTCAATTACATCTCAGTTTTTCCTTAAATGCTTGATTAGTAAATCCTGTTGTTGGCCGGATTTTGTAATTTAGGAATTACAAATTTTACTAAATCGGTTATCAAATGGCTCCTTAGTTGGGTTCCATATGCACTCATTTGTGTCAAGTCTTGTTACCTCGTTGTCAAGGTCCCGTTAAAAAAATTGCTATTTATTTAAAATTCATTATATTATTTGTACTGACAAATTTGCTGGCCGAATCAACCCTATGAAGATAATGCAGATGCTTTTTATGGGCTGGATGTGAATTGGAAGAAAAAATACAGAAAAAAAAAAGAATCTTTTTAAGATCCAATTCAATTTCTTTCTTCCTCTTTTTTCTTTGGAAAATTTGTGCTGAATCATGAATTTATTTTCTCAGATGTTGGCGTTATGAGTGGTGCTATTATTTTTATCCAGAAGGACCTTCAAATAACTGAAGTTCAACAAGAAATTCTTGTGGGATCTTTGAGCTTTGTCTCCATTCTGGGTAGCTTTGCTGGTGGAAGAACCTCTGATGCTATTGGGAGGAAATGGACTATAGGCTTAGCTGCCATAATTTTTCAAATGGGTGCTGCTATAATGACTTGTTCACCCAATTTCCTTGTGTTGATGATTGGCAGGCTTTTGGCTGGAATTGGAATAGGTTTTGGAGTCATGATAGCACCAGTATACATTGCTGAGATATCTCCTACAGCCAGTCGTGGATCCTTTACTTCCTTCCCTGAGATCTGTATTAACATTGGCATCCTTCTTGGCTATGTATCAAACTATGCTTTCTCTGGCCTTTCAGAGCATTTGAGTTGGAGGGTAATGCTTGGTGTTGGCATTTTCCCATCTTTCTTTATTGGTTGTGCAATTTTTGTGATCCCAGAGTCTCCCAGGTGGCTGGTCATGAACAAAAGGGTTGATGAAGCAAGATCTGTGCTCCATAAAACATGCAATAGTGCAGCGGAGGCTGAGGAGAGATTAGCAGATATAGAAGAAGCTGCTGGGACTTCAAACATGGTGAAGCATGAAGATAAGGGCGTCTGGCAGGAGTTGTTGCATCCTTCTGCTGCTCTTCGTGGAATGATGATCACTGGATTTGGCATCCAGTGCTTCCAGCAGATTTCGGGAATAGATGCTTCCGTATATTACAGTCCAACAATATTCAGAGATGCAGGGATTGAGTCTGACAGTAAGGTTCTTGTTGCAACTGTTGCTGTTGGTTTTACCAAAACTATGTTCATTTTGGTTGCTATATATCTAGTCGACAGACTTGGAAGAAAGCCATTACTTTATATTAGCACAATTGGGATGACAGTTTGTCTGTTTGGACTTGCACTTTCTCTTGCTTTACTTAAAGATGATCTAGTTCCGTCAAAGTTTGGGATTTTTGTGGCCATTTTTGCTGTATGCGGGAATGTGGCTTTCTTCTCTGTGGGACTTGGTCCAATTTGCTGGGTTCTTAGCTCGGAGATTTTCCCACTGAAGGTAAGAGCTCAGGCAAGCGCTATAGGGGCGGTTGGTAACAGGGTTTGCAGTGGCCTAATAGCCATGACTTTCCTTTCCTTGACTAAAGCTATCTCAGTGGCAGGAACTTTTTTTATCTTCTCTGCCATAGCAGCACTCTCTGTTGTATTTGTTCGCTTCTTTGTACCTGAGACAAAGGGTAAATCTCTCGAAGAAATAGAGAACATGTTTCACGGTGGAAAAGCATGGAAAGGGAGTGAAGTGGAAATTGGAGATGTGGAACATTTAGTCATGAGGGAAAACAAGTTTTCGATCAATCAGGGTGCTATTGGCTATATTATGGAAGCTCATCAGCAAAAGTAAGTCTAGTTTCGAACCTGGTCACATCTTGTATTTCTATACAGGGAAAACCAAACAAGCGTGGGGCAATGCTTTAATTACGAAGGAATATACAGATGTATTTGGAATGATAATCTTTTACCTTTTATGTGAAAAAATTATATTGTAAACTAATATTTTTGCATTTCTCAAATACATTTTATAGTTAACTGCCTTCAAAATAGCTTCACGGTGATAACACTACAAAATCAACAACTAAACGGCCTCCTTCCTCTCAGATCTTTGAAGTGAAACATATTCTTTCTTCTACAGCTGAATCAGGGAAAAATAGTCTTTGTTTTACCCTCTCCAATAGGTGCAACCGTTGCTGTATGAGGCAACGGACCTCTGTTTCTTCTTCTCGATTCTTTGGACAACTTTACGTCCTCTGCTATGCCTTCTAAGGGCAATGAAGAAATCCATCTTCTCAAAACGAGTGAGGCTACAATTCCTCTACTACTCAAAATTATGATATCTAACATTCAAAACATCATTCACACTCAACTTAATGTCAACAATTGTCTCACTTGGGGATCTTAAACCTAAAATTTGACAGCTCTTCATATTGTTCCATTGTAGAACTCAACTGTATTGGTCAACTTCCTCCCAACCTTCACTGACACTTGGGTGTTTATTTTACCTAATCTTGCTATGGCCTATACCATTCAGTTTCTTTCCAAATACTTAGTTGTAGTCTACGATGATTATTGGTGGTTGTTCGCTTCAAAATTTTTTAAGAGAACATACTTATTTTTTAGCTTCATCATTCTTCCTTGTTGAGAATGTGGTTCTATGTACATACTGATTCCTTTGATCATGGACTTCTCTTTCAGAGTTTAAATGTTAGGCAAGAAGTGAGAAAATTGTGAAAATAGATTCGAGAGATCTGAAGCAAAATTTTGAACAAATGCACACAACTCATGAAAACAGAAAGAGCATAAATTTTATCCTGAAAAATATCTGAGAACGGAAAATAATCATGAAGCCATACCACACTAAGAAATCCACCATGAAAAAATGAGGAGACTACTACAAATTACATGATATGAGCGTCTCCGCACTTTGGAACACTTTAGGACAATCATTCTCTCCTTTGCACAAGAGAAAATTCAAAATCCAACATGCATTGCACACTTAATCTTGTAGTGAAGCCGAAACTTTAAGTGAAAACTATTTGAATTCGGTTACTAACGCATGGGTGCCACGATAGTGGCGCTACGGTGCTCCAACTAACGCTGGGGCGCTGCAGCGTGGAGCTCTCAGGGTTTAAAACCTAGATTGGGCACTTCAAGGCTTCCCTCTAAGCATTGGTGTGATGTATTCTTGGGTTTTGAACATATACCAGGTGCGACGATGCTGCCTTCTATGGGAGCTGGGTTGTTGTATACAATACATACATACATACATACATACATACATATATATATATATATATATATATATATATATATATATATATTTCCCTGGGCAATACCTTTGAACACAATAACTTCCTGCCTTATACCCCAAATTCACCATCAAGCTTAATCAACAAAACTGAGAGTTTGAGTGACCAATTTATTGGCACAACATCTTAGGCTCATTGGATAACATTAAGTGTCCTAATGATTTATGATTGAGTCATCTTAGGCTCATTGGATTTCTCTCGATGAGCTGCTCTATTTGACTATAAGCATGCCAAATTTAGAAAATATTTATAAATTTAATTAATGCTTCAAAGCAACTTCACCTGCTTGATTTTGGCTCATTTGGATTTCAACTAGATGGCTCTAATGTCATTAGATTTTTCTCATTTAAAAGTTTAGATTGATCAAAAGTTTGCTTGAATCTACCAACAAATTGTTCTAAATTTATTTTCAGAATATTTTAACTCTAGAATTGCTTTAATATCTGTGTTTTATAGGATGAATTTTTTTGGTAATATATCAATTATAGTTTTTTCAAAAATATTGTTTGAAAGGCCTTGAATTCGAGTTGAATTTTTTTTTTAATATAAGTATACAATTTGAGAATGCTGAAGATAACGTTCTTGGTAACAGATAGTCAATCACTCGTAAATCCGCGGCTGTGTTAACTTTCACTCATCTTTATCAATTATTTATGTATTTCATCTCTTCAAAGAATGGCAAAGCTTTTTATTGAGAATGATTGTTTATTATTTGCATCTTTCAATAATCATATTCTCTAATAATAAATTTGTCGATCTTAATTTCTTCATTTTTATTGTTCAAATTTCAATGTAGTTTTATTAGGACAAAACTCAAATACCAAATTAGGATATAAATAAAATTTCAAGTAAAACTAAATGAAGATAGAGAATGTACACATCAAAGATCATAATTACAAGGCACAAGTTAGGTGATTTAATGATATTCATCTATATTCACTCTCACATAGAGACCAAATATTTCATTAAATTTTGAAAAAGCGAACATTAACTACTCTTTCTTTACAATGCCTTAATACAATGAAATCATCTTATTATTAGCTTATGGTTATACAATGCTTCAATATAATGAAACAATATGCTTTATACAATGCTTTAAGGTGATAGGTAATGGTGCATTTAGTTGGGTTGAGGCGGATTTCATGCTGATGAAGAATTCGGAAAAACTCTTCCAAATTTGAGATTTGTTGGATTTTTCTAGGCTTTTTACCAACATATCATCAACGTACACCTCCATCTTATCCCCGAGAAGGTAGTTGAAATCCTCATTAGTGAGGCTTTGATAAGTTGCACCAGCATTCTTCAACCCGAATGACATAACTTAGTATCCATACAAAATATTATTTTTCTAAAAGGAGGTGGCTTCCTAATCATTTAGATTCATCTTTATATGGTTGTACCCCGAGTATTCCATGAAACTACGTGGCATCGACGAGTTGATCTATGTGTGGGAGGGGGAAACTATCTTTCGGACAATCCTTGTTGAGGTCAGTGCACATTCTCCATGCATCGCTGGCTTCATTAACCATGACGACATTGGCCAGCCACGCAGGGTGGTGTACTTCTCGCATGAACTTAGTCTCGAGAAGCTTGTTGACTTCTCGCACGATGGCTTATAAGTAATCTGTGGCAAAGTTGCTGTTCTTCTGGATGATCGGTTTAAAGGTCGAATCTACCTTTAAAAAGTGCATGATTATTTCTAGGTAGACTCCGGGCATGTCGGCCGGAGTCCATGTGAAAATGTCTTAGTTCATCTACAGGAAATCCACATATTCTTGCATCTGCTTAGCAGAGAGTAAGGAACCAAGCTGCATCATTCATGAGGGGTGATCATCGCAGAGCGGGACATTGATCAAGTCTTTCAGAGGAGAAGCCCGTTGAGATACACTTTCATCTCGAAGATCATTGTTCTCGATGCTAGGTATCATTGATGGGCATGGTTGGGCTTGCTTGAGGTAACATGATTGCAGTATCTACTGATCCCATCGTACGACGTCGATCGGTGCTGGGGTTGGGAAAGCTTCTGGTGTGGCAGAAGTCATGATGTCAGGAATGGATTGCAGGGGTCTCTCGAAGATGTCATTGTATGATGATTCCGACTGGACAAAGATGAATTGGATTGAGTAGGTTGTTTGTAGAGGAAAATCTCCCATGACAACGAGAATATTTTTTGTTCCTTCGACCATTACCGGTCGATTATCAAAACCATATAATGACCCAAATAAAGCATTTCCCTTGTCAGTCCCAAACCGAGGAAAGTGGAGTAGAACAAGACATCCATAGAGCTCTCATTATCAATCAGGACCAATTTACGTTGTCGCAAGGTTCGTTAATTTCCGCGCTAATGATGAGAGGGTCTTGGTGGGGGACATGGACTCCTAAATTGGAATCATCAAAAGTGATAGATTTGAGGTGCAAGTTCTTCTATGCTGATTCACCAGGTGCAGTGATAAGGAGTTACTTATTCAACAACAGGCCTCCAACAATTGTTTAAATTTTGTCCACGACTGGGCGACGCCCATGTTGTTACTTTTATGTATGTTGCCCCAAAGTGGGAGCTTTATCAGTATCAACTGGTTTGTTTTGCGAAAATCAACCAAGATATCATTGCCTAATCAACCTTTCAACATCTTCCTTGAACTGATTACATGCTAAGTGGTGTGGCCACGATTTCAATGAAAATGATAGTATTGTTCTTGATTCCACAGTTAGATTTTATGGGGTGAAGCCACTTGGTAGTTTCCTCATCTTTAATGACTACCAGGACGTTAACATGTGACGTGTTTAGTTGTGTATAATCTTTCTTAGATCAATGCTCACTTCACTGGCCAGTAGATTAGGGAGGGAGGTCATGATTCTTTTGTTGTTTGGACTTTCTACATTGTGAAGATTGATTATTGTCTTCGACGTCACTCTTGTGCTTTCCCCCAAATTGTTCGAACCGCTCCTTATGTGTATTGATGGCTTCGTTCACAGTGATTTGGTCCTCAACACAGTGGACAAGATCAGCATAAAAACGAACTCTCTCGTATCAATGATGAGTAGAAGGGTCTCGAAGGATACTTCTAAGGAAACTACTCTCAGTAACTCTGAATCCACTCTCAGAGTCTGCCATGCGTTAGCGGAAAACCTACGGAAGTAGTTCTTGAACGACTCCCCTTCACTTTGGCGAATTCCCAAGAGATGGTATGAATCCTTGATGATCCATCGTTTTTCCATGAACTGCTCCATGAATAGTTTATCAAGCTCGTTAAAGGTTTTTACAGTGCCCCCTAGCAGAGAGTAGAACCAGGTGTGAGGTTGTCCTTTAAGAGTGGCTAAGAACAATTGACTCATATGCGCATTAGAGACCTGTTGAACGTGCATTATGGTTTGATAGTGATCAATATGCTCATAGGGGTTAGTTATCTCTTTGTAGGTGTCAATGTTTGAAAGCTTGAAGCATGTTGGGATGGGTATTAGAGGACTGCATCCACTAAGGGAGAATATTCATGAACGTTACGGTGACTGGTGGAGCGATCATTTTTCTCTAGGTGAACTCTTCCCGAACGAGGCATCATAGCTCATTATGACTGACATCTTCTGGAATGGCAGTGAGGCGTGGAAGTACCAAGTGAGTTGTGCTAGATGGATAAGTGGAACTTGCGGTATCTAGAGTACAACATCACGACTTGACAGGGGAAGAGTTTCTTCTTGTGGAGGGGGGTTGGTACGAGTTCTTCGGAGCAGTGCGTTTTCAGTAAGTTATTGAGTTAATGTAAACGAACTCCATCCAATGGTGTGGCCAACCGTTGTTGAGGCCTGCATAGGACCTGTAAAATCTCTAGTTGAAACTCCTCCATTCTGCGCATTCGGTCTTTTGGAGGACCTGACATGCCTTCGTCTGCAGAATAACGTCTCTCATGGTGGGAAGATGAAGAGGCATGTTGCCCTTGGCTTCGTGACTACTCCTTGGAACAATGTGTATTGGAGCGGGATGCCCCGTTGTCACAAATATTGTGCTTGGTGGGCATGTAGTAAGCATCGCAAGTACTTCGGTGATGGGATTGAAGTTCCCACACTGAGCCAAACTGATGCGTGCTAGAAAATTTTGCAGCTGTAGAGTAGCATATTATCGCCTTAGAGTGCTACGAAGATTCAACACACAATCAGAAGAGATAAGAAAACTAGTAATTACACCATAAGTTTTTACATGAAAAACTTGTAAAGGGAAAAACCATGAGGTCTGACTCAGTTGAAGAGTTCTACTATAAAAAGATGGTTACGATTGCAACCACTTGTCTCACAGGTGGAAATAGTTACTAAGCTTCCTAGCTTACAACGTCGATGTACATATGATTTTGTTGTAGGAACAAGCGGTGATTGATAGTGATCCGCAGTGGTCGACAGGTGTTGGTCGACATCGGTCAGTAGTGGTTGGGGGTGGTTAACGACTGTCAGCGGTAATCGACGGCGCTTGACGATAACGGGGGTGGTGCTGGACTTCAAATATTTCTTAAATCTTCAAGTTATTTCTTAAGCCTCAAGCTCTTGTCGATTATAATTTTGGTTCGGTTGCTTTTGAAAGTAAATTAAGTTATACATATAGTTTTGATTTTGAAAAATAATATTTTAATTTTGCAATAAATGAGACCAAATAGATCTCATATATCTGATAGTTTAGATTATTGAGCATAATATCCCAAGTGATACATTATCTTGAAAGATACGCACACCACTTGATATAAGGCTCAATTATTTAAACTAAGAAATTTATGACTATTTTGGTCTACGAACCTTTTATGTGTGACCGAAAAGTTTCCCTACATAATATAAAAATGAGATAAAGTTTATTTTACATGTATTCCAAGTTCCCTATAAGGGCAAACCCCTATAGTTAATTAAATCTTAAATGATCAAATCACTTAAGAAAACTTTCGATTAATATCAGTAGTTCTGTTTTCAAGATTTTAAAGTTGAGTTTTCAAGGTTGGACATGAAAAATCAAATGGAAAGAGATCAAATGGGAGCAGTTATTCAACAATCAAAGAAGTGAAAGATAAAAGATGTTACGGATTTGAGGAAAGCCCCAACGACTTCTCGAACTATCATACTGGTTGGCTTTATATTTTGAAAGTGATACTATTTAAATGGTTTAATCCTGTAAATTATTAGAATTTTAGGACTTATATTTGCAGGATATACGATCGTGCAAACGGCTTAAGAAGATAGGAGGATTTATGTCGTACTAAACGACTACCTCGGAATCCTAAAAGAGTTTAGGGCTTATATTGTATGACATACGGTTGTACTAATGCCTAAAAGTTTGTGTAAGGATTTACATCGTGCTAGATGGGATACCTCTAAGTCCTACGGGTGATGTTAGTTTATTCTAAGGAAAGGTTTAGTTTATGTAAACATTGTTTGCTCCTTTGAAGATGTTCTTCTGTACATTCTATGTTCTGTTGAAGTTGATACACTTCATGTTGAGTCTTATTCATTGATGAAAGTCCTTTGTTCTTTGTTTGCATCCTCGTCGTGTTGCCTACAAAGTTTGCTCCGAGCTCCTTATCGTAGCGATCATGGGTTTAAGGTTTAAGGTGTATATGTAATGGTTTGGTCAGTGGCCTGTTGCACCTCCTAAACAAGTGTCTTATCGTTCTCTACCCTAATGGCTTTGCACGTTCGATAAACAAATGCGGGAATGAAAGAACAATAAAAGCACAGTAAGGAAGTGCAGTGAAAAGTGCAGTAAAGAAAAACAGTTGAAGGTGCGATAAAGACAAAAAAATGTAGTAAATATAAGATAAACTTGCTTATCTGACGTATGTGCTGCTGCTGCAAAAGATGTCAGTATAACATGTAAAAGTAAACAAGTATTACATAGAATTTAACTAGTACGACGAACATATATGTATATGTAAGTAAAAGAACATGCATCCTATATATGAAATATTGAAGTGGGCCATTAGAATTCAATCTCGAGCTGGCTCAGTACTAGGCCGTGTGCTTTGTAATCCAACATTGGATAGAAGCTACCAATTAGACAATCTAAGGAGGGCAACTCATTATCACAATCAAAGCAATTAACAAGTGGACTTGTATAAGATACCATTCAAATTTTCTTAAATTATCATGCAATTCAAAATTTTTTAGTTTTTTATGCATGTAAAATTAAACTGTAGTCAAAAGTAGTGGTGTCACCCGAAAAGTTTTTTTTTGTTATGTTATATGTAAGCATTTTGACAAATTAGATAGCCCACGAGCTATTCACCTCTTTTGGGCTAAAATTACTGGTAACTTAAGAAAGTCAGGGCAACTTCTGACGGAAAGTTGGTGAATAGTATCATCTATCATTTTCAATCCTTGAGGGTCGTTGAGGTAGGATATACTATTATAGTTCCACACTCTTAGCGCACATAAGCACTATCATCATCACCTTTAAATCCCAGACCGTCCAACTCATAGCCCCGCTCGATGATCCACATATCTACACTATATGCACTTATATTTGGGTATAAGCGCGTGAGACTAATTCATTGAGCGAAGAAAAAAAAAATCGAACCACAACGACATTCAAACATCTTCCCAAAATAGCAATCATACCGACTCAAAATAGTGATAAAACTGGGCCATAACAACATTTAACCAGCCCAGTAACAACATTCAAAGGCTCTACATCATATGTTAAGCCCCGAAAACAACACTTTTAATAGCTCCAAACAACCTATGTTAAGCCCCAAAAACATGACTTTAAAGTCTCCAAACAGCATTTGTTAAGCCCAAAAACAACACTATTGGCTCTCCAAAAACAACATTAACACAGTACAAAGTCAACACTTTTTGCCTCTAAAATAACAATTAAACAGTACCAAATCAGTCCCCAAAATGTGATGTTTAAACCTTATAATCAACAAGTAAAACAATCCCAAAAAGAGACATTTAACCCTTCCAATCAGTAGACAAATCAGCCCTAAAAAGATATTTAAAGGCTCCAAAATAGTAGAAGTCCAACCCAAAATGATGCATTTAAGCTATTCCAAAACGACAACTAAAATCAGCCCAAAATTGCGCTTAAACAGTTTCCAAACAGCACCCATTCGATTTCGAAAACACTTTTAAATCCTCTAAATAAAACAACATCAAACAATCCACTATAAAGAATCAAACAAGGCCTCACGTGCATTCCCCACAATGCCTATGTGTTTACACATTTAACACCTAAGCTTTAATTTATACATATCTGCCACCCTACTCATGTTTATAGGTGTTGAGAACCAAATTGATAAACTACAAAGCTCGCAAACACTACGGGACATAAACTAGTTATTCTGGATGTGGAAAGTAGTATCCAAACCCTTTCAAAAATATCGAATAATTAACCCAAAACGATGTAGAAATCATCTTCAAAACAACAAGTATTCAGCCCAAAATGATGCATAAATCATCTCAAAAGCAACATTTAAAACTTTCCCCAAAGCAGTGGATGTACGAAGCAATCAAGGGAGGCTAGAGAATCCATGCAAACTTATTTCATGCATAGGCAAAGTGACATATACGTAAACATTGAAGTTTAGGCATGAATTGCAATCTTTCGTGGCAACATAAAAATTAAGTTTTAAGTGTTAGATATGTATATACATGAGAATTGTGTTGCATATATGTAAATGTCCACAAGAACTTACAAAAGAAATGTGTGGCATATATGTAAATGTCTACAATAATTTTGCATAGCAAAGCCAAAGTAAAGCACAACCGTCCAACAACTCATCCTAAACAAGCACTAAGCAACTGAGAAATTGGAGAATCATATTCAACTTTTGTATTGTGTGCAAGATGAGCCACCTAGCATTAGATCCACAAACCATAAAAAGGACAAAGGAGCTCCATTAACCCACTTTCAACAATCTTTAGAAAAAAAAGATACTTTATCCAATGAATCCTAAACACATAACATAAATAATCCTAATAGATTCAAAAAAAAAAAAGATTTCTCATAAGCTTTTCTTTCCAAGACGTATTTATATGTCTCGTCTAGCCATATATTTTACACAGAACCATTCAAGTATCCAAGCCTTAAAAACAAAGAAAATAGACTCCATAAACCAACATTAACCTTCTCAAAACCATAGACATGTCATAACATCAAGTTTTATCACCTCCAAAAAAATGGTGAGAGTTTATAGTCTTAAAAAAAGCCTCTCATGCTTTTCAAAAAAGGAGTATGGAAAACCCTTCAAAACTGTGAATCCACCAAGCTTACACAACATTTTAACTCTTTTAAAATACCCAACAAATCAACCTAAAATAGAGAGGACGAAAGTTTTCTCAAAACAAAGGGTCATAAGGCTAAAAATAGTTTTTAAACATTTTTAAAGAAAAATAGCCATCAACTCAAACTAAAAACAGTGATTATTCAGAGCCTTAGAACATTTATTATACTCCAAAACAAAAAGTGCTTAAAGGCTTAAATGAACATAAAGCCATTCTCAAAACAACCAATTATATAAATGAAAAGAAACATTTATCCAGCAGTTCAAGGTAAGAAAAGAGCTAAATAATTTTCTCAAGTAAATATCTTTTATGTGTTGAAAAGAAAGTCAAGAAAGAGATTAACTCTTGAGGCAAACCTAAAGAAACTTCAAGAACAAGCCCAAAAAAAATACAGCAGCACCTCCCTTTAACCAAGTTTCAACAGCAACAAAACTCCTCTAAGGTGGGGTTTTTATAGCCAAAGAGGAAGAATGAGTCACTTTGCACATACCTGAGATGATTCAACCCAAGAGAACAACGGGAGAAAAATGGAGGCTCGACCTAGCTAGGTTTTCATAAAAAAAAATTGGGATCTTAAGTTACTGATTTGTTGTTGTTAGGCATGTTATTCGGTAGTATTTTGGTGTTTTTAAGGACTTAGTGCAAATCTGAGGCACTGGTGTTATTCATGGTTGTATTTCGGGTATATTCGGGCGTTATCGCGGTTATGAAAGAAGCAATGTTATTCGTGGTAGTATTTTCGGGTGGATTGCAGAATTATTGACCTAGAAAAGGCGCACGATGTTAAGTCGGTGTTATCCGCACCATTTAATCGCGGGGATGGCGTAATTGGCAATCTTTTCGGAGGACTGCTGGTGTTATTGCACGATTAATTGAGGGAACCCGGTGTTATTGCGGGGTTTTGCGTGGCGAGTTCGTGTTATTGGTGAAGAATTGAGGGGCGACTGCTGTTGTGTAGTATTGTAGTAGTTGGTGGTGTTATTGGGTGAGTTTTTGGGTGTATTGTTGTGTTATGAGCTAGTTTTGGGTGGATCATGGTGTTATTAAAGAGTTTTGTGGTGTTATTAAGGAGTTTTGGTAGTATTGAAGTTATTTTGGTGGTATTGAAGGTTTTTTTGGTGTTAGTGGCCCGAAATTGGCCAGAATTAAACTTGATCTTAACTTAGGCTCTTTCACGCTAAAATTTGCTTATGTAGACATGACACAAGGCAATTAATGACTCGATGCATGAGAAGACCCTTATTTCTTTGATTTTTAATTTTTTGCATTGATTTTTGTGCAATTTGCTATGGTGCAAAATCATGGCAATATGAGTGTTCTTCCTAGGTAAAATTGATGCTCTGGACGTGCTCGCGTGGTCTGTTTCGTCATCTGGGGTCATCTGGTCAAGTTCGTCAACAATTAGGTCAAAGATGCGTCAAATTTAACTTTTTTTTAAATTTTGGTTTGTGATTTATCATTTTAAAAAAATAATTTTAATTTTAATTAATGACGAAGTGTATGCAAGTGTAGGTGATGTGAATGTGTGATCAAGCTACTCAAGATAAAAAACGGTGTCCCTAAGGCCTTGAGATCCTATGGGAACTCTTTTTGAGCCTCGATGTGTTGGCCCTAACCACTCAACCCAATAGTGGTGACTTGTGCTCCTAGACACTACCAAATGGTGATGGCTTGTAGCCTAGCCACTCAATCAACTGAGGATGGCTTGAGACCACTCATGTAAGGCCTCACAAAATAGCTAAGAGGTGGTTTGAACTTCTAAATATGGTGGGATCCATCATTAGTCTTCTAGGATAGTTAATAAAAAATTATTAAGCCTATATCTTAGGCTCTAGGAGAAAGAGTTAGACTTTAAAAAATGAGGTCAACAGTTCTCCTCTCCCCTCTCATAAGATGGGTGGAGCCTTATTTATAGAGTTTCGGGTGCAATTAATATAGAAATATGAACCAATTTGATCGGATGACTCAAATGGTTTCTCTCAATCAGACGGTGTTCGATGAACATTTGAGTGTCTTAACTATGTCAGAATTAAGCAATCTTAGGCTTGTTGAGTTTGTCTTGTCGAGACACTCGATTCAATTATGAAATCACTGGATTTTGACATCTGTTTAACCTCCCAAACATGTCTGGAAAACTTCCAAATATTGTTTAATGGCTTGATCAGAGCTCAATTTGGTTTAGATTATATTAATATTGGTACCATTTGGTCCGTCTCGTCGAGTCGGTCAGTTTTACTTAACGTTTTCTTAAATCAAAGCACTGGATGGTTTTTAATCAAAGCTTGAATATTTCTAGCCAAAAAGGTTGCTTCGATAATCATGTCATGCCTCCAGATTCATGCTAGATGATAGAGATTTATTGGAGGAGTAATAATTAAGATTAAATTAATTGCTTAATCCGCACATTCACACACATGTGTGTGTGTGTAACTTCCAAATATGATTTACTGGCTTGACCATGCTCAATTTGGTTTAGATTGGATTAATATTAGTACCATTGGGTCCGTCTCGTTGAGCCGATCATTTTTACTATAAGTTTTCTTAAATCAGAGCACTGGATGATTTTTAATCAAAGTTTGAACATTTCTTGCCAAAATGGTTGCTTCGAGATTCATGTCATGCATCAAGATTTATGTCGGATGATAGAGATTTATTGGAGGAGTATCATTTATGATTAAATTAATTGCTTAATGCACGCATTCACACACAAGTGTGTGTGTGCGCGTGCGTGTGTGTATTGTCTCTGATTAGGAGATCTAACAGAAAGAGAGTATGATAAAAGAGGGCATATCGATGATAGAAGATCAAGAGATCCACTTTTTTTATCAGATGCAATCATATGAGCCAAAACAAGCAACGACAAAGCCAACCAAGCCACGAAGGCGATTGAATTTGAGTCGTTTAATCAGAAATGAGAGAGAGATTTTCAAGCCAACCACTACAAAAGAGAAAACAAAATGTAGCGACTCACCTTCCGATAGACTTGACCTAAGGAAAGATTTAGTTCCTCAGTATAACAAGCCATCATGCGGACATTGCTGATGCTCCTCATCATGATCAAAGAATTAACAATACAACAAAAAGTTATATAGACAGTCCTTAGACTCCCCTCATTGAGGAGCGAGCTATCTTTCAGGTCACAGTGATTCACCCTCTACTTTATAGTCTAGTGTCTCTCTCCCGATACAAGCTCCTCATGAGGGATTGAGGGTCAAAAATTAAACTAGATCAGTCGATCGACAAAGCCAAGTTAATCGAATTAGTCATGCCAATCCAATGTCAATCAAGCTCAATCGATCGACAACACTGGCTCAACCTAGCCAACGGGCCTAGGCTTACCGAACAAAAGCCAAAACAAGTTCATTCGATCGAGCAAGAGAGAGCAAGCGAATGATAGGCGCATAGTTGTAAAATACTTAGAATATCTAGTACAATCCCCATTAAAGCAAGGGCAGAATTATAACTTCACTATATTATGTTCTCTCTCTTATAAATAAAAAGATCATTCATGTATATGATATACACAATTTTAGCAAAAAAAGATAAGAAAATGCTAACATGATTCATATTTATGTTCATTAGCGTTCACTCTTTTCTCTCTCTTTTTGTTACATTCTATTCCTTGGAGGGCGAGTCTCGTTCAAATAAAGATTCAACATCATAAAAATTGCATTGAGCGTAAATCATATAACAGACAAAAAGATGATCAACTCACAGAGAAGAAACTAGCGATAAAGGCGGAATCTAGTAATAATATTATCAACTTATGAAACTAAAAATTATATTTATTCTACATAAATCACAGATAATAATAAATTATTTGAATTAATTTTTTTCTTAACTAATCATTTTAAAATTTATGATTAATTTAAGTTTAGTTCACTAGTCTCTTAGTGCAATATATATAGAATTCTGTTGCTTGATCGTTAATGAAGTGGAGTATACCGCAGCAATGAGCTGTATTGTTCCAAGTTTTATATTTAAGTTGACCAAATCAGGGGGTATTTACGGTGCATTTAAGAGATGGGAAATTTACATAGAAACCACACAATTCTTATATATTTATGTCTAATACCTAAAATTTATTTATATATTTATATCATTTTGGCGTTAAAACTTATGCATTGAACATTATATTTCACTCTTAAAAATTTAATAATAGTGATATTTTTGATGTAATGTCAAAGATTTAAGTGACATGTATGTAAATACAATACTTTAAGTGTCAGATATGTAAATATATACGAATTGTATGGTATGTAGGGCTTTCAAAATGACTCGTTGTTCGCGAGCAGCTCGTGTTCAGCTCATCAAGAAGCTAGTGTTCGGCTCGTTCGCTAAGTTAATGAGCTGAACATAAACAAAGATTTGTTGGTGTTTGGCTTATTTTGGTTCTAAAAATAACTCACCAATTGAAAGTATTAATTAAGAAAATAGAATAAAAATTATTAAATTAAATTCAAATGATGTTTTAATATAAACAATCATTTTTAAATTTTGCCCCAATCCTTAACATCTTATGAGTACTTGATTACAGTTGTCAAAACAACTCTTTATTTGTAAACGACTCGTGTTCGGCTCGCTAAGCAAATGAGCCAAGCACGTACACACTATTTGAGCTCGAAATATAAAGAGCCGAACACGAGCTGAGCCTAGCTCGCTTGTATTCGGCTCGTTTACACACCTAATGGTATGCAAGTAAATGCACCTAAAATATAAGATTAATTTTATAGTACTATGTGTTTTTTTTTTTGGTTTGAAATCTAGTTAATCGATTGTATATACTTGTGGAGGCGCGCGCACACTATTTTCATAATTAACTTTTAGTTAACTCTAAAGAGATAAGATTTGAAAGGGGAATAGGATTTTGAATTTTTGCACTAATGCTATTAATTAATTATGAAATATCAATATAAATATATTGAAATTTAATTAGTAAAATTAGAATTGAAAAAAAAAAAAAAACAAATTAGTACGTTATTGATTCTTGATTTGTCTCTGAATCACACCATAATAAATATAATGTAAAAAAGAGAGATAGAGTGACAAAGAGAGGAGTGGACAATATGAATTGTACAATAAGGTCTATTTATCATTTCCCATAAAATTATCTCTCGCTTTATAGAGGAGATGGTACAATATAGTGATATTACATTTCTACCCTGCTTTAATGAGGTTTGAGCATGATATTCAAGTTATTTTATGTATAAATGAGTATATCGTTTGATTGTCCTTTGACTCGATCAACTGAGCCGGTTTGACCTCGACTCAATAAGGTCAATCCGGTAGGTTAGGCTTAGTCGGTGTTACCGATCGGTTGAGTTTGATTAATTTCAAGTCGACAGGGCTAACTTCGTCAGCTAGGCTTTGCCGCTCTGTTGATTTGGTCTAGCTATCAACTCTCAAACCCTGTATGAGGAGCTCTTATCATCAAAACAAGATTATGCTATCAAGCATATGGTGAATCACTGCAACCCGAGAGATGACTCATTGTTTGACAAGGGCACCCTTTAAGATGATTAAAAGGCTCTATTGTATTGTTGATTCCAAGTCACTAATGAGAAGCATGCGGAGCATTCAAAGGATGGTTTGTGATATTGAAGAACTATACTCTTTTCTGGGGTCAGATCTACCAAAAGGTAGGTTGATGCCCTCAGTTGGCATTCTTGAAATGGATAGCTTGGATGCTTAGTTGTTTTGCTTTAGTTTGATTGGTTTGGATTTGAATCGTTCCATCAATCTCTTGGCTCAGTTAGCCTTCAAACTTAACTCAAATGGCTACATGCGGTCGGATAAGTGTGCCCCCTGATCTTTTGTCAATGGGCCCTCCTTTGTTGTACTTCCTCTTTATGCAACATTAGATATTCTCAAGATCTATGCTGTCACATCTTTGATGTACACATTTATATTTCCAGATTCTCTTAATTTTTAAAATGACACAGCTATAAGAATAAAAAAAATGATATACAAAATATAGATATTATTTATTTCAAAATCAATTCTTTACTAATTAAATTTGCTGGATTTTTGTGCCCATAAATCTTATAAAAAGATCATGAAGGCAGACTTTTTTTGTATCTCTTCATGTGAACGTCTTGAACCCTCCAGGATAGCTTCCAAGCAGAGAAATGTTTCTTGCCACCTTTGTGAAATTGATGGTGTGACAACATCTGAAAGGTGAGAAGAAGAAGAAGAAGAATGTTGCTACCAAGAAACAGAAAACTTGCGAGCTGGTGGATGAAATGGAGTCCTCTGACCCATTTCATGATCCTCAATGAAGGAAAAACCTAGCAGATGATGGAAAAAGGTTGTGTGGTCCGAGTTTCGGTTGGTTAGTTCAACCATATGCTATAGCTTGAGACTAACTGATTGAACAGGCCGTGCAAAAAGTGACTAGTGTTGTGCCATCCCCCAAGATACAAGAGGTTGTGCATGCTTTGTCGCCTTCTAGTGGGGTACCATGTCGATTGTGGTGTATGAGCTGGATTGGCTCCTAGGTATGAAGAGCCTCAGTCTTGCTTTTTTATGTTGTTGTCTTTTGTCTCATTTCTCTTACATCGTTACTTGGTGCAGAGATCGATCGACCTGAGAGATAACTCGCCTCTGGCCTGCACTAGTGAAGACCACACCACTACGCCAGTTGTGGCATCCCGAACGCTGGCCATGAGCGAGGATGATGGGTGGTCCATCCAGATAGTCATCGCTAGGTTCATGTGTAGGCATCTAATGGATGTTAGATGTATGTTGGATCATTGTCTTGGTGCCTTGATGAGATCAAGAATTCATTTGCTATGGAGAACAGGATCCAACGAGAAGAAGAGATGTGTGATATGTCAACTGGCATGGAGAAGATGAGGGAGGAGATATCAAGCCTTTGTCTAGAGATGATAGAAGTCTGGGAGGATTCCCTTTTACATTGGACTCAAGCTGCGGCAAATCAAATGACCCAGTTTAAGTTTCAGGGACAAATTTTGTTTAGGATGTTGCACCATAAAGAACTTATTTTAGCTGAGGTAATTGATAAACATCTTGTAATCTACTTTTTCTTGAATTAATTTTCAATTATAATTTATAATGTATGGTTTCAAAATAAAATGTGAGTTTATTTCTCGAATCCCTTGTTAATGTGATGTTTGTGTCAACACATCTTTTGAAGTTAATGTATGGTTCCATCATATCCCAGTGTGACGATTCCAATTCTCTTATTACCTTATTTCTAAGAGCTAAGAGTTGAATCATGCTACATTTTCAATGCTTCTTACGCTCTTTGCTTTCTATTTTTCTGCTCTTTCTGCTTCATTCTGATGGATCCAAAGCATTCTACAAAAAACTTCAGTTTGGTCATCGCAACCGTGAGGTTGACTATAACAACAAGAGAGGTGGCCAGGTTACAAAAGACCTGTGTCTACAGTCCCTCCATCCAACTCAGAGCCATTGGAGGAAACGACCAAGAAAAGAGCTTATAAGGGAATGAACTCCTTTTTCAATGAGACCAATTCAGATGTCGTTTGAGGCCCTCATTCTACTAAGAGCTGCGGGTCATCCTCAACCACTACGAGATCATCCCCACTCAGATTCTGAAAAATTCCATAGTCGACATCATGACATAAGCTATTTTATGTCGTTGAGCGGATGATTTGTGGTTAACAGAGCTTTTCACCTACATGTTCTCCTTCGGGTTGGTTCAGAGGGTTACATGCAATTATCGGCTAGTAAGTTACATTTATTGGGCTTAGAGAAAAAAATAACAGATCAATAGCTTCATTTTTTTCTTACTTCAAGATTGTCTTGGCGTGAGACACGGTCAAGATAAAGATGACAATGTCAAATCAAATTCACATCGAAAGAGCAGAGATTAAAGAAAAGTAGTTGTCAATCCACCAATACCTCGACTTGATTATCATTAATCTGTTATTGAAGTTGAAGAAGTGTGGCTAGATGTCAAAGGAGCACTAGGCGGTTTCAAATGCCCATGAAGCAAAACGGTAAGTGATAACTATATGTCATCAGACGTCCACCCACTCGCTCGCCACCGTCAGATGTCCGCCCACTTGCCGCTAGCAATCGCCATCGCCCACCGCCACCAGTCATACGAAAAAAAAATTTGAAATACATTATTTTTCAATTTACTTCAAATCAAACCTAAAAATATATAATCATAAATTTACTTTACATTGAACCAAACAATTCTAAAGTATTTTAAATACTTTATAATCATAGAACTCTAAAAAAAATTATATTGGATTTCATTTTCAGCATACCAAACGACCCTTAAGGTATTTAAATGTTCACCAAACATCGTTCGATAGAGAGAATCTCTCTGGCTTGTCCAATTGAACAGTCTGAATTTCTTCCTTATATGCAAAGAGACCTTTCCAAGACTTTAAAAATGGAGATCTAATCACATCTTGAGAGGGGACCTAGTCCTTGAGCGAGAAGAAGATCAAAACTTGGAGGAGTTGAAATCAAACATCGCTTATGCACCGAAGATCTGACAAATACCGTCGCTCATGCAGTCAGCAACCACCATCGACCACCACCTGTCAGCCATCTTCAACCACCGTCGGTCGTCCTCTACTCATTGCAAAGAAGCTCCGTACAAAGTCAACGAACTATGTAAATTTTTTCTGCTTGTTGGACAATGGTGTATATATGTAATCACCAACTCATAATTGATCGTTTAAACAAGCCTAAATTTCATGATTTTTTTCTTTTATAGTTTTTCATGTAAAAATTTATAGTGTTTATACCAATCATTTTTTATTACCTAAGTGTATGTTAAATTCTAATGCAATACTAAGATGATAATTAATTACTTTATGGTCGCAAATTTTTCTAGCATGCCTCACGCATCAAATAATAAATACTAAAATAATATTTAATCTAAACAATTTCAACAAAATAAATAAGTAATTAAATAATTCACTAAAGTCTTCTTGATTAGATCCTACTTGCGGCCAATCAGCCCCTAAAATCTTGCAAAATTTCATCTCGAATCTGTGCAACATGGCTTACTGCTGCTCCCCCAATTTCGCCTCTTCCTTTTCCCTTCTACGGTTGAGTCCTTCCCGCCGCCGTAAATCCATTGCCGCCGCCGCAAACCACGCTTCTGTTTCCCTCTCTGATCCTTTCGTCCTCGACATTGCCGACAAGCTTGAGGACTCAGTCTCCTCGTACTCATCCTCATCCTCTTCCCTCCTTCAAAAACTCCGCGACTCCTCCTCCCAATCCCTACTCTCCCAACGATGGCCCTCCCCCAAAGACGAACCCTATCGTTTCACGGACACCTCCTTCCTCAAATCCTCCCAAATTCTTCCCGCTTCTCACCCGTCCATTATCTCCCTTTCATTGTCATCTTCTGCTTCCAATATAATCACAATTGTCGACGGACACGTTATACCTTCCCTCTCCAGACTTCTCTCACTCCCCGCTGAAGCATTTGCCGGAAGCGCCGCTGATATTCCTCCGGGTGCGATATACGAAGCTGTCGTTGCAGCCGCTGGCGAGCTATTCCACAACGGAGATCTGTTCTGGAACTTGAACGGGTTGGGGGCCCCTGATTTAGCAGTGGTTTACATTCCTGATGGAGAGCGGATGATTGAAGAACCCTTCCATTTGAGGTTTTGCGCGGTTGACGCGGCGGAGGCAAGATCAGTGAGGTTACCGCTGTCAAACCCAAGGATTTTGGTGGTGGTGGGGAAAGGGGCTGAGCTGGCCATTGTGGAGGAGCATCTCGGGGTGAAGACTGGGGAGGGGAATAGATATTGGTCGAATTCGGTGGTGGAGATTCTGATGGAGGAGGGGAGCAAGGTTTCGCATTCCTACGTGCAAAAGCAGTCCCTAAATGCAGCTCATACCAAGTGGACTTTTGTTCGTCAGGTATGATATGCCCTGCTAATGTCTGCTTTCATTTCATTTTATTTTTGTTTTTGTTCTGGTGGCTCTGTTGATCATTCTTGGTCTACATAGATCCAAAACTTATAGAATAGCATTTGTAAACCTCTACTCAATGTCTATGGCAAATAGTCGAAGGTTTTTGCTCTTCAACTTGTTCCTCTCTTGTCCACTCCTCTCCACAACGTCCACTTTTTTCCCATCTTTGCCCTCGTTATCCTTCTCTTTATTTCCTCTCCTATTTTCTTACAAGTTGTACTCGAGTTTAATGTTGCATTTACTAAAGGTAGTAATGTCACAAATATTCATTAATCAAATTTGTGCACACTAACATAGTTGCCATAGTAACTATTCTAAGGAGAGAAATAGAGGCTTTACTTTGCTTTCACTTCCTTTTTTTTCCCTTGCTCTTATTTCTAGAAGAACCATGGATCTGAACTAAGTGAAGTTAACATTAAGAACTGGAAAAATTATTAGTTGTTAATTAATGTATGTTTACTTGCGTATGGTAAGAGTATACACCTATGTTCTCCTACCTTTTGCATGTAGAACTACATATTTAATCCACACCTACTAATTTCTCTACAAATTGGGGTTGGGGTGGGAGGATGAAGTGGAAGACGGGGGAGAGAGAGGACGAGAGGGAGGGAGGGAGGGAGGGAGGGAGGGAGAGAGCCTGTGTATGCGTGCACATGCTCATGAGAAATTGTAATAATTGCTACTCTACTCTGTCTTCTCCTCCTATCCCTTACTGTGTCTCACTCATGAAACTCTCTCCGTCACTTTGCTTTTTATTTCTTATTTTTTCTATAAAGTTTTCCATCTATTTTTCTTTTATGTACGCCAAACTTATCATGCATGATACACTTATTTAGTTTATACATTGTTGGCTCTATTTATCGAAAATATTGTATACTGCAAAGAGAGATGCGATGATAGAGCAAAAAAATTTGTATTCTTGACTTTTGCCTTGGGAAACGGAAGATCGGATGCATTGAATCGGCTCAACTAGATATAGGGATGGTAAAAGAAATTGAGAGTTGATATGCCAAGTAAATAGAGAGAGAAAGAAAGAGAGATATAGAGTGGAGGTCAAAGATCAACCATAAAATTTTCAATTATCAATAATTAGTCATAAGCCTAATACATGCAATGGAACTTTTTCTTTATATTAATGATGACCAAAATAATAAGAACATCCACAAGAATTTGAGGACAACATGTCCTAAACGCATTAAATGAAGCATGACATAATGTAACATAAAATAGATAAAACTAACTATGGCACTCTTTATTGTATGGTTGGATAAGAATCAACAACCTATGATGATCCTGCAATAATTCCTCAGGGCACAAGAGTCCTTTAACGTTGATTTAAAGGAGACTACCATTGTAGGGGAGGTTGCATTGGCTTGTGCGCATTTCACTCAAGTGGCATGACACAATTTAATCCAATTTTAGAAAATGTGAGCAAGGTATGAGTAGGTCTAAAACTAAGATTTAGATTTGTTTTTATGGAATTTTAGAATTTTGAATGAGAAGACAACAATATTGGCGGGCAATGACACAATTACCGGAAGAAAATTGAATATTTTTGGTTTGGTAGAAACTAAAAGGTAGGGGACACATCGAGTAATTGGAAATATATTTATGTGTTTAGATTTAAAATAATTCAATATAATTTTTTTTTAAAATAAATAGACTTCACTCCAATCAACTGGAAACTTGATTTGAAAATGAACATTGTTGACTTGGAAATACGCTCGAGCCAGAAAATAAAAAATTTTGATTTAATGTTTAGATCGGTGAAATTGGAGAGAAAAATCAAGAAAGATTAAGAAATTTTCTTATAGGACTAAACAATTTAAAGAACCATTTTTCTAGTACAAGGTCCCAGCTGTTGGCAAGTTTTTTGTTAAAATTGTAGTAACCCCACCTCCCACACATAGCAAAAATATTGGCCAAAAGTTGTGGGAACCCATATTCTTGATTTGAAAAGCTATTCAACATTCCCGCTTTTGATTTTAACAGAAATTTATTCTCTATTATTGTCTGAGATTTTCAAGGCTCTTGGTTTTTATTGTTGCCTTCTTTATCAACAATAAACACCCGGAGCAACTTCTATTATTGTCTTCTAATGCCAATAGTGCAAAGTTCTGGCAGTCTTAAGATTCTCTCTTTAGCTCTAAGGATCCCTTTACTGCTTTAGAAATTGAGTTCAGGAGCCCACTCTATTTTTGCTTGCCAGCCTTTTCATTTAATTGATAGACAGCTATGGAGCCTTCTAGTGGCCAAGGCTTCTTTAGTTGGGAAAACCTTCTATTGGGGCATGTTAACCTTTTTGATTGAGACCACCACTTAATTACACCTACCACAAGACAATTCCAAACTGCAAAGAATTGAAAGAACTTGTGAATTCCACTTGTAAAAAGCCTGTTGAGAGCCTTCGCCATAATTTTTTTTATTTCGTGGCAGTGTCTTTCTCTGCTCCTTCCTACAACACACTTGACAGCCACTGGAGAGAGCCTTCTTAGTTTCAAGATTAATATTGCTGGAGTCTGGGACTCCACTACGACCACTTCTCTCTCGACATTTACAATGGAACTCTCTCCCAAATCAGGAAACCTTCAACTCTTTTTGGAAAGTTGAGTAAAACTACAAAATGTGCGTGTCGCGTCATAGCGTTGTGCAGTGGGATCATACTTTGTACAAAATCTTGATTCCAATATCATAATTTGTTCGACATCAGACCCAAGAACTGACCTTGATTGCTTGCTTTTCTGCACTATTTATTGTAGTCATTAAGTTTTGCTCATTAGTTCTTAATTCTCTCCCAGTAGAATTAGATGTTTTTTGGTGCTTCTTCCCTTCATGCTCACTTTCCCGCTAGTTCTTAGCTATTTCACTATTTCTTACTTTTCATGCTGATAAATTCTTGTTTATAAGCTTTTTCTCAAGAATGTTCATGACTGCCACATATTCATACGTTTTCTCTTGCTTTACTTGTCTGTCTCTAGTTATCTTGGCTGTCACTCTATCTCATGAATATGTTCTTACTTCACTTTAATATTTATATCATTTATGTCTATGATTTTTTCTTTGTTTTGTTTTCAAAACACTGGAAATTTATCTTATGGAATGTGGCGTTACATTTGTTGAAAAATGATTACCTGATGCATTTAACTGATTAAATAACTATTAAATGCACATAATATATGTATATATAACATACGACTCATTAACTCTTTAATCAGTAAAAGCTTTGCATCGTATCACACTTAACAGTTTGAATGCACTGACGACTTACAACAACAACAACAAAACCTTAATCCCACTAAGTGAGGTCGGCTACATGAATCTTTTTTCTCCGTTGCGTACTATTTAATGTCATATTTCATTTAATTCTAATAAATTAAGATCCTTTTTTATACAATAATCCCAAGTCTTCTTAGGTCTACCTCAGCCTTTCTTAACATAAGTCAAATCTAAAACATCTACCCTCCTAATCGGATCATTAGATGATCGACGTTTAATGTGACCAAACCATCTAAGGCGACTCTCTCTAATTTTGTCCATCACTGGAGCTACAACAACCCTATCACAGATATATTCATTTCGCATTTTGTCTCTAAGTGTAAAGCCACCCATCCACCTAATCATTCTCATCTTGGCAACACTTAACTTAGTATTATGCTTCTCTTTTAAAGGCCGACATCAACACCATAAAACATTGCAGGTCTCATCACCGTCTTATAAAATTTTCTTTTTAGTCTAAGCGGGACTTTTTTATCACACAATAGGCCCGAAGCATTCCTCCACTTTAACCAACCAACTTGAATTCTACTATTAACATCCCCATCTATATCACCATCGCTTTGAACAATACACCCGAGATATCTAAATCATTCACATCTTTTAATAATTTGATCACCCAAAGCTATACTTCTGTCACTAGAGCAACTATTACTAAAATTACATTCCATGTATTCAATTTTAGTTCTACTCAAACGAAGGCCTTTAGACTCCAATGTAGACCTTCATAATTTAAGTTTTTCATGGGTTTTTTCTCTAGTCTTATACACGAGCAGGATATCATCAGCAAAAAGCATACACCAAGGTACATCCTCCTGTAAATTCCTACTAAGACTATCCATAATTGAAGCAAAAAGATATGGGCTTAAAGCCGATCTCTGATGTAATCCAACAAAAATAGGAAAATAAGTGGTTAATCCTCCTTCAGTTCGAACACAAGTAACAACTCTAGTATACATATCTTTAATGACTTGAATATAAGTCATATGAACACCTTTTTTCTTAAGAACTCTTTGAAAGATATCTCTGTCGGCGAATTTTTAATTTAATTTAAATAAATAATTTGAAAAGTAGTATTTGATTTTGAAAATAATTTTAAATTTGAAAATTTTAAGATATGAAATCAAACCGATCTCACATCCCGAATAGTTTATATAAACGGAAGACCGCATCACAAACCGTGTATCTATCCCGAAGAATGACACATCGCTCGATGATCGGCTCAGCTAAATAAACTACAAGATTCGCGACATCCGTTTGGCTCGCGAAACAATTTTATAAGCTCGACGAGTTCCTCGCTTAATATAAAGGAATTAAGCGAGGTTTATATTACCCGGTTCTTAAAGTTCCCTATAAGAGCAAGACCTATAAGCTAATTACATCTTAAGAACCGAAGTTACCCAAGAAACTCTCGATAAAGATCATGGGTTTCGTCTTCAAGGATATCAACGTTTGTGTTTCCACGATTGCTTGTAGAAAGTCAAAGGGAAAGGCTCAATGTGAATGCGTTATTTTCGAATCCAGAGGTATTGAAAAGTAGGAGATGTCAAAGATACTAAAAGCCTTCAGTAACATCTCAACCTAAACTATGGTTCGGCTTTATATCTTTGAAAGTGAAATTATGCTTATGTTTAATTACGTCGATTATTTAGATGTTCGGACTTATATCTGCGTGTTAAATGCATAAATTGCTAGAAAATAGAAGGATTTATGTCGTACTCGTACGACCACCTCTGAATCCTAAAGAGTTTGGGACTTATATACAATCGTATAAAGTTCTAAAAGATAATGTGAGTGATTTACGCCGTATCAAACAACGACCTCGAAGCCCTATAGATGTTATTTAAATCTACGAAAGTCCGATCGAAGATCCTCCTTCGTCCTTCCGTCGTCCGATCCACCGCATGAAGTCGAATCGTCACTCGACCACGTCGTCGTCTCGTCTCGAGCAAAGGAGAGAGAGAAAAGAGAACACATAACTAATTTATTCCAAATTCTTGTTATTATTATACGTCAAATGAAGCTTTAAAACATTATTTTGTGATCACATGAAAGTATAATATAGAATTTTGAAGGATTATTGAAATTAAGAACGAGTGTTTTGGAAAGATCTCACCAAAAATAGTAGCTTGTTGCCGTCTGTTTTATCTCGTCTCGAGTAGCCTTTACGATCCTGAACGTCTCGACCACGAACAAGGCTTACCTCGCAGTGCGCACCAAGAAGTTGGTATGAGAATTTGTGAACAAAATGAGGTGCTATGTATATATAAATGCTACAATAAATAAATAAAATGACTGTGTGATGTGATTATTGGAAGGTTTAGTGACAATCGACTCAATTCTTATGTATCTATATATTTCACTTTAAGCTTTTGTATTTAAAAATATGGTATTCAAATCATATCAAAAATAACATCATTTTTATTGTTTCCTTTTAAGTAAAATATATTTTCATGCATAGGTTGAAAGTACCAAAATATTATGTATTTAGATACACAATTTTAGATGTGAGATATATGAGTACATAAGAATTGTATGCTAAGTATATAAATCTTCCAACTCAAAAATTGTGTTAGTATTCTTATGCAATCAAGTTCATCGATTAAGAAAATAAATAAACGACTCAAAATTATGCATACCACTTTAATGTTTGCATTTAATATTTAAATATCATGACGTTAAAATTACGGGATATTTACACCATACAATTTTTTATATTTACACATTTACCATCCAAAACCTCATATGTATATTATTATTATTATTTTACATACTTTATATTTTCTTTTATACAAGAAAAGTTAATGTTAAGGTGGTAGAAACTTATAAAAATTAAAATTCAAATATTAGCAATGTATAGGTATAAGGATGTGATATATTTGCAAATAAATATTGTAATTTAAGTGTTATATACGTAAATATTCAAGTAGAGAATCTGTAAGTTCGTGTTTTGAATTTTAATGTTAAATATGAAGTGAGTTAAGTAGATTATCGTTTGAAGTTGAGTGTTAGATATATAAATATTTTAAAGATTTAAAAAAAAATCTGTAATTATTTCTGGTTGAATTTGAATGTTGAAAATGAAATATATTAGAATTGCATAAATCAGTAAGTATATATGTACATATGCATCTTAACAATAATTTTCCATCTCAAGAGATTGAAAGAAATTACCTTCCAAGTATTTTTATAACCTCCACTTTCCCCAATTAACTAAATTATAGCCCTCTATATCGAATGAGTTCCCTTTTCTTTAATATTTGCACTCAAGGATTCTAATTACAAACCAATCATCTAGGAAATCTAAAAGAAAACATCACTTGTAGTGTGATAATGGAGGATAAGAAATTCAAAAGCATCAACCACCAAATGATGATAGTTCTTTTACAAGCAACAACTACTCTGTCCAAAGTCTGTTTAATGATAACTTGCAAACTGTTTAAAATACAAACAGGAATGTATAGCAACCAAGTAGACTCATAACAAAATAAAATATGTCATTGTCATATAAACAGTTATTAAGTAAAGCAAAAGGTATGAGCAAAACATCTACTAGAATATTCTAATAGTGCAATGCTGAAAAATTTTGAATGACAAAAATTATAATCAATGAAGAAAGTGAAATTATATTAATTGACGCGCATACCATCAAGATGCTGAATCAATTTTGTATCCAAGCCTTGCACTTCTTATTTTGTCCTTTTGCATGCTGAACCCTTTTTTTTTTTTTTCTAACTGAGCTTCACACTCGTTACTTTGTCCCACTTAAGCTCGACGCAGCGTCGTGAAAGTTGCATTTTGGTAAGGCCCAAATGCAAGAGACCGTGTTGAATCTCTTGGAAGCAAAGCCGAGATATTAAGAGAATTTACCTCGCAATAAAAACAAAGAACGTTGTCAGAGCATGTGTTAGTTTCCAAATCGAGGTTATAACTTGTGAAGAATTGGCGATTGAGAAAAAAAGTTACATTTACGTACATGCCACAATTCTTATGAATTTACATATAATTCAATAATTTTAATGTGATATGGAAGATTTGGGTGGTGAAAATGTAGAAAGGAAAGCATTAGGTGCTAGATGTGTAAATGCACAAAAATTGTGTGGCATGTATGTGAACTTTCCAAAAATGCATAACTATTAAGAACAATAACTAATAATCCAAGCATTAAGAACAAAAAAAATCGGATAAGGCCACCGAAGTGTATTTTAAGATAAGCTTATTAAGAACTTTGGATTTTTTTTTTTTTAAGAAAAGATATGAGATAATCATCACAAGTTAATATTCAGATTTGTTGTTTACGGGATTGAAGTTAAATCCTGCTCAACTTTTGCTACCAAATACTCATGTAGGATGCAAAATTTATTGCATAGTTAAACAAGGCAATGGAAAACTTCTTGAGAGAAAAGGTTAGAAAAGAAAGGGGAAGTTAGAGAGCTCAGATTTCAATGAGTGCTTCTCCATCCTCATAATCACTTAAATCAAGCATCCATGTATACAATGAATATATCGCTTTCAAAGAAAACCTTCCCATCCTTCAAGAATATCTATAACATGAATTTATCAAAGTGATATGAGAAAGCAAACCAAACCAACAGTTTCTCATCTTTATTTTCATCTTCCATGATTTCCATAGGCAATGAAATCTGTAATCAAATATCTAGCCACTGATCCTTAACAACGATCAAATTAGCACATAGCATTATACTTTCCAAGCAATTGCTGTATTAATGCATGTATCCATTAAAGCAAAACCATTCAAGGATCCTAAGGTAAAGCATGCCATAAGATCCATATGTGAATGAGAGATTTGTGTTAATATAACCCTTAAGGTGACATGAAAAAGTTCTTCACAACCTATGAAGAAAGAAAGCAATCTTACCCTCTTTATGAAAGAAAGCACGAGATATTTATGTATAATTTCAAGAATGAGGGAAAAATAATAGAGAAAGCCTTTATGAAAATATTTCATTTACTTAGGAAAGAAAAAAAAAAGAAATCATTCCTTCTCTACCCTAGCTAATTTTTTTAATTATAGCCATCAATCTTTTCTCTTATTGGAAACAATGTCATGTCCAATGCTCAAGCATCACAGGTATTATGAAATAATTAAATCCCTTCAAAGAAAGGCCTCTCCAATAATGCATAAAAGATCAAATCACTTGCAAAGAGGAAGAAGTGCCAAATCAAACAGTAAAGAAATAAGCAAGATCTCTTCAAATATCAAAAAAAACTCATCCATGATTCACAAAATTAGAAGAATAAAGAAAGAAGCATGTGCCATTAACTAAGAAGGAAGAAGGGAATTTATACCTGCAGCCTTGATAACCAAAAGAAGGGGAGAAATCCTCTCGAGATAACTAGAAATTTGAGCAAGATAAAGAGCAACCTAATGGAAGATCGCAAGAAGCTAGGGTTCCTTCTTGGGTCGGCAAGAAGAAGTGGTTCGGCGCCGAGAAGGAGGGCCGGCGAGGATGTACTCATCGGCGAGGAGGAAGGTCGGGGAGAGCTTCGGCTGAGAGAGAGGAGAGGAAGATTCGCGAATGGGGATGCCGAATGGGGGAGAATCGGTTCGGTTCTAGGCACGGGAAGGAGAAGGGGACATTGTGCGTGAGTTTTTTGGCGTGAGATTTATATATATACTTTATTATATATAAAAAAAAAACATTTATTATTATTTTTTCATTTAAATTCGTCGAATTACGCGCAATTCGAGCCGATTCAAAACCCTATCAAAATATATGTCATTTCCGGCTAAAATCGACGTTCCGGACGCATCGGCGCAGTCCGTTTCGTCATCCGTGGCCGTCCGGACAAGTTCACCGACGGTCACATCAATTTAAATTAAATTTGCGCAACGTGGCAAAAATGAATTTATTTTGACCCGACCGGAGCCACTTATCGAGCAAATTAACGACCGGTCTTCGCCAAGCGAGAACCATACGCAAGCATATTGCTCGTGGCAAAAAGTCAAACGTCGCACGCGATGGGGTCCACCTATGGCTTTCAAATCCATATAGGAACTCAACGAGGAGTTTCAATACGTCGACTTTTAATCGACTCAACTAAGTGTCGAGGATTTAGAGCCGTCCATATAAAACTTCGAGGAGCGAGGAAATGGCTCGAATTTCTAAACATAGTGGGTCCCAGTCTAGTCCTCTAAGATAGTCTAAAATAGGAAGATCCTAAGGCTAGATCCTAGGTCCTAAAGAGTGAGAAAAGAATGACCTCTAAAATGAGGTCAACAATCTCTTGGAATCTTATCGTAAGCTTTTTCTAAATCAATAAAAATCAAATGTAAATCCTCCTTATTATTTTTATACTTCTCCATCAAACCTCTCAATAAATGTATATCTTCCATGATAGACCTACCCGACATAAATCTAAATTGATTATGAGAAATCTTGGTAATACGTCTTAACCTATGTTCAATTACCCTCTCCCATAATTTAAAAGTATGACACGTCAATTTAATTCCTCAATAATTTGCACAGTTATGTGCATCCCCTTTATTTATAAAAATGGGAACTAAAATAATATAAAGAGTTCAGTGAGCCAAGAAACTCCCAAATCTCCTATATATTTCCATGCATCAATTGGGATATCATCAGGTTCTACAGGCTTTCCACCATTTGTTTTCTTTAAAGCCTCATCAACTTCTTTTTACTAATGCGACAATAAAAAAGAAACAATTTATTATTATTTACGATATTAAGATCGCTAAGGTCAATCATATTTTCATAAACTTCATTAAAAAGTTTATCAAAATAACTCACCCAGTTATGTTGAATATCTTTTTCTAAGAAAAATATCTTTTGATTTTCATCTTTAATTCACTTTACTTGAGTTAAATCTTTACTTTTTTTTTCTTTTTGTTTAGCTAGTTTATACATATATTTTTCATCCTTCTTAGTAACTTATCTATTATAAAGATCATTAAAAGTAGAATTTTTAGCATCACAGATTGTTCTTTTAGACTCCCTGCGGGCTATTAGATATTTTTCCCAGTTCTCTAAGCTTTTATATTTAAATCAATTTTTATAACATAACTTCTTAAATTTTACTTTTTCTTACACGTTATTTTTCCACCACCTTCTACTTTTATATATAGAAAATTTTTCTTTTGATTCTCCAAGTACATCTTTTTGCCACTTGTTTAATGATAGTATTTGTTACTTTTCCCACATAGCATTGTTTCTTCATGAACATCCCAAATTTTAAAATCTTGAATTTTACTTATAAAAATAATTATTTGTGTCATTCGGTACCCCCATTTAATTCTACAATGATGAATCCTAGTATTTTTTATTTTACAACTTTTCATCTTAAAATCTAGAACTAATAATCAATATTGGGTACTGAAATTCTCACTTGGAATGCCCTTACAATCCTTACAATCTCAATGATTTCCTTCTCCTCGTAAGAAAATAATCAATTTGTGTATTATTAGATCCATTCTTATAAGTACTAAGTTGCTTATCTATTTTCTTGAATAAAGTATTAATAATAATCAAATCATATGCTAAAACAACATCTAATATGACTCTACCTTCTTCGTTAATCGCTCCATAACCGTAGCCACCATGAATATTTCTGAAACCTTCTACCACTCTACCAACATGTCCATTTAAATCTCCTCCAATAAAAATGCTCTCTTCAAGAGGTATCAAGTGAAAAAATAAAACGTCCATGTAAACACTGAATACTTACACGAAAAAATAAAAATAGTCCTTTATAAAGAAGAAAGTTATGCATTTAGACCCTTTAAATTTTTTTTAAATTTTTCTTAGGTTGAAGATGACTTCTATTTATTTACTTGTATTTGTTTCTGCTCATAGTGGGGAGATCTATAAAATTGATGCCTTAAAGATTGGAAATATGTTGGTAACTTTTGACAAGTCAAACTTGTAGAAATTTCTTGTATTGCGTTTGATGATTTAGAAAGGACCGCTTTGGGTTTAAGTCCTGCAAAAATTCCCAGCATTGAAGCTTGAAATGATTTAGAAATGACCCTTGGCAATTGTGATTGCAGGCCACCAGAGAATCCTGCAATGATACACTTCTATGAGTTCAATATTGCACTTCAACATAAGCTGTCCAAATTTAGTAGTTTTTCTCGACCATAGACCCTTGCTATTGAATGTTACTGAGTTCAAGGCATATTGACGAAAATAAAAGAATAAGCACCTTTGTTGCAACTCTTTCTTTATCTTTTCTCAGACGATGATCTTTCTTTTAGCTTCTTGGCTTTGATTTCTTTGGTTTCTCCCACCGGATTGAGTTGTCTTTCAATTCGTTGGCTACCAACTTAACTCGTTGATCTGTTGTCGCTTTTTAGTATACAAAAGTACATCATGTGATGTGCAACAAATATTTGAACTCATCCAAATTCAAGCCCATTCTGATTCTGGAATATCCACCTTCACTTCAAAGTTTTGATCGTGTTTTTTGTTCCTTTCTTGTAAAATTTTGGAAGTGCTCTTCTTTCAATGATTCTTGCAACAATCGATGGGAAGTGTTCTCCATCTATTGATCCTCTTGGTTCTCATCCAACTTGAAGAGATGGAACTCTTGTCTCCACCTCTTTTACTATAATCTTGTCATGCTGATGCAACTAAAGTTGCTTGAACTTATACTACTATGTGATGCAAGGGTTGATATTATCATCTTTGTCCTACAGGATTTTGTGATGATGGCGTGCTTTCTTTCAAAAGGAATGGATTCTGTCGAGTTTTCTCCGACTCCATGATGAAGGGCCTAGGGATGTTTTAAGATGGTTGCACGTAATTGTTTGGATGTGGCATTTTCATTTGGCATGCCAAATTTGATGCTTGCATGTTTTCACCTTGTTATATTTGATAGCTGCTATAATGGTCAGCAGAACTAGAGCTAGTTTTGGCAGCAGTATGCTAGGAGATTAACATAGATCTGAAGGGAAACACTTTTGGCACATATTTTTGGGAAGTGTATGCAGCTTGTGTATTGGTCTTGAGGAGGTCAGTTAAAACTTGGGCCTCGAGGGTAAAGTTTACGAAGCTGGCTGTACTTGAGATGGTTTTGGTACGGTATTTCAGAAGACTGTTGTGATGTAGCCTGTAGGTATATCTCCTATCTTTTTTTTTAAAATGACTGTGGTGCTGGTCTTTTTAGGGGTAGGGGTGGGTTGCGACACAAGCCTTATGTGTGACACGATTTCAAGATTATTATACGAGGTGTGTCCCATACAGTTATAGTGGTGATGGGACAGCCATGAATGAGATGGGATTGTAATTCAAAATTTTCAGTAATAGCAGATGATGGAGGAATGTTGCTCGAAGAGATTCTCTGTAGTTGTTTCATTGTAGAGAAAACATGTTAGCTGAGCTAACATGAGTGTCTATTTATAGATTGGGACATTTACGTTCATAGCACACAATTCTTATGTATTTACATATCTCACACCTAAACTTTCATATTTACACATATAACACTCAAATTTTTAATATCACATAAAAAACTGCACTATTACCACCTTTTAAAGGTGAAATACATATTTTCATGCATAAGTTTAAAACACCAAAGTGCTTTGTGTGTAAATTTGAAAGTTTAGATGTGAGATTTGTACATACATCAAAATTGTATGCTACATATGATTTTAGGGTCATTTTCCGAAATATGCCTTGTAGTTATTAATAATGGACAATGCATATCACATCATTCCATAATAAAATTCTGAACAGAACATGTTCCTACGTGGCCATCTTGACCGACTTGCTTACACGTCTGAGTCGAGCTATCTACAATGATTCAACGGTGTTGATATGGCGTTAGTCGACAATAGTGATGTTTCTTACTAGTGATCTGAATAGATTACATCGTTGAACTCACTGTCATGAGTGCATCTATGTGAGAAATGAAAGTTTTGGTCACCAAATAAATGAGAGAATAATTTCGAGAAGGTTCCTCATTTTTTATATGCCAAAAAGATGGTGGCAATATTCATTCATTATTATATGGAAATGTTCTTTCTCTTAAGATAATATTTCATCACAAACAATTCACAAAATAGAGAGCCTGTGAAGTTGTCATTGATTTCAGAAGATTCTCACATAAGCGATTAATGAGACCAAATGACACCGTGAATATTGTGCGAAAGTAAACACAACATGAATTATTGCTCTGCCCGTGAATATTAAATTAAAGTTATTCTTCAGTTGTTTTAATTTTACCAAATGAATGAGTTACCTGTTTATGTGTACCGTAGCTTTATTTTACCAAGCTTTGTGCTGGTGATGTGTAAGAGCTTTATCATCTCCAGGAAAAATGCAGCTGCTATGAGCTTGTGGAGATCAGTACTGGGGGAAAATTAAGTAGGCACAATCTTCATGTTCAGCAACTGGGCTCTGATACCACAACTGAACTTTCAGCATTTCACGTAGCTCAAAGTGATCAAATACAAGATCTTCATAGTAAATTAGTCCTGGATCATCCGAGAGGATATTCTCGTCAGCTTCATAAGTGCGTAGTTTCTCACTCTTCGGGGCATGCGGTTTTTGATGGAAACATAAAGGTCAACAGGTGATCCTCAGTTCTCCTTTTCTTTATTTCAGCCTGTAACATATATTAGAATTTTCTTATAGTTCCATAGCCTTTTATCAGTCCTCGCTTTAAAATAGTTTGAGAATTATTTTGGCTCATATTACAAGAGATCGGGAATTAATTTGACAAATTTATAGACTCTTAACTAAAGCAATATGTATTTACATGTCATCCTCTTCTTCTTATGTGTCTACATATCGAACACCTAAACTGTTCTTTCTACCTTAGTACCTCCCAAATCTTTTATATCACATCAAAAAAATCATTTTTTTAACTTTAAAAAGGTGAAATACACTTTTTTTCGTGCATGTGTAGGGTGGCATATATGTAAAAATTGAAGTTTAGGTATTAGATATGTAAATACATAAGAATTGTGTGGTATCATGTAAATATTCCTAATCTAAAATGACCCCTTTTAAAAAAGTAGGGGATTATTTTGATACTTTTCTAATTTTTTTGGGGAGAAAATTACATACATAACACTCAATTCTTATCGAGGGGATTATTTTGATACTTTTCTAATTTTTTTTTGGAGAAAATTACATACATAACACTCAATTCTTATCATTTTACTTGTATCACACCCAAAGTTTCATTTTTACACACATAGCACTTTACATATGGATGAAAAGATGGATTTGAGTATTAAATATTTGTAATTGTGAAAGTTTTGACGTGAGATAAATATGAACGTTTTGGATGCTATGTATTTAAAAGCCTTTTTTTGGTTAGGGGATTTAGATGCATAACACTCCAAACTTTAACATCACATAAAAAAAATACTATAATTACTAACTTTATAAAATTGCAATACTTCTTTTCACGCATAGGTTTATGACACCAAAGTTTTGTAAGTGTAAATATCAAAATTTAGGTGTTTAGATATGTTAATACATAAGAATTGTGGTATGTATGTAAATTTTCCTATTTTCTTTGATCAAATATTTGTTGACATTTCAACCTTTTTTGTATAAGTTAAGCATATTTTATTGGACAGATTTGCGCAGCAGACTGATGCTGGGCAGCTCACGAGAACTCTGCTCTTGGCGCCTCGGGCCACTGTCAATGTAAAACCCAATTTACAGATTGTAGCAGATGATGTAAAATGTTCGCATGGTGCTGCCATTAGCGACCTCGAAGAGGATCAGCTCTTCTACTTCCAGGCAAGAGGAATTGACCTGAAAACAGCGAGGGATGCTCTCCTCTTGTCTTTCGGCTCAGAGGTATTGGCTCGCATTCCTTTTGAACCCTACAGGAAGATCATAGGGGATCAAGTCAAAGAACTGTTGACGGCAAGTTAGCAAAAGGGTTAGTTTTATACTATCTTTTCATTCTTATCACAATTCAAACTTAGAAGGATTGAGAGTGTGTAATTTATCTGTCCAGATTGGTAAAGATCAATTCACATAATCAGGGTTTCCAGCATATGTAAAGACGGGTTAAAACAGTCACAAATTCGTTTTATTAGCGCAGCACATTACGCACAAAATGAGGATTTTGAATTGGAGTAAAACTTATCAGAGTTTTGTAACCTCGTCGGGTTCAAGTTTTGGCGTGAGCATGGGATGATCATGATGTGATTTATTGTTGAGTTGATTAAGATTTTGAGCGGGTCTAAACAGCATGCAAAAATCGAAATTGAAAGTTGGAAACAATGAAATCGAATATAATTGACTAGATTGAATTTTTTTCTTTTTTTGGTCAGAAGATTTAGAATTACAAACAAAAGATTAGATGGGATTTTGATTTGGGGCTGCAGTCACCGCTTGTGGGAAAATTATTCCATACGGTCAACGTACGCAGCGCTGCGTACGGAATCTCCAAATAACTAGCGAATAACTGGCGAATAACCCGTGAATAACATTAAAATGAAACTGCGGGGGTTATTGACAGGTTATTAGGAAGTTATTGTAGTGTTATTTGAGCAATAAGCTCACAATATCTCGAATAACAGATAAAAAATATAAAATGAAACCGCGGAGGTTATTGGGGCGTTATTAGGAGGTTATTCGCTGATTATTCAGAATAATACTGCAATAACCTGTTAATAACCTCTCGATAATCTTAAAATGCACGATCGCGGAGGTTATTAAGTAGTTATTCAGTGGTTATTTGGGGATTCTATATGCAGCGCTGCGTGCTTTGTCCGTATGGAATAATTTTCCCCGCTTGTGGTGGTAATTGTGGTAGCTGATGGTCTCGAAATAAATTTAAGTATGTTGTCCGGACACTGCTAAGTTGGATAATGGCCGTGATGCACTGATCGCAGCGGTTTTTTTTTTTTTTTTTTTTTTTTCTTCTTCTTTTTTCCTTCTCAGTCAAGATCTGTGTGATTGTGGTTGCAGACTGATTGTTTTTTTACACTCTAAAAACATCCGAAAAAAATATTTTAAATGCTTTAAAAATTAGTTTGATTTATTATTAAAAAAAATTGTTGAAAATCACGCAACGAACATAATTTTTTAAAAGTAAAAAAAGAAAATAAAAATGAGTTCAATTGGGAATAAATTTTGAGTTGTATAATTTTTTTAGGGGAATTTACATACATATTAGTCAATTCATATGTACTTACACAACTAGATTTTGCTTTTTTTTTACATTTATACTACCTAGTTTTTTCATATCCCCTCAAACTTATGATAATTTTTAACTTTTAAAAAGTGAAATACAACTTTTCATACATAAAGATGCTGTTTAAACATTGAAGTTTAGGTGTTAGAAATGTAAATGCATAAGAATTGAGTGGTATGTCTGTAAATCTTCTTTTTATTATTGCATGATTAAAAAAATAAAAAATATATATTTAAATAGGGGCAGAAATATTTTAAACTTGATACATTCCTAAAAAAATCATTCGCACGAATTTTTACACATATTTGAACCATGAGCTTTAAAAATTAAATTTGAAAATCTCCATACTTCAATTTATGATCAAATAAAGTCTTTCAGTGAGAAAAACTAAATGACAAAAATTCTATGTGAGCCCAAATTATTCATTTAAAGCATAATGAGAAGTTTTAAGATATATTGTGGGATTAAATGATCTTCAAATCTAACAAGTTTATAGTCAAATTCTCGACAACTTGAATCCAACGAGCCTCTAATCAATTAATTCTGATATCATTAATGCATTCAAACACTCATAAAACTACATCAAATTATGGGAATTATTTTGGACCGTCTGATGGAGTGGATCAGATTCATGTAATATTTAAGGAGTATGCCACTCACAAGTTCTATAAATAGACCCACATTCTCTTCGTGAAGGAGATGACTTGGATCTGGGGTTGGACCTAGAGGAGAAGGCTGAAGGAGCTTCATGATTGTAAGGGTTTATGAGCTTCACCACTGCAGCCGTTGCCGGTATCGAACTACAACTGTTTGATAGCCACCACCACCAGACCAATGCTCCCCGGTCACCACCGCCAAACCACCTACATTTGATCGTCACTACGGTCGGACAAGCACTTCTTAGTAACATTGATTATTGTAGTCGACCCACCGCCTTCGGCCCACCGCCTTCGGCCCACCGCCTTTTGGCCATCATAGCCGTCAGACTACTATTGCTCCGCTGCCACCATCATCACCGCTGGGTCAACTCTGTATGGTTGTCGTCTGACCACCTTCATCGTTCTTGCCAGAAAACCATCGCCTCATCGCCGATGCCGCTACCAGATCACCATTGCCTGACCACCACCATCATTATCGCTGAACCACCGTCGTTGAGTTGTTGTTCGACTACCACTGTCATCAGCGTCGGACCACCGCCATCGAGTTGTTGCCGCCAGACTGCCTCCATCGAGCTATGGTTGCCACCAGACCACTGTTCTCTGACCACCACCTTAGCCGATGCTAGACCATTGTTGTCTGGCCTTAGCCTCCGTCAGACCACCTATGCTCGATTACCACTGTCACTACAGCTAGAGCATCACAGTTTGGTCGTCGCTGCCACTATACCATTGTTGCCACCACCTACCGCCATCGCTGCTGATGAACCATTGTTGTCTGGCTGCCGCCTTGTTGAGAAATTTAGGGCAAAGTAACGCAAGAATCGGCGCAATCCTTCTGCCAAATCTTCCTTGCCTCGTCCAGGAAATTTCCTTCTTTGATTTCCCTTCCCGAAATGCAGCGCACAATCCCGCCTCGCCAAAACCAGCGAAGATTCTCGTTGCGTCGCAAAACTGCAGCAGAAAAAACGGGCACCATACGCGATTTACGAACCCGGCAAACCTTTTTTTCTCTCGCTGAACACCTTCGCCACGAACCTGCTGCCGTCTTCGTCGCCGAGTCTCTGGCCAAACCGCTGCCCTCTTCGTGACCGAAGATCGTGATTCACCTTCCTGCGCGAAACCACAAATCGCTGCAAAGCTTTTGCCAAATCTCCAGATCCTACGCCGATCTCTTCTATGCCCTCGAACCTCGCTCTGATACCAATTGTTGAGAAATTTAGGACAAAGAAACGCAAATCGACACAATCCAGAAGAACCGAACTTGTAACTCCTCTGAAATAGTGAATTCGCAGCTCTGCTCCCGAGGATGTAGGCATCTTTGTCGAACCTCGTTAAATCTTTGTGTTCTTCTGGATTGTGTCGATTTGCGTTTCTTTGCCCTAAATTTCTCAACATGCCTCCGTCGGATTATTGCTGCTCAGTCACCACCGCCAGACTACCATCGTCTTGCTTCAATGCCACCACTAACCGACCACCATTTTCGCCGCCAATGCTGCCTAACCATCACAACAGTTGTTGTTGGACCTCGTCGGATCACCACCATCGTCGGACCTCCGCTGTCTGACCACCATCGTCTGCGCCTTCAAACCACCATCATCGGTTCGCTCCACCGACAATGCTAATATCATATTTTCTGCCACATAATTTCTACCCAACATCTTTCTTCACAACAACCAGTTCTCTGTCACTTTCCTAACGTATTCAGTCATTCCACTGGTGGAGGTCACCTCGAACTTCCAAGTATGTAATTATAACTTATATCAACATAGTAGAATCATTTCAAATGACCATCGAATCAGCACCCGCTGTTCGCCGATCGTCACCCTGCAGAGCAAATGGAACCCGTAGATTGCAACCAGTGGCTTGATTAGATGCAGCTAGGTTTCAACTAATTGTAGGTTCCGGTTTCTCTCTTCTGAAGCCGTAAGATGTCAGTGTCGGAGTAATTAAATTTTCGGTTTCGCATACAGATAATTATATGCATAATTTAGTTTTTAGTAATTTTACTTTGCATTGAAGTTATTAATAAATTAAAATTTTTTAACTTCGAAATTTAGTTAGGTAATTATAAATTTTACTTTGTACTTTCAAATTTTAGTTAGATTATTATTTGGACTATTGAGGGCTTTGCCAAATTCATTTCACTGTAAATAAAACAATCGAAAAGGGAGCTGTATGCTCAATTGTATTTTGATCTGATCTCGTTCCGACCTAAAATTTGAATTAATTTTCAAGAGATTAATGATTTTCGAGCTAAATTCACTAAATTCATGACCCTAATATCACTAGAGCTGTTAAAAGATTTAATTTTGAGTCGAGCTTGGGTTGGCTCAAAATCGGCTCGCAAAAAAAATTCGATCCAAAATTTTAGCTTGTAGCTCGACTATCTGCATTATAAGCTCAGGTGATAAATTTTACAACTTAAAGTTATATGTCTCCTGCTACGACATGTTAAATATTCAGTATTTAACGACCAGAGTCAAAAGCGATCTTCTATTATCAGAAGAGGTAATTAATCATATAGACAACAAGCGGATCGCTTTAATCAAAAGCGATCTTCTATCCAATAAATTCTATTATTTTATTTAGTAACTCAGGTATTATTGGATGTGAATAATTGGTCATCATGTGCCAAACGATAGAGTAAATAAGCACTTCCTCATCTCCGGGCATGACCCACATACTCATTTAGGGTCTGTTTGGCGCAGCTGCAGCTTATTGAATAACTTGTTGATAAGCTGATTAAAAATAATATGTTGATAAGCTAGGTGCGGTGGCTATTATAAATTTTTATTTTATTTTTTGTAAAAATCAGACTTCAGCCAGAAACCTCTCACCACAAAATAGGTAGGTGCGGTGTGAAAACGCTGTTTTCAGCATTTTGAAAACGCATAAGCTGCCAAAACGCAGTTTACCCAAACAATTCAGGTGTGTTTTCAAAACGCTACCGCACCAAATAAGCTATCCCAAACGGACCCTTGTTAAACAGATTCTTCGAGACTGCCTAGCGGATTGACTTGTCCGACTGCCTTGTCGAACTTGTCTACCAAATTTATCTGCCAAAGTGAGTTACCAGTCTACTTTTTAACATGAATCTGTAATAACATAGTACAGGTAGTGAGATTTTATTTGATATATCAGTAATTTAGTGCAATTTTATAAATCCGAGCCCACGGCTTTTGGCTTTTCTTACTCGTGGGGCTTTCTGGCCGCCCACAGTCTTGTATATAATTCTAAATTTAGCCGCTAAGCACTCGTCTTAGTCATTGTTCTTATCCACTTCCTGTCTTCATTAGGCGGTGTTAGGCAGCATATGATTTATAGGATTGACTTGTGGCTTAAAATTCAGTCGAACAATAACATAAATAACAACAATAAAGCGTTAATCCCACAAAGTGGGGTCGGTTATATGAATCCTTTTTCTCCATTGCGTCTTATTTATTGTCCGTTTGGGGCAGCTTATTTGGTGCGGTGGCGTTTTGAAAATGCACCTGACAAACGCATCTGGCCTGTTTGGGTAAACTGCGTTTGGCAGCTTATGCGTTTTCAAAACGCAAAAAACAGCATTTTCACACCGCAGATAGGTGCGGTGGCAGCTTTCTAGCTGCGGTCTGTCTTTTCCTAAAAAATAAAATTTTATAATAGCCACGTCACCTAGCTTATCAGCAGATTATTTTTAATCAGCTTATCAACATATTATTCAATAAGCTACAGCTGCCCCAAACAGACCCTTAGTGTCAAATTTTCATTCAATTATAATAAATTAAGATCATTTTTTATGCAATAAACTCAAGTCTTCTTAGGTCTACCTCTGCCTTTCTTAACATAAGTTGAACCTAAAACATCTACTCTCTTAATCGGATCATTAGGTGGTCGACGTTTGATGTGACCAAGCCATCTGAGCAACTCTCTCTAATTTTGTCTGTCACTGGTGCAACACCAATCTTATTACAGATATATTCATTTCGCATTTTGTCTCTAAGTGTAAATCCACTCATCCATCTAATCATTCTCATCTCGACAACACTTAACTCAGCATTATGCTTCTCTTTCAAAGGCCAACATTCAGCACCATAGAGCATTGCACTAAAATAATAATAATAACAATATGTTTAACGCTCTTCTAAAATTAATTTTTGTGTTCCATCTTTTTCTTCTCGTGTCTCATCATTTAGATAAAAATTCAAATTTAATAAATTTAGTTGTGAGACGAATTTATTATGTTGTTGCTCCGATGCTATATTAAGTTGCAGCCAAACACATGCCTTGATGGGTTACCCAAAAAATTGAGTTTGCGTGCTATTTTGCTGTGCTTATCAATGGTTACTGAAATGATTCATTTGGATTAGGCCAAGTTTGATGTGGACAGCGTAATATATATATATATATAGATATAAGAGAGAGAAGAGACATTCTAATTTAAAAGTCTATAAAAGTACTTATTTATGCTTCAGATATTTTTTTAAATATGAGCTGAAATAGTTCTTACAAAAGTCTTTACAAAAGATATGTCAACAATAATGAGCCATATTTTATGAATTTTTAATTCACCACTAGTTCTTACCCTCTCATTATTTGAAAATTTGTTAAAACGTTGTACAATTTATTTTATTTATTCTGATCTTACCTCTTCTATGATCCTAAATGCTTAATATTTTAATTTCTGTTTTTTTAAGAATCTCAAGTAAAGAATATTTGAAAATTGGCTTTAACTTAGAGGCAAAATGAGAAACGAATATATATGTGAAATGATCGGAGTAGCTCCAGTGGCACAAGATTATAGAAAGTCGTCATAATTGATTTATTCAGTTACCTTAAACGTTGACCATCTGATAATCCGGCTAGGTGAGTAGATGTTTTATACAACTTATATTAAGAAAGATAGAAGTAGACCTAAAAAGACTTGTGCGTGTTGTATAAAGAAGATTTTAATTTATTAAAATTAAATGAAAATATAACACTCAATAAGACACAATGGAGAAGAATGATTCATGTAGCCAATCTGGCTTAGTTGGGTAAAAGATTATTGTTGTTGTTAAATTTTGGCTTATGCAGGACCCAAATCTGCATCAGTTTATCGTTGGCCTAAGATCTGATTCAACATAAATGAAAAGTTGGATCATATTTAGTTAACCTAAAATATATTTACCGGTCTAGTTGGTTCATCTTCAAAGTAAACCGATTAATAACTGGTTTGGATCTCAAATAAACCGGTTCATTAGTGGTTCACCGAGACTCTGGGGTTCTTGCCAGCATCATCTCCAATTAAGTGCTATATAGATAGATTTTGATCTCAATTATCGAGTCTTAATAAACTAGAGTATTTAAGCATTCATATTTGAGCTTGTGTAATAATATAATGATATTTTATTATTTTCTTATGAGGCTAATCTTGGTACTCATTTAAGAGAGGATATAAGTGTCAAGTTGGTTTTAAAAACTAAGTCAGCAATATGTTATGTGAAGATTTGCCCAAGATATGTCGAATTGAATTTAGGATGAGTACTATATCGAAAGAATAAAATAGATAGCATCAAAAGTGTTACGTATGACTCATATACTAAATAAGGGACATATGTTTGAGCGGAGTGTACGAGTGAATTGGGGGAGTTACGTTATGTGGGTAGGCGGTGCAGGGGCAACGCCCTCGCAGTACGGTACAAGGGTAATTTTGTAATTACATATTGTACTCCATGGCCATATATATAGACTCTATTGTAACCTTAAGGAGTTTTGACTATATTTTGTATTTTGTATTATTTTTCTAAAATCGAAAGAAAATCGCCGCTCTACTCCCGAGGACGTAAGCATCTTTGTCGAACCTCGTTAAATCTCTATATTCTTTCGAATTTGTGTCAAATTTCTATTTACTTTGCCCTAAATTTCTCTACAAAAAGAAATTTTATGAGCATAGCAATGATCCTTAGAAATTGTTAACATCACTCTTTTTTTTAAATTGTATAAAGTATGCATAAAATTTGGCGAAAAGTTAATTTGAGAGTGCTCGAATGAATGATAAATTGGTTGAAAATAAAAAGAAGAATACTAAAAGATTAGGTTCTAGTGCTCACCATATTCAAAAAAAAAATGTTGTTCTAAGATATGAAAGATGTCTTATTCTGTGATGCTAATTTTCAATGTTTTATGTGGCGGCCAACCACAAAATTTTGATAATATAAATGGTAAATTAGAATAAAATTCTATAAGCAATTAAATGGTATCTCCAGTCATATTTTGTTGAAGTCAACATATTAATATTATATACCTTCTGAAGCACATTATTGGTTATCAAGTAATGAGTGAGAAATATCAACAATCATGTAAGAGTTGTGGAGAAAAATTATCAAGTATCGATGTTAGGTTCGCCGCCGCCACTGGATCAATTCCTCTTGGACCGGTCGAAAACCAAAGCATCGGCCCATGCTCGCCAGGCCGCTTGACTGATCCTATTCACATGAAGGCCCGCTTGACCGATCCTATTCATATGAAAAAGCAAAGGGGTGACACTGCTGCGGCAGAAAAGGACAAGGAGAAGGTGGGGACCACGAGAGGCTTAATCACATGCTCAAGGATGAAAGATTAAAGGAGGGTTGGAGGGAAAGTGGGGAAAGGAAAGTTTTCATAGGATTTGTGAGGAATCTATCAAAAGAAGGAACTAGGGTTTGTTTTCTTTATACATGTTTCGTTGTTGTTATTATTTTCTTTCTTTTCGTGGTGTTCTTAGCGACTTCTAAGGTATAGGAGAGATGATCTATCTCTCGAATAGTAGATCAGTCTTGTATCTTGTTTGTTTTCCTTTGATTTTTGTAAGAGAGGCCCTTATTTGTGTTTCTTCTATCTATCTATTGTCGTTTAATCGTGATTTGTTTGCTGATTTTGGTTCCAAGGTGTATCAAATTGGTATCAAAACCTAAATCTTGGTGGGATGATAGCAAAGAAAGTGAATGAAAGTGAATTTGTTTTCCTTTGATTTTTGTAAGAGAGGCCCTTATTTGTGTTTCTTCTATCTATCTATTGTCGTTTAATCGTGATTTGTTTGCTGATTTTGGTTCCAAGGTGTATCAAATTGGTATCAAAACCTAAATCTTGGTGGGATGATAGCAAAGAAAGTGAATGAAAGTGAATGTGCTAAAAGAAGAGGTCGGGCAAATTAGATCGATAATGGAAGAGAGTTTCGCCACCAGAAGGATATATTTTCTTCCATTGAAAGCAAATGCAGGATGGATTTGAGAGAATAGGAGAAATGCGAGAAATGATGGAAAAGCTCACGAAGAGGCAATCCAAGGTCGTACTGATTGCTTTAGTTGCAAACCCTAAATAAGAGTTAACTTGGCCAGGTCAAAAGGAAAGGAGGTCGAGCGAGAAGATAACGAAGAAGACTTCATCCACCTACAAGAGCGGTCCCTCTAAGACTCCGAGAGGAGGGGGAGTGGAGACTTTTGATGGAAGGGTATGGGCCAAAATTTTGAAAAGGGATGGTGTAAGTGGCTTTAAGAGCACGATGGAGGAAGAAGGGAATCGAGAGCGGATATGCCTATGATCGAAGGAGGGAGTTTCAGCCTAGATACATGGGGGGAATTACTAGAGGAAGAGAGGGTTGGGGTGGAGATGCAAGGGTCAGAAAACTGAAGATGACAATCTTTGAAGGGGAGGATGAAAATAGATTAGTGTATCGAGCGGAGCAATACTTTGCAATAAATGGCTTAACTAAGGAAGAGAAGCTCATGACAACGACATTATGCTTGGATGGAAAGGCTTTAGCGTGATTCCAGTGGATGAAGGCAAGGTGTCTGACGCACTCATGGGAGGATTTTAATGATTGCTTATTGGAGCATTTATGAACCATTCGAGAAGGAGACCTACACGAGCAATTCTATACTCTTACTCAAGCGAGGGTGGTTATGGAATACCGAGAGATGTTTGATCTCTTGTCAGGGAGGTTGAGGGTCATTTCCACAGCAGGACTAGAAGGAAACTTCTTGAAAGGCCTAAAACTCGAAATATGAGCAACCATCCGCCCCTTGAGACCACGAGGATTGAGGGAAATAATGGAGCTATCCTAGATGATGGAAAATAAGAAACAGGTGAAGAAGACCAGTAAATGTGGCAACACCGAAGGATTTTACAAGGGCACTTTGACAACTAAGACATCGAGGACCCAAATGGTGCCATTTCAGAACGAGACGTGGTTAGAAAAAAATTTAGGACCCCATCCTAAGGTTAGTTTCAAGCGCCTCACAGTGCAGAAGTGCAGGATAAAAGAGCAAAAGGATTGTGCTACTGCTGTGATGAGAAATACTCCCCAGGACACTGTTGCAAGGGGCGCGCCCTTTAGGTTCTTTTAGTCCATGAGAAGGATACAAAAAGTGAGAAATTAGAAGAGGGAGTGATGGAGGAGGAGCATCAGCATTTGGATGTGGCAGAGGTATCCCTCAATTCGGTGTTGAGATTTACTCCAAATCATACCATGAAGGTGAGGGGGTGGATAGGGAAACAACAGATTGTAGTGTTGGTAGATAGCGAGGCCACACATAACTTCATCTCAATTCAGGTCGTGAAGAAGCTAGCGTTGGAGCCAGTGACTACAGGGAGCTTTGACGTTGTGATGGGGACAGGGAAGGTGGAGACAAGTAGAGGAATCTGTAAGGGTTGGTTCTGACACTACATGGCCTACAAATGATGGAAGACTTCATTCCTTTAAATTTGGGTGGCACATGTGATTTTGGGGATGAAGTGCTGTGAACAATGGGGGAGATGAAGATGGATTGGATGTCCTTGACGACGGAGTTCCAAGTGGAAGGAGGGAAGGTGATGCTGAGAGGAGATGCTAGTTTATGTGAAACCATGGTGGTGCTCATGACCAAGTCGATTTGGGGTGTAGGACTAACTACTTGGTGGAGTTGCATAGCATTAAGAAGGTTCGAAATTCAGAGTTGACAGAGTTTTTGGAATGGGTCCAACAGCTCTTACAATAGTTTATGGATGTCTTCCAATAACTAAATGGGCTACCTCCTCAAAGGGAGCATAAGCACGCTATTACATTGAAGGATGGTGTTTCTCCCATCAGCGTTGGACCATACAGGTTCCAATAAATTCAAATGATGAGATTGAGAAGTTAATCTGAGAGATGCTTGAGAGTGGGATTATTAGGTCTAGTGTGAGCCATTTTTCCAGACCCATCTTGTTGGTGTATAAAAAAGATGGTAGTTGGAGATTCTGCGTGGACTACCGAATCTTTGAACAATGAGACGGTGTTGGACAAGTTTTCTATTCCTATGATTGATGAGCTACTGTATAAGCTCTATGAGGTAATTATTTTCTCAAAAATTAATCTTAGGTCAGGATACCAGTAAATCAAGATGAATCCAGCGGATTTGCATAAGACAACAATCAAGATAAATGAAGGACATTATAAGTTATTAGTGATGCTGTTTGGCATCACCAACGCCCCGACGACACTACAATCCCTCATGAATAAGATTTTTCAACCTTATCTCCATAAATTTGTCATGGTTTTCTTTGATGACATTCTGGTATACAATCGTACAGAGACAGAGCATGTGGGGCACCTATGGACAGTCCTGGAGACGTTGAGGGAGCACTAGTTGTATGCCAACTTAAAGAAATGTTCTTTTGCACATTTACAGGTGAAGTACCAAGGACATGTGTTGACCAAAACAAGGATAGAAGTGGATCAGTCCAAGATCTAGGCTCTGTTTATTAACCCTTATCAAGTAGTTTGAAGTAGTTGAGGGGATTCCTTGGTCTCACCGACTACTATCAGAAGTTCGTGAGAGGATATGACACGATAGCATGACCACTTACGAAGCAGTTGAAGAAAGAAATTTTCAAATGGGGGGAAGCTGCAACACAAACATTTGAACAGCTGAAGTGGGCCATGACTAGCGTTCCCATATTAGTACTTCCAGATTGCAGTAACCATTTGTGATGGAGATAGATGTGTTAGGGTATCGATTGAGATCAGTGCTTGTAGGATCAATGACCAGTTACCTACTTTAGCCAGGTTCTTACGACCAGAGCGATGCTAAAGTCAATATATGAACGAGAATTGATGGCAATTGTATTGGTTATTCCGAAGTGGCGACCCTACTTGTTAGGACAAAATTTTTGGTCATGACAGATCAGAGGAGTTTAAAGTATCTTCTAGAGCAGTGGATGGTGATTGAGAAGTATCAGAGATGACTGGAAAAAATATTACGTGTGGTTAACGGTAGACAACGTCATCCCGCATGTGAATTTTGGGTGAGGGTTGTGTCTGGACGTGCATACACCATACACAATATTTTCTCATGTCTTACATAATCATATAACCCTAGTTTGCATATCCCCATGTACAACAACAATAAACCTTTATCCTACTAAGTAGGGTCGGCTACTCGAATCCCTTTTCTCCATTGGTTCTATTGAGTGTCATATCTTCATTTTATTCTAATAGATTAAGATCATCTTTTATAAAATGCCTAAGTCTTTGTAGGTCGCCGCTGCCTTTCTTAACATCAGTCAAAGCTAAAACATCTACTCTCCTAACCCGATCATCAAATGATCGACGATTAATGTGACCAATCCTATCCCATGTCCTGACAAAAAATAAATAAATAAATAAATAAATCTAGACTCGCCCTTAAGCAATACAAACTATCAAAAAAGTGATATCTTAAATCCATTTTACAATAAATTAGATACTGAAAAAAATTTAAATACATGAACTTCATTTTATATTACATTTGAAGCTTGGCTGAATTCTAACTATTTATAATAGCCGCCCTTAAATTGTATCATTTTCCATAGCATATTTCCTTGTTGACCACATGGAATCTGGACTTGTGAGCTACTATAACATATTATCTTATAGATATCGCTTTAAAAAACATTTACTCATTTCTATATTATTAGAGACTTTGAATTAATAGCCGGAGCAGCAGTCAAGATGCTTCTTTATTTATTTTCCAAAAAATTGAAATTTAGAAAGTCACCGGACAAAAAAATATTGCTAAACTCATCCAAAATGTTAGGTATGACTCATATATCATATAAGGGACAAAAGCTAGAGCGAAACGGAGTGAGCCAGACAACTGAGTCGAGTTGAAGCATCTATCCAATTGGGAGAGTTTTGCTAAGTGAGTTGGGGGTGCGGGGCAACACCCCACGGTACGGTACAGACATAATTTCGTAATTACATATTGTACACTAAGGTCATATATATATGTGTTGAATTTGTAATCCTAAGGGTTGTACTCTTTCAAGAAATCATAAAGCCACCGCTCATGCTCTCTAAAACGTAGACAATTGACGAACCTTATTAAATATCTGATATAACCAATTGATATCTAAACATAAATGATAGAACCAAATCATATCAAATGATATAACCTAATGATATCTAAACATATTTATTAATTTCAAAAAATATATTTGTTGAATCGATAAGCGGAAGCGAGATATGATCATATATACCTCCAGCCACAACTTACACGTGCAGAGTCGACACTCTTTGCTTACGCGGTAAAATTTGTGTTATAGATCTTCTAAACTTTTCTCACTCACAACCCGATGGTGGGGAAAACAAAATTATGAGGAGCAAGTTTAGAGACCAAAACAACAAACATCACATCTATTTATAGTGCTCTGCTCATCACAGAGATCTACGGTCGTGATCCCATCACAGAGATCAACGAATGTGAGCAGAGCATACGAAAAGGTTGAACTTAGACTCAATATAGACCACATTATAAAATTTATTTCCCTTGAAAATACAAATGTCTTATTTCCCTTGAAAACACAAAGAATTTTCAATGATAATTGTAAAGAAAAATGAGCATTAATTTGAAATGAAAAATCCCAATAATATCTGTATTTGTTTTTGATTCTTGTATTTAAATAATAAGAGTAATAATAATAGGAGTTATTCGGACTGCTAACAGAAATAGTGCAAAAGATGACCGGAAAATAGAAACGGCGGCTGAAGGTGCAAAGAGAAGTGGAATTCGAGCATCTCTGACTTCTCTTCGGCTTAGTTAATTAATCGGATTTGGTAATTTTATGAGTGAAGTCCGCTCACAAAATGCTCATCTATTAGAAAAAATAATAATATTAATTCAAATTAATATTATAATAAAATAATAAATAGAATAATCAATTAAGACAAAAATTATTAAAATTTTAAATTTTAATATATTTTTCATTATATATTTTTAAATGAGCTGGCTCACAAGTTAGTGAACCGAGTCTAGATTGGCTTTAGTTTGACTTGTCAGTTTTTTGAGCTCAGCTCATGGATAAAATATTTCATCAGGACTCCGCACTTAAAGCTATGTGCGGAGTCTAGTAAAATTGCGCCACGTGGCGCGTGCACAAAAAAAAAAAGTTTTGTCCGCTAACGCAGAAAATATTCCTCCCGTGTTATTCCGCGTTATTCAAGCATTATTGTGTATTATTCAGGTGTTATTGTATGTTATTCAGGAGTTATTCTGTTGACACCTGAATAACTCACAATAACACCTGAATAACTCAAAATAACATAGGGGAAATATTCCATGTGTTACCGCGTGATTTCAAGGAATATTCTCCTATGTTATTCCGCATTATTCAAGCATTATTATTTGTTATTCAGGTGTTATTATGCGTTATTCAGGTGTTATTCTGTTCTGAGAAAATTCTCGGTGTTATAATAACACAAAAACACATCAATAACACATGAATAACAGACAATAACACCTGAATAACGCAGAATAACACGAGAGAAATATTCCCTATGTTACTAGGGTTTTTTTTTTTTTTTTTTTTTTTTTTTTTTGGCTAAGCGCCGCGTAACGCGATTTCACTATACTCCGCACGTAGCTCTACGTGCGGAGTCCTGATGTAATATTTTTTCCAGCTCATGAGCCACTTCTCTAGCTTAACACGAGCCAGTTCACGAATTGACTTAACCCATTTACACATCTGAGAGCAGCTAAGTGCTGCACTCTAATCATGAAATGCTAACATACAATCACTATGGCACAAATGAATAACCGTAAAACCGTGCCGTGCCAAATTCCAGGAGAAAAAGACTAAAATATTTATTGCTAAAATTTTTGTAATTTAACTGTTATACAATTTTCCTGGTGTCTTTTACACACAATTCCTACTAAAAAATGACAAATACAGCTCTAGACGTGAATAACTTAAAAATTTCCGTCGAATTTCGTAATTTTTTTTTCTCGACCATAATCCGTTAATGCTCCTTCTAAGATAACGGCATGAGCGATTTGATTTTGAGTTGAAATAATCAACTCAACGCGGTTTTTTGCTGAGTTGAGTGATCGAGGGATAAATCCGCCTGGTAATCAGATGGACTAAATTTAGATTTACGTCGTAAAAATGACGGGATAAGAGAAGAAAAAGTTGGAACACGTAATTAAATTTAACAGAGCGTTGGATTTATTATTATTTTAGATGTTTTGGTCTAATTTAAATTAACTTCCCCATATACTTCAATAAGTACATATAAAATTATACATGGATGTATAAATGTAATAATAAAATAAATAATTATATAATAATAGTCATATATATAAATATACATGCATGAATTCATATACCTATGTGGGGTTTCAAATTGGATTTATTTAGTTCTTGGAATCTAGATTTTTTCATAGGCATAAGTCATAATGATTAATTGCATCCTTGGCATAATACAAAGAATACTTTTGATGAATTTTTTTTTGACTCGCACTCTTTGTTTAGCACTGAGATTTTTTATCAAGATAATCATAATAAAGGAGTTCCAAGTCAAAGTGGTTAGTCAAACAAGTGGTACCACAATGAACGAGAATGCACTAAGAAAGCTAATAAGGGATTTGATGTCTTACCCGAAAGAGTTCAAGTGACACTGAGTTAACTAGACTAGACATAGAAAGGATGATGAGATGCTTAAAGGAGATTAAAGATAGGGACGCATAGAATCTCAAGTGATTGTGCTAAGTGAATCAACTTTATAGTTCAAGGAGACATTTCACATGAAGGAGAAATAACTAAAGAATAGTCACAAAAATAAATTGTAATAATTGAGCTAGTGAATACGGTCTAAATTTGTTAAACAATTAGAAAGAAAATGCCTTTATTGATCTCAAAATATCTTAAAGGGGTGTCTATGCTTTGGTTAGAAGCAAATTCAATGTTTAACTCTACAAAAAATATAAGAAATTGCCCTCAAAAGTTTAACACAAGTGGTGGGATATGTGAAATTATTCCAATATCGATTTAAAAGATGCTTAAGGAAATTCTTAAAATTCAGCCATGGTGATCAATACGTTCTAGGAATGTTCGTACATATTCTTGATAGCGAATGTCTGTAAACCTCGCTTACATAAATTTTAAATCATCTCATTCAAGTATTAATCATTTGAAAGATGGACTAATCAATATTAAGATAAGGTAGATATCTTAACATATATATTGGAGTCTTTATGCATATGATAATTATAATAAGAGCATAATATATACACAAGAATATTTCAAGCCTGCAAATTATTTTTGTTTTGACAGGCACTTGTCAACTAATTTGGTGTTTATAGCTCAAAGTGCATTTCTAATGTTATGCTACAAAATCTAGTACTTGGCTTTCAATATAATGACATGCTCTTCTAGGTTATAAACTAGATAAGTGTACATTTTTATAATTTTAAAAAAATGTTAAGTGATAAATGAATTAATAGATATTTGTTATTTTTTAAGTTGAGAAGAAAATCTATTCAACCCCTCTAAAGTAACCAAAGTTGGTGTATAAGAAAAGTATTAAATCTCAAATTAATATTAAGAAGAAACAAAAATAAAGGAACACAATGAATTGAATTGAAGAAGAAATATTTTAAATATTTTTGAATTAGAGCTTTTAATCTAATACTTCATGTTTTCCTTGCTTGTAATAGGTCATAATATACCACAAAAAACGTCATAAGAATAATCATTAAATAAAATATTTTTCGCTTCATTTGTCATTAATATAATATGTAATATAAAGTTTTAAGTAAATTCACAAATACCAAAACACCAACATTAGAAATATCATATGAAGACATTTATAACGATGTAAAGTACGATTTGCATATAGCTTGATGTAAAAGATAATATGAATCATGCATGTGCTGCAATTTTTTATTTTTTGATCAAATACAGTATTATAAGTAATATATCACCTCAAAAGATAGAAATTAGGGGAGTCAAAAATTGACCCAACACGCCAACTTGACATGAATCAGACTAAAACAATCCGAGTTCTGGTAAATCTGAATAATTTTTCGGACATTTTCAGGTTTAAAATCTTAACATATTAAACTCCCCTTGGCCTTATGGAGCAAAATTCAAATCTAATTGAACCAATTTGAGCCTTTGACCCATGATTGACCCACTTGGGTCACCTTGGGCCCAACCTTCCAAATTCAATTTAAATTAATTTAGACTAGGATGAACACATCCATAGATCATTCCCTACCTAATTGAACTCAGTTAACCCTAAATTACTCCCAACTGGATCCAATTGGGAGACTCATTTAGGTAAATTTTTGACGAATTGAAACAACTTTAATCTAAATTCAAATTAAATTAATCAAAAATCTCCTGGGCAAATTCAATTGAGACTATTGGACCCTAACTTAGTCAAATTGGGTTTTTTCCCAATCTTAACTTAATGGGGGTTTAATTAACCTAATGAAAGTCATGCCCAATTAAATTGAATTCAACACTTCCAAGTACTCTCTCATGTGAGTCTCAACTAGTACAACCCTAATTTGGTTTACTTGCCCGAGGACCCATTATGACCCAAATGAACTCACTTGAGCCATTTTGGCTCGAATTAAATCCAAACTCTTTTGAAATTTAATCCAAGCCAACATAAGCTAATTTCATGCCCATGTGATTCACTAATTAAACCCTTACCCAATTTTAACCAAAATTTACATCTTTGAGTAACTTTTATTAGATTCAATCTAAAATCAAAATTAGTTGAAATAAACATCAAATAGAAAACCACCGAGTTTGTCTCAATGCAATTCAGTCAGCTAAGAATTAAAGAGTGCATATGACTTGAGTATAAGCAAAATTATAGCTTATAACTTAAGCATATTTATATAAAATTTCTTCTGAGGTCTAAGTAAGTAGTGGGATATGTGAAATTATTCTTTTGTCCATTAAAATGATGATTAAGAAAGGATTTATAATTCAACAATGTAGATCAATAAATTTAATGAAAGGTCTTACACACATTTAATATGAAATAATCTTAAAATCCGCCCACATGAATTTTAAAGAATTTTAAGTCTTTAATGGTCTTTAATGGTCTTTAAGTCTTAATGATCCCATTCTACAGACATCTTAATATGTATATTAAAGTATATATGTATTTGATAATTATAATAAGAGTCTAAAATATGTGTAAAAATAACTCAAGCTTACAACCTTGTTATGTTTTTGTAGTCATTTATCAACCAATTTAATGTATGCATAGCTTATGCTCAAGGAGTTAAAAAAAGAGTTCTTTTAATTTATTTTAAGTTGAAGTGGAAAATATATCCAAGCCTATTCAAATATCTAAAGCATCCATAAGTATTGATGTTGGTTTATACGTAAATTTTTAAATCTATAAGAAGTAATAAAAATTGGTCACATGATAAATTGAATGGAGAAAAATAATAAATATTTTAATATTCACCCACCAGAGCTTCTGATCTTCTACTTCATGAGCCTTACTTGCAATACATCAAAATATATAACTGGAAAAACTAACATATAATCATTACCTAATATACTGGTCATTTCACCATGTCATTGATATAATATGCATTTTAAAGCATCAAGTAAAGTTGTGTATACCTATATACGAACATTAGAAATATCATAGAAATTCATTCATAATGATGTAGAGTATGAGATGTGCATGTGCACGAGTGTGCATGTATGTATGTTTAGTCAAAAGGATGCAATAAAAAATAAAAATATTCTTCATTTAAAAAGAAATGGATCTAGTGAGAGTAAATTGCAACATATACACATTCTAAGAGGATAAGGGGAGATATGTCGATAGTTATACAAGATGTAATGATTATTAGAGATGTTCTTTGTTTTTTAGTTATAGCGTGGTACACTTGTGATTAAATAGGTGTTGGTAGTGATTACCATTGTCTTCTTCATTTAGAATAAAGATGGAAAAAAAAAAAGAGAAAAGCTTCTAATAAATGGACTTAAGGATAGCATTATCTAAGAATGCCCTAAAGAATAAGTTAGAAAGCTAAAATAAGAATCTATTTAGGTAAAAGTGCTCATCTAAAATTACAAAATGGGTCTAAATTGATGAGATAACGACTTAGAAATTGAGAGGGTGCTACTAAGGGACAAACACGAAAAACAATAAGGCTCAAGTCATTGGTGCAACATCATAATCCATAATAAGTTGAAATAAACTTCAAATTCAATTGGCAGAGTAGAGTAAACATTAGTAGGCACTGACTTGAGAGATGGTGGGAGGCTAACTTTGAAGGTAGCTCTACGAAGGAATGACGAATGGAAGGCTTATAGGATGGTTCCAAGAAAGAAGATATTAGCTGTAAGTGCTAAGACTTGAGACATCGATTAATGCTAAAATGTGGTACTCAAAGGGCAAGATTTATGAATTTTGCATGATGAGCACTCAATGCGATCATTTAATTAGTATCGAAGATTTGAACTAAAGATGGCTAGTATAGTGAGCATTTATTACATTCCTTGGTAGAAGTATGATCGAAGTAAACAAAAATATTAGGTTTTATATTGGAAATCGACCTAATTATATAACAAGAAAGATTAAATTCCTAGTCATCCAATAAGAAAAAATCATGCTAAACAAAGGGAGTAAAAAAAAAAAAGGACTCTAAAGATAGAATTAAGGAAGAGAACATCAAACAAATTTTAAGGAAAAGTGATACTCTAATTTGCATTTCTATTAAATGTTTGGTATTATTTAACAAATAATAGTCTGCATGACATGATAGCCATCAAAGTTAGCATATTAACAGCAGTTTTAATTGCCTCATTATTTTGCACTATGTTGGGTAGCAATAATCTATCATTAGCCTAGACCTTGATCTCCAGTTTATCATAAATTTTTCACCAACAAATAGGGCTGTCACAAAAGCTCGTCGTTCGCGAACAGTTCGTGTTCGGTTCGTACTCGATTCGTTCGATAAGTAAATGAGATGAACGCAAACAATTATTTTCGTTCAGTTAGTTAAACGAGCACTACTGTGTTCGCTCGTGTTAGAATCGTTACTCGTTCGAAATATAAAATAATTTAAAATAATTATATATAAAAAATTTATGATATTTAAAAAAATTAACTTTTATAAATTATAATATAAAATAAATTAATAATAATAATATATTAATATACTATATTAGTAATATACTAATATATAAGTTATATAATTAATATAATATATTATTTTTATATATTTATATTAGGGCTATCAAACTGCTCGTAATTCGCAAACGATTTCGTATTCGGCTCGTGTTCAGCTCATTCATTAAGAAACGAACATGAACAGTGACTTCATAAACAATTTCAAACATGAGTTTATTTCAAACAAACTAAATTTCAAACAAACCAAACACGAACACAAAGTCGGTTCGTTTACACCCCTATGAACAAACACAAGTATTTAAATTATGATAAAATAAATTGAGTGAATTTGACTGGTTTGGTTTAGAAATTAGCCATATGTGACTAAGCATAAATTTATAACAAAAAATTGGGTGCTACAAAAGCTATAAGATTAACCCGGATATTCTACGCTCAATTGCAAGATAAATTATTATGTTTATGTACAATGTGTATAATAAACTCGTGTGCATGTATATAATTAGGATCTGTTTAGGAAAACTTTTTAACTGCATTGCGTTTTAGATCATCACCACAACTCTATACATAAATTTTTCTTATCGCATCATAAAATTTCTATAATAAGAAACTGCTTTTTCACAATCATTTTAATCAATGTGTAGTAGTTATATGTATTTTTTTTAAAAAAAAATTATAATTCACACAATAAAATTTCTAAAAAATTGATTTTCACACAACAACTTCATAATCACCAATATAATAAACTACAATCATTATTCCTCTATGACAATAAATTGTCTCTAATTGATAGTGAAATCAAACTTTAGTTTATTATTCTTTTTTTAAGAATTCACTAATTAAAATTTAATTATTATGAATTTAGAGTTCTTAAAAAATGAATTTAATATATTTTTTTACATATTGTATTTATTTTAATATAGATTTACTAATTTAAAATCCCATTTAATGAGAATCTCCTAGAAATTTCCCTCATGGACTAAAATATCTTGGAGGTGGATTAGTGGACCACTACTTTTATTTATTTGTTCCCTTCACCTAAAAAAGATAAGGTGGACACCGACGGTTGTAAAATATTATTCCATTTTTGTCACTACCAAACTAACTTCTTTATTTAACCTTCTTATGGATTATTGATCATATAAGGGTCCGTCTCGGACAGTAATGCGGTGATGGTGCGACGCCGCACTGTAATTTTGATTGTTTGGGTAAATTGTGTTTTGATAGTTTATGCTTAAACCAACGTTTTCTCACCGGATCCATTAGAGTGCGATTGCGAGCATTTCTAGTCTGTTATTCGACTTCAAAAAAAAAATTAATAAACTACTATAGTTTTTTAAAACATCGATTACTTTTAAGCGAACTTGCGACGAACTTTATTATTAAGCTACAGTTGCCTCAAACAAATCCTAAGTGTGTGCCCACGTGTACAATCAGCTTGAGAAATTATTACATCTGGTTAATCGGATTTGTGGACAACGATTTGAATCATAGGGTGCATGAGTCCTCTATGCCCTGCATGCCCATCAAAGGGTATTTACAAAAATACCACCTAATTTTTTATTTTTTTACATATCTAACATTTTTTTATTATTTATATTTATATCACTCAAATCTTTCATATTATTTCAAAAATATCACATAGAACTTTTGGCATAGATGAGATGATATGGACGTAAACGTTGGAAGTTATGATGTTAGAGATGTAAATAAATAAGAATAAAGGGGTATGTATGTAAATCTCATTTAATTAATATTGGGATTTTATATTCATGAACCGACACGTGTCACGGATAACCGCTTATTTCGGTCACTGGTGTCTGGTTTTCCGCTTCTGCGCTTTGAAAGGAAAGAATCGTGAGGTTGGTCATAAGCGGAGTTTGGGAGGGAACGAGTAAAGTCTGGGCTCTCGGAAGCTTGGGTTTAGGGTTTGTAAGGAGGAATAGGGCTAGATTACTCTAGCTTTGCTGGATGATATTTGGTGGAGATATTCATGGTTTACACGAGGAAATCGTTCAAGGATTCGCTCAAAGTCCTTGAAGCTGATATACAGCACGCGAACACACTGTATGTTAAAGGCTATTGATACATTCCTCTCTAATTCTTCTCTTTTCTTCTCCATCTGCTGCTTGGACATGGCTTCCCTTTGTCTTCTGGTTAGATTTCGCGGAGCGCGTCGCTAATTAACCGATTGAAGATTCATTTTTTATTTTTTTCCTTATCATGATACTTCTTTTAATAGTCTCGTGGTAGTTTGGGATCATGCAAACTTTTAGGATTTATTAATATTGCTTGAATTCTCAGAAGAAAGTTGGGAGACGGGATTCTGTTCTCATTCTCGTTATGTTTTTGACCTGTGATTTTTGCGGTCGATTAGGTTTTATTAATTCGTCAGAGATTTTCTCTAAAACTCCAGTTTTTTGTCGTTGTTTAAGTTGCCCGATGCGAAATTTTTTTTTTTTTAATCTGTTGATGTCCAAAGTTTATGATTCTGAATTTACAAAGTGAGCTAGGGTTCCTGTCATGCCCAACCAATTGTCCAGAAAATTCTGCAACTTTCTGGCAGGATGTGACTTTTCAACATAAAGTTTTCATAGCATTATTCATTTTCATAATATCACATAGACATGTTCAATATAGAAATGAGAAGTAGATCGGATAATATAATCAAAGATATTGATTTCACAACTGAATATAAGCTAAACCGACAATCTTAACTATACATGGTAAAGTTAATACTAGATTATATAGAGGTCCACAAGAGCAATTGTTAACAAAGATTTACCGAGAGAAGCACCATTATGTATCTATCAAATACGACGGCCACATAACTAAGATCTTCATGCCAACACAAATTTGTTTCAATAAGCTTCACTCTACAGCATTTGCTAACTAGACCCACATAATTTGTTAAAAACAAACAATCAATGGAGGGAGCATGGGATTGAGGAAGGGCGAGAGGGAGTTAATTGTAGCTATGCCACCTTGTATTGAGCCAAACACAGCAATCCTTGCTCTCGAGGCAGCATAAAGTACGCCATCTGCCCAAATTAATTATTTCAACCTCATTTACATATCTTATGGAACTTAATAACCCTTCAATCAATTCTATGGTTTAGATTTACTACAACCTATCAATAGTAATCATAGGTCAACATCCTCAACATTATGCCCTTAAAAATTGATGAAAAAATGCTAAAAATTTTAAGGCTCTTTCCATAAAGATGAGACATGAATGGTCAAAAGGATGATTATTTTTTTATGCTAATTATTTCATAGAAACCATGTGATCATCGAAATAAGTTTGCAAAATCTACATAGCATCTAATACACTTGATTTAAGCTACTAAGTAGTGAACCGAGTCTGGATTACCGAACTCAAACAATTGAAGAAATGCTCAACCTGTCAGATTTAAATCTGGATAGTTTAGAATCTGCAAAGCATACTATTTATTAAAGCTAATTCACTATGAGGTATGCAAATCAATTTTTTAAAAATCTGTTATTCACTATCATAAACATCTTCTTTAACAATCTAAGCTAACCTAAAATTAAGGTTACATAATTAAGCATGATACGATAAAGCCACTTAAAAAGACTTCCATAAATTAGGTTTTAATATGAAAAATGCATTAATGAATTTTGTATGTAGTTAAAATATGTACCCAATTTGACTAAAAAATGAATATGCTAATTATCCTAGGGAGTTTATTATTAATGAACAAATGCCTAAACATTCATCAGGGTCATATATGGATCATCTCTTTAATTCTATCCTTTGAAACTCTGTGAAGGTGGTAACTTTATTTTGTTTATTTCATTTATCATAACTACTAAACATGCTATTAGAACACTTGCCTTCTATTCTAGTTTCGGATTAATTCTGTCAACATGCCTACTTGGTGAATCTTTTATCATTTGTATATGTCCAGACTATTTCATCTATGGTTTGCTACATTTTCTCAATCATCAAGTTCTCCTTTTGATTAATGAGGATTTTCATACACTTGATAATAAACTTCCATCCGTTAGAGTTAACTATAGTGGATGCTAGATACTCAGATAGGGTAGTGCCGGCAGTACATTGGTGCAGAAGGCTGCATAATAAAATAGATGGAGGGATTCTTTAATTGAAAGGTTTCTCAAAGGAGCAGGTTGTCCATATTAGTTTCTTGGTTATTTTATGACTAATGAAATACTATTTTCCTAGGAAGAAAATTACTAGGATAATCTTTGAATAAAATTATATTACCTTGCAGGATCTTTTCTTTTAAATATTGATTTATATTATATAAAATTTTATCTTGGTTTTCAATTATATATAGAACCTATTCTATTGCTTTACATATGGAGGATTATGGAAGAGTTTAATTTTAACCCCTTACCCACTTAATTTGTGTTCACTCTCTTCCCATAACGCTAACTTCCTTTCTAAAATATTGACTTCCTTCTAATCAAGATGGGTTCTTACTATAGATGTTTCCCACTGTTGTACTTTGAGGCATGACATACTTCTGCTAGGCATTGAAGCAAGGAAGAATACACTTGGCATGACGGCATTGTAACCTCTACTAAAAGCTATAATTTGAAATTCTAAAGATTTTCAACAAATTCTCTCCTCTTTCAATAAAATCATGAAGTGGATTGATGACTTGTCAATCCTACTCTAAATCTAATAACACCTAGAATCAACATGTTTCATACTTTCTACGGGCTCCATTCCTCCATTAAAATATCTTTTGGCTACCCAATTTCTTCAAAAACTCAAAAATCAACTTGATTGGGCCTAAATTAAACTTCAGTTTTTATCATTAAATCCATTATTCTTTTTATTAGAACCAACCTAATTTCTCTTAAATCTAATAGTTACATCAAGTGATTTTCTCTCAGTAGATGTTTCTTTCTTTTATACTTCGAGGTAGGACATACTCTTATTAGGCATAGAGGCATGTATGAACAAAGTTTACATGATTCCATTCTAAACTCTTCTAGAAGCCTGTATTTGAATTTATAGAATCCTTAGCGAACTTCGTCTCTTATTCTTCAAATAAAATTCTAATGTGGACTGATGATTCCTCTGTCTTACTCACTCAAAATCCAATAACATCTTTTCGAGTCAACATGGTTTATGTCATTATATCAGCTCCAAATCCTTCATTGAAATATCGATTGCTAAATATGGTTACCCAATTTCTTTTTAAAAAATTCTAGAATCGGCTAACTCGATTAACCCTAAATTAAGCTTCTGTTTTTAGTATTAAAACCCAGTTCTTCCTTTGTAAACAAACTTAGTTTATATTAAATCCAATAGCAACATCAATGACCTATTCACCCTTTTCAAATTTGGGCCATACTCTTTCTCTCGCTAAAGAATTATTTATCCCTTTATTTTTTTTTTCTATTTGTATAACATGTTCATTCCAAAATGCTTTTTTTGTATGCTCAATCTAGTTCTTGGTGCCTTCTATAGTCCAACATATGGATTTATATATCAATAAATATTTCTTTTTCAGTTGTAATATAACATAATCAATTTTTTTGTCTCATTTATTATTATTATTATTATTTTAGTTGTGATACCCTTGAATTTTTCCCGGGTAACAACTGAGCTTCACTTATAGAGGTTATGTTCACATCTTTTTAATTTAGTGGTTACAAAATAGATACAACGCATTATAATATATGAAAAGAAGGAATATCTTACATTTCTAACTATATTGTTGATAAACATCTATTTATTCAACCATTAAGCTAATTATTGTAAATGTCTTATTTTGCGATTGATGTATTTTTTTAGTACCAGTAACCATAAGTCAATAATTAACTTAGGTTGAAATATTAACTCATTTCAAATTCCATGGGGAAAAGAATGATAGTAGTAGGTAATTATCATCCATCATCGGTGAGATCTCCATCATGCGTGCTTGTTGTTATGGCATTTTGGTCATTAAAGAAAAAACCAAGTAGAGAGATAATGAAGGAACGGATGGAGGAAAAATTCAACGACCATGTTGATGTTGAACAATTCAAGATTTGGCTTTCTAAGTTAACTGATTGATTCCATTCTTGAACTCCTAGAAGGTGTTTGGAAAGCTTAAGAGGGTTTGTAATGTTGTAGGATGGGTAATGGGAGTTGGAGGGAGGATGTCAATTGAATTCCTGCGTGACTGACGGCGGGGCAGCAGTCCTAAACACTGGAAATTGCATTTTCCTGCTGCTGGACAGCCCCTTTTTGTTGTTGAACTGCAGTAGCAGCTTGGAAGGATGGCTGCTCGGCTGAAAACAGTGGATAGACGGCGTTTGGAAAGGTATGGTTGGTGAGATCTGCTGTTGGATAGCGGAACGGAAGAGTTCAGAGGCTGTCCGGTTGGAAAACAGCGGGTTGAATGGTGAACAGTGAGAGACGGGCGGCGAGGAGGTTCTGCTACTTGTTCATGGGCAAGCTATAGGCATATTATTTGCTAAAGGAATGCTATAACACTCTGGAGAGCAGAAATCAGAGAAAACTTCTCCAAAATACATAAACTCAACAACAACAACAGCAACAAGCCTTTATTCAGCTAAGTCGGGTCGGTTACATGAATCTTTTTTCTCCATTGCGTCCTATTGAATGTCATATTTTCATTTAATTTTAATAAATTAAGATCATTTTTTATTCAATATGCCTAAGTCTTTCTAGGTCTACCTCTATATTTCTTAACATAAAATCGAATCTAAAACATCTACTCTTCTTACCGGATCATTAGATGGTCGATGTTTAATGTGACAAAACCATCTAAGACGACTCTCTCGAATTTTGTCCGCCACAGGAGCTACACCAATCCTATCATAGATATATTCATTTCACATTTTATCTCTAAGTGTAAAGCCACTCATCTTCCTAAGCATTCTCATCTCAACAACAATTAACTTAATTTTATGCTTCTCTTTTAAAGGCCAACATTCTGCACCATAGAGTATTGCAGGTCTCACCACCATCTTATAAAATTTTCCTTTAAGTTTAAACGGTACTTTTCTATCACACAATAGGCTCGAAGCATTCCTCCACTTCAACCAACCAACTTGAATTCTACTGATAACATCCCCATCTATATCACCATTACTTTAAAGAATAGATCTGAGATATCTAAATCGTTCACACCTTTTAATAATTTGATTCCCATAGTTACAACTATGTGACTAGAGCTACTACTATTAAAATTACATTCAATGTATTCAGTTTTTGTTCTACTCAAACGAAGACTTTTAGACACCAATGTAGAGCTCCATAATTCAAGTTTTTCTTGAGCTCATTCTCTAGTCTTATCCAAATTATATAAACTCATAAAACGAAAATCCAAAATAGTCCAATACGATAAATATGAGTCTCATAATAGTAAATACCCAAGTAGAAAATAGAAAATCATGAAAGAAACATAAAAGGAAATTGTTAGAAATTATTTAGTTTCCGTTCCTTTTATTTCCTATTTTTTGTATTTTCTAGTTTATGACCTTTCTTTTTATCATGGAGTAGTTATTAGGGAGAGATTTGGCTAATATATTTTTTCTATTTTAGAACCATTGTATTCTATATTTGTACTCTTTTCAATAGCAAATATTATCCTGCTCAATTCTCATAACCTACATGGTATGGGAGCCGTGAATCTTACCCTAGAAGTCGAAACATTACTCTAGCCGCCAGAACTTCCTTATAGGCCTTCCTCTGTAGTTTTTTAGCCACCAATTCTCGTATCTACGGTCTCTCCCCGACAGGTTTCAGCTGTTGGTACCGTTTCCTCCAGGCTCTTTCGTCGTCGGTTGCTCCCCTGTTGGCTTTCCTTCCACTGTACCTCCCTCTTGTCGGCTACATCACCTTCCAGGATCACAAGAACTTGCTTCCGCAACTAGATCTCTACCTTGCAGGCCCTCCTGCCACCAGACCTCCCTCTTGTCGGTTAGAACCTTTCCTTGCCGGCCCTATTTTGTTGTCAGCTGCATAAGGACCGTCTAAATCTATGTCTCGGCACCTAAACCTCAGCTTTGGCTCCATTGAAGTCATGGCGGATTCTTCCACTACCGAGATTCCATCCGATGTTGTCCCTAGATTTACCAGAGGATCATCACCTGCTTCAATCCCTCTGCAGATTGGAGGACTTGACAATCTCATGAATTTTTTGATTACCACTCACAAACTCAACAATTGGAATTTCCTCCGATGGTCTCAAGCTGTTATGTTGCTTGTCAAAGGTTGGGTAAATTCAGTCACCTAACAGGTACGATTTGTGAACCGCCGAAGACTGACCTAACATATGCGGCATGGGAAGTGAAGAACTCCATGGTTATGTCATGAATGATTAATTCCATGAAGATCTTGACTGGTCATTCATACCTGTTTCTTCCGTCTGCCGGTGCCCTTTATACTATTGTTTGAGATTACCTACTCGGAAGTAGAAATTCTGGACAACTCTATGAAATTTCTAATAAGATCCGCGAGGCAAAATAGGGATCGAAGGCAGTGACATAGTACTATAACGACTTGGTTGTCTTATGGATGGAATGTGACATCTACTATGACTACACGTGGGACTCTCTCGCGAATCTTTCCCTCTTCCAAAAAAACTCTGGAAAATGATCGTGTTCCAATTTCTGGCGGGCCTGAACAGCGATCTCGATGAAGTTCGTGGTCATATACTTGATCGTGATCCTCTTCCTTCAACCTGGGTAGCATTCACCAAGGTTAGTCGCGAAGAAAGATGTAGACTCGTCATGCTCGACAACTCCACTAATTTAGTCGAATCGTTAGCCTTGGTCTCCAACAATGCTCCACACTCTGTCATGCCGTCGCACACCAATCATGGTGCTCCACACTCCACATGTGATTTTTATCATCAACCCTACCATACTTGTGACAAGGGTTGGAAGCTCCACTGAAAGTCCAAATATATCTTCAACCAAATCTTCAGCTGCTAAAGGTCCTGCTACGACCTCAGAATCCATAACAGTTCAGCCGGTCCCCACTCAGATCATTCTTGAATTATCAGACTCCATCAAAGGTCAGATGGAACACTTAATTAAGGTATTTGGATCTAGTCGGTTCTCCTCTAGATCGTCGACCTCCCATGTTCGTCAAGATAACATTCTTATGTCACTCACTTGTTTTGTTCTTTTAGTATGTGGATTATTGATCCAAGTGTCATGGACCATGACTCGGTGCTCTCAATTTTTTTTGACATATTGTATGTGATCTGGGCTCTAAAATTGCCGACGCACTTCTGTAATTCTATTGTGGGTAGTTGGGCTCTACTTCTTCAAACAAAATAGCATTGATGATGCAGACTTAATCCCATGTAGTTTCTCTCTACTGCTCCAATTATGCTTTACATTTTCGCATGGGTTATCCCAATTTTAACTATTTAAAAAAATTGTATCCTTTAAGTTTTATTGATAAAAATCCATCTATTTTAAATATGAAAATTGTCATTTAGCTAAACATAATCATGTACCATATCCACCCCACCGTTACACATTCCTCTCCATTTTCACTTATTAATAGTCATTTGTGGGGACCTTCTCAAACTGCAAGGTACACCAATAAACGGTGGTCCTTTACTCTAATTGATGAGAAAAGTCGGATGACTTGGATCTATATATTGAAGGATAAATCTGAAGCTGCGTCACCTTAAAAAATTTTCATTCCTTCATTTTGACCCAATTCAAAACCTCCATTCAAGTCGTTCAGGCTGAAAATGTCCATGAGTACTTTAACTTTATATTGAGAGAATTCTTTGTAAGGGCATCCTCAATCATAGCTCTGGTATGGATAACCCTCAACAAAATGAAGCAGCCGAGCGAAAAGACCGATACCTTGAAGTGGCTCCTTCCATTGTGTTTCAAACTAATTTCTCTAAGCATTTTTGGAATAACGCCGTCCTCACCACCACTTATCTCGTTAACAAATTTTCCACAAAAAATCCACAACTTTCAGACCTCCTTATTCGTGTTGATGTCGTGTTTTCCTATCAATCGATTCTTTTCCACATTAGATTCGACCTTTGTTCGGAATACAAACCGGACTCATAATAAATTTGATCACCGCTCAATTAAGGGTTTGTTTGGGGCAGTTGCAGCTTATCAATAAGCTGTTGTGCAGCTACTGCCCCAGCAAGCTATTGTGCAGAAGCTGCTGCGTATAAACAGATTGACTATTTGTTTTTTGTAGTTTGAAAACAACTGTGTAGCTGTCACACAGTTGTTTCTGGACAAATGACATTTCTGCCCGTGTAGTAATGTTGTTTGTGACAGAACTGTCATAACAATATATTTAATACTTGAGATGCAAATTCCACTTTAGAACGGTACTAAAAATAACTCATATACATCATTTAACAGTGAGTATCAAGAATGCTTAAAAAATAGAAAAAAATCTATCAAAATTACATTTGATAATTTGATGATATTTTTAAAATGCAGACGGCGTATGTCACGAGCTACGTCGTTCTCCAAGGATGCAATCCATTCCTGATCACTTTCGGCAGTTGAATTTTGACAGATTGTCTGCCCACCGGAAGAAATCATACTTCTGCGTGATTCTCCATGGGCACCTGTAGAACTATCTCCCGTAATTGTGCGTCTGACGTGACGTCGGTAGAGAAGTCTAAAGTCCGTAGTGGCAGAACAATTTTCGGGAGGTCTCTGAAGTCCTGGAGCTCATCTTTCTTGAATGCTACAAAAGACAATTCAATAGTCATAACACAAGTTAAAATTGCTAAAAGAAGTAATTAGTTATAGTTTTTTGCAGGCGTGTCTCAGAAAACTCGGTATATCAACCAACGAATATGTCACTACAAGAAAACAACAGACCTTGTAAAAAATAAGGTTCTTGGTTGCCTTTAACCTGCGTAAAACCAAGCTCGTATGTGTCACATATGTATATCACCTAAAGAGATAATCTAGAAGCTCTTCAAAAATCATATCGCCAAAAAAAAGAGAGGAACTTGGTTGTTTGCATTAGGATTTCACATGTGGCATCAACCAACAACGACTACCAGTTCACCCAGAAGAGTTCATAAGGTCAAACGTCTCATCATAGCCAACGAATCTGTCACTACGAATATGTCACAACAAGAAGACAATATACCTTGTCAAAAAAGGGTTCTTGGTTGCGTTTAACCCACGTAATACCTAGCTTATATGTGTCATATATGCATATCACAAAAAAAAGCATTCCAGAAGAACCTCAAAAACCGCTGCACCAAAAAAAAGAGAGGAATTTGGTTGTATTCATTAGGATTTCACGTGTAACACCAACCACCCCAACGACGGATTTCCGCATATTTAAGCCGCGCCACGGCCCGAACGCCACCCCATAGGGGACCTAAATTTGTTTTCCTAGGCTATTCAGCCACTCAAAAAGGCTATCAATGTTTTTATCTTACCGCCAGTAAAATCTATGTGAGTGTCGACGTCTCTTTTTTGAAAATATTCCCTAGTTCCCTAACATTGCCTCTAGTGAGGGGGAGCTAGATTTTCTGGACATTTTGCATGTTCAAAGGTTTGTTGCCAGTTACATCTTTGGATTCTTTTTTGGTATTTTAAGAAGAAATTTTAAGAAGTTATTTTTTTGTTGGTGGCTTGTTGACTGTACTACTGTTACCTGATAGTTTGTATGCCTTTCATTGAAGTCAAAGAAAAACATAAGATCTTTCTTTCTTTTTTTTTTTTTTTGGCATCTTGCAAATGCTTTCTCGAAGTCTAATATTTTTTGGTGATGCGTAGGGCATCTGAATTTCCAAGAGATTATGATGGTGCCTGCCTTCAAATGCGTATGTCATACAGTCCAGCTGCTCACTTATTTCTGTTTCTAGTTCAGTGGACAGACTGTAGCCTTGCTGGGGCTCTAGGACTGCTGCGGATTTTGATATATAAGGTTATTTTCTTGGGGCATTCACATACATGCCACTAAATTCCTATGTATTAACATATTAACAACTAAACTTTACTTTTTATATTTATACCACTCCAATCTCTGATATGACATAAAAAATGCCACCATTTTAGTTTTTAAACTGTTAAATACACCTTTCATGCATAAGTAAGGTGGCATGCATATAAAAATTAAAGCTTAGGTGTCAGATATGTAAATACATAAGAAAGTGGTATGTATATATCTTTTTATTTTCTTTCATGGAGATTTCGCTGCCTCCTTTGTTGCAAAATTAATCTGATTAAGTCCGGTTATGCAGGTTTACATTGATGGAACAACAACAATGTCCACACATGAAAGGAAAGCAAGCATCAAGGAGTTCTATGGTACCTTGGGTTTTGTTGTGTTAGCTTACATTGACCAAGACTCCTTGTCCATTACAGTCCAGTCTTATTCGTATTTTTCTTGTGCTTCTATTGCAGCTGTGATTTTCCCATCTTTGATGCAACTACATAAAGGAATTACTGATATGGAGGATAAAAAGCAAAAAACATTGTGTTTGGAAAGGTTTAGGAGAAGAGATGATGATGATAAAAGGCAGTTCTCGGAGTTTGATGCTGAAAGAGAAGAGGAATGTGGGATCTGCATGGAATTGAATAGCAAGATAGTGTTGCCCAACTGCTGCCATTGCATGTGCATGAAGTGCTACCGTGAATGGTATGGCGTATCTAATTTTTTATTGTCAAATTTTGTGTTACATACCGTTTCTTTGAAATGTCTAAATAAGTTATATTTTTCCATAAGATCGTGGTTTTCACATGAGTAAAAAGTGTTGTTGCTACACATGTATAACCTAATGGGCCAAGCACAAAGCCCTATTAAGTGACTCAGTTTCAGTGGTAACAGAATATGATGTTTGGTTTCAGCCAATTTTTTGATAAACTCATAAATATAGTTAGGTTTATTCAAGTCCTCCTGACCAACTGACAGATAAACCACCCTTGGCATTTCTGCATTGTCTATATTCTTTTAATTTTGTTTATTCATAAGATATCTCATCTAATACCCGCTGAGAAAGCTTTGTTCTTAGGTAGCTTTGATCAAATTCCAGACAAAAATTTAGTCTTCGTGGCTCATATAGTGCTATTATGTACCTTTTTTAAAATTGATTTTTTTCTTTTCTTTTCATACCTTGTTACGCAATTCTCCAATCCATTTCTGTTTTTCTCTTCCTCGCTTAAGATTTCTAGGGAAGTGGCTACCATTACGACATGTCTAAATAATAAAAAGTTTTCTAAAAACTCTGAATGAGGTAAAAAAAACTCTTTTTTCTTGCTTATTGGGAATTATCTTGAAAGTGCTCTACTAAGCTTATTTCATCCTTTAGTCTTAACTTCCAGTTTCATATGCTGGAGGGTTCCTTGGACTACATTTGTTTTTTTGCCCTCATAAAAGCTAATTTTTGGATATATATCAAATGGAAGTAATTATTGGTATAAAGAAAAGCATACATAGGTATTTATGAGTTATTGTGTAACAGTTGATTCAATTGGTTTTTGGGATAGATGTTATTCAACTTTGAGAATTGTGCTGCTTTCGATAGGCTATTTTTGTGGTGGATTGAAATGAGGTGGAATGATTAAGAATGGGCAAGTTTCAACAAGAAAAAGCATTTTATAGCTATTCTGATCCATGCGGCCGATTGGATGCATTTACAGTAGAGATGGGTCTTAGTCCCATTGTACCCTCAATTGGTCTTTATTAGATGAGCAGATTTTTTTATTTTGTACAATGGGCAGATTTTTTTATTTTGTACAATGGGCTATCAAGCATATAAATGCAAATAATGCCTTGATTTCTCTTCTTCTAGCTTCATCAATCACTGGGAATTATGATAAAGGATTGGAAAAAATTTAGGGATAATTACATACATAGCACGCGAAACACTATTATTTACGAAAACTAGCACTCAAGTGATATTTTTGATCTACCAAGCTGATAAAAACAAAAAATATGGGTTGAGGTTTTATCATGAATTTTGATAATTGAGTGAGAATTTGAAAAATGGATAAAAGGGGTGCTAGATTTATAAATAACAATGTTTCGGGTGCTATGTGTGTAAACAACCCAAAAATTTAATATGTATGAATGCTAATATTTAGTATAAAAATCCTATTTCATAAAGTAGATTTCTACTTAATTTATTTTGCTTTTCATTCTTTTATTATATTTTATTTCATTTGTCTCATCATATAATTATAATTTAATAGAATTCTTATTTTTTTGAGGAATTCATTTATTGTCCTTGAGTTTGCCTTCATTTTTTTTTTATAATTTTAAATTATTTATAATACATTTTGTCTGACTAATTTTCTGGAAGTAGCTATGAGTGATATCAAATATACCATTATATTTCTCCTCACATGCACGCAACAAGTCTCATTTTTGTTTGCCTAAATTCGATTCTCATTTATTTCCCAACTTCTGAACAACTGGTTTCAAAATGGATGATTCAGCTGAAACGTTTTAGTTATGTAGTTTGGCTCCTAGAGATTGGACACCTACATTTGGTGTTGAAAGCATCATTAAATCTAAGCTTTAAAGAAAGAAGCTATTCATGTAAAATAAAAATTTAATCCACATTCTCCATATTATTCTTTTTATGGGAGATGCTGATAACATAGATCTAAAAACATAATTTATCGTGTTTATTATCATGCAAATTAGGAATCTTAATGTATAATTCATCGAGATTTGGAGTATGAGATAGAGCAAGTAGACTAGTAACTTCAGCAAGTTTGAGGTTCTTGGAATCAAGGTCAAATTTGATTTCAGTCTCAAGTTTGGATTTGTTTTCTAGAATTTGAGCGTGCTCAGTTGCTAGGATTTCAGGTTTAGATTGTTTTAAATTCAAGCAGAGATTTGGTTGTAATACTAACTTGTAATGAGAAATCTTCTAGTTGTACATAAAAAATAAGCTTATTCTCTTTTTTATAATCAGTCTTTTTTTCCTAAGGATTTAAAAGTTTAAGTATAGGTGGCATCTTTTGGGAATTTTATATTTGTGGCTTTAGTTTGACTACATTGAGATAATGAATAATGGCTTCACTAACATTTATTATTTTATGCATTTTGTAAGAGACCCTTGACTTCTTACTCTGTTGATAATATGGTGAACACCTGTTTATAGAAGCTTCTAGATGTTCATTTTCATATATGGAAATATAATAATTTATACTCTTATAATGCTGTATATGATGATGATCAACATTTATTCTTGAAGTTTTCCTGACTAGGTGGTGGTGTTCTCTTCAAAGGCATGAGGGTTGCATGTGGTCTGAGCAGAAATACGCAAGTTTGTGTGGACTAAGTTAGTCTAGAGGTGTGCATGGAGACATTTGTAGTTGGGGATGGAATGGAGTACTAGGGCCAAAGGATTTGAAAGCTTGGAGATGTCGTTGAGACCGAGCATCGACCCAATATGTGAATCTTGTATACGATGTGAATAGGAAGTCATGTGTTTCAGTGTTTTGGAAGATGTGGTCTTGTATACGATGTGGATAACAAGAAACATGATCGATTGGGTTTATGTTACTAAAATATAAGATGCACGAGAAGTTTAAAGAAAGGCAAATGGTTTTTAAAAAGAGGGACCCTTGGGAAAAGAGAGGAAGTTGAAGGTAGAAGTGGATCCATTAGCTAGGTTTGAGAAACCAAATTCATTCAATACTTGGTCATCTTCTTCTTATTGCTCTACAACACATTTTATATAGAATGGGGCATTTAATATTCATTAAAAACAACTATAATTAATTTGGCAAAATCTTGTGTATTCTTATTGCACGTTTAACCTAAGAAACATATCTAAAACATGGATAAAATTTCAATGAATACATGGCTAAAAACCAACTATTGAAATTTATTTGACTGATGAACTTGTTTCACATTCACTCATCGATGTCCATCAGAAATTTTGATCAGGCAGACCTCATCAAAACTTCGCATAAAAGGAAGCTAGATTGAGGAAAATAAAAATGGAAGAAATGAGTGAAAAAAACAGTAGTATTATTTGAAAAAGCAAAAACAAAGGATAAATCTATCAATGTCAACTCAAGGACTTGATAAATCCTCCGATTGTTTATGAAATAGTTTATTAATCAGCCATACTAGTTTATTAAATAAATATAGCATTAAAATTTTCTATCTATTGCTGAGAATCATCTCAAATTTGTGGTGCCTGTTAAAGGAATTGCGTTGGACCTGTAGGATTGCATAGGATCCAATTTTATTGAGTTGGAGTAGGTGGAGAAACAAATTGCCTGTTGTGGGATTTAAGTTGGATCTATTTATTTCAAGTAGTTCCTAGCTATTGGCTGTTTGTAGAATCCCGAGCCATGCGTTGAGAAAAACTAAATCAAAGTAATTTTCCTTGGGCTGCGAAGCAATGTGACTGATCCAATCTTCTATAGACAACAGTCCTTGGTGTCTCATCTTAAAGAAGTAGTTGTGTCCAGGCCTTTTGATTTAATTTTGATCTGGCTATTCTTATACTTTTGTGTTTCTTTAGTTCGAGAAATTTGAGGCCTTTATTTACAGTGAGATTGTTATATTTGTATTTGGGAAAAGCCTTTATTCTTTTAAATGTGGCTTTTCCTTCTTTTATGGTTGTAGATTTGTTTTTAGAATTTGATGGGGCACCTAAAAGATGCAAATAAAATTATATTTATGAGTAAACTTCAATATTTCAAGATTTTGAATGTTAATGAAGAAACCAATTATGTATGAGATAAAGTAAAAAACACTGTTAAACAAGTGGCAAAAGATGTTATATAATAAAAATAGTTGGTGTTGGAATATTAATATGTAAGAAAAGATTAAATGTAAGAAACTGTGTTATAAAAATTGGTTTAATTGTAAAAGCTTAAAGAACTAAGAAAAATATAAGAGTGCCCTTATGAAGTCTAAGAGAAAAATTTGTGATGCTAAAAATTCTGCTTTTAGTGATTTTTATAATATATTAGATACTAAGGTAAGTGAAAAATATATGTATAAATTGGCCAAACAAAGAGAAAAGTAAAGCTTTAATTTAAGTAAAATTTATTAAAGATGAAAAATTAAGAAGTGATTTTCTTTGAGGAAGATTATAACATAGGTTGGTGAGCTATTTTTATAAATTTTTCAATGAATTTTCTGAAAATATGATCGACCGTATTGATCTTAATATCATTAATAAGAATAAAATATTTCATTTTTACGGTCGTATTAGTAAAAAAAAGTTGAGGCTTTAAAGAAAATCAATGGTGAAAAATCAGTAGGACCTAATGATATTCCAATCGAAGTGTGAAAATATTTAGGACATTTAAAAGTTTTATGGCTTACTAAACCTTAATATTATTTTAAAACTAAGATGCCTAAAGAGTGAAGGAAGAGTTTTTTTATCCCCATTTTTAATTGTAAAGGTGATGCACAAGAGTTTGCAAATTTAAGAGGAATTAAGTTGATGTGTCATATTTTAAAATTATCGGAGAGGGTAATTGAATATTGGTTAAGATATGATACAAAGGTTTCTCATAATCAATTTGGATTTATGCGGGGCAATTCTACTATGGAAGCTATACATTTATTGAGAGGTTTGATGGAGAAGTACAGAGAGAATAAGGAGAATCTACATATGATTTTTATTGATTTAGAAAAAGCTTATGATAAGGGTCGAAGAGAAGTCCTTTGTAGAGTTGTAGAAAAGAAATGTGTTGATATGACTTATATTCAAGTCATTAAAGATATGTATACTAGAGATGTTACTTGTGTTTGAACAGAAGGAAGATTGACAAAGTATTTTCCTATTTTAATCGATTACATGAGGGATTAACTTTAAGCTCATATCTTTTTTGCTTTAGTTATGGATGCTCTTACTGGAAATTTACAGGAGGGTATACCTTGGTGTATGCTTTTCACTGATGATATTTTTCGTGTGGATAAGACTAGAGAAAGAGTTAAGGAAAAACTTGAATTATGGAGGTTTACATTAAAAGTCTAAAGGCCTTCGTTTCAGTAGATCTAAAATTGAATATATGGAATGTAATTGTAGTAGTAGTAGTAGCTCTAGTGGTAGAGTTGCAACTATGGGTAGATATCTCGGGTATATTGTTCAAAGTGATGGTGATATAAATAGCGATGTTATTTGTAGAATTCAAGTTGGTTGTTTGAAGTGGAGGAATGCATCAGACCTATTGCGTGATAAAAAGTAGAAAATTATATTGGATGGTGGTGAGATTTGCAATGCTCTATGGCGTAGAATGTTGGCCTTTAAAAGAGAAGCACAAAACAAAGTTGTGTTGCTGAGATGAGAATGCTTAGGTGGATGAGTGGCTTGACACTTAGAGACCATGTGAAATGATTATATCCTTGATAGGATTTGTGTAGCTCCAGTGGCAAATAAGATTAGAAAGAGTCGTATTAGAGGATTTGGTCGCATTAAACGTCGACCATCTGATGATTTTGTTAGGAGTGTAGATATTTTAGATTCGAGTTATGTTAAGAAACATAGGTAGACCTAAAAAGCCTTGGACGTAGAAATGATCTTAATCTATTAGAATTAAATAAAAATATGACACTCGATAGAATGCAATGGAGAAAAATGATTCATGTAGCCGACCCCACTTAGTTGGATAAAGGCTTGTTGTTGTTGTATGGTTGTAGTTTTGTTTTATCCAAACCATATAAATTTTGTTGCATCTTTCGATGCTTGATCTTTTTGGTATTATTTTATGGGTTCATCATATTTGCTCTTAGTTAGCTCTTCTACAATTATAAGAAAGGCTAAATGTTTTTTCTAACATTTATTATTTCATTCTATATGCACTACTTACCATGAAAGCAAATACATCTTTCATTTTGTTTGTTGTAATATATCTGAAGATTAGAAGCCAAATACTCTCAAGTTTTTACTCTGAAACAATATATAGCCTTCAATGAGAAAACATGGACATTCCATTACGTTATAAAGAACATGTTAACCCCCACAGGCATTCGAGATCTCAATCGTGTCCTTTCTGCCGTGATAGTCTTAAGAGAGTGAACTCCGACGACTTATGGATCTTCACTGACAGCAGAGACATCGTTGACATCTCAACTCTGTCCAGAGAGAATCTACGGCGCCTCTTCTTGTACATAGACAAGCTCCCTCTCATCATTCCGGACACCGACTTTGATTCATATGATTCTCATGTCAAATGAGCTCAGTAGGGTTCCCCATTTAACCTTGAACATGATGCTCCGCTGCCTTCAATACTTGGCCGCTAGAGGCAGCTACTACTCTCTAGCTGATTGAGCTTAAAGCAAAGTTCTCCTCAAAGATTTGCGGCTTTCAAATATTGGGAAAACTATTATCTGCATGTGTTGGGCTCTTGTAAATTTTATTGTATAGTGTTAAGGTTCTATGGAAGCTAATTAGTTAGCTGTGTGTATAGGGTACTCATACATCCACTAAGTATGGGAATTTAATGGGTTCTTCTATGATGTGTGTTTGGGCTATTCCTTGTCTTTCACCCTCTCTCTCTCTTTCGGGTTTTTTTTTTTTTTTTTTTTTTTTTTGTTGAAAATGCCCAATTAAAACATCTTTAACATTGTTAATATATCAGCTAATCCACTTTTGCTTGGAATAAGCTGTGTATCTGACAGCCGAATAAGTCGGCATTAGCAAAGCTTGATAAGTACTGGAGATATGTCAACAGTTTGGCAAAGGAATTTGAGATGCCTTCTAAGGAGTGCAGATTTTTTTTTTTTTTTTTAATTTTTTTATTTGGTTTGAAGAAGTATGAATTTGATATAAAATAAATCTGTGGAAGGTTGGTTGCAACAAGCAATTGCAGCTGGTGGATGGTGACGGTGATCAATGGCAGACGATGGGCAGTTGGTGGTGACGAATAGGGTTGTCAAACGGCTAGTTATTAACGGATAGCAAGTGTTCAGTTTGTTAATAAATTTGTGTTCTATTTATCTGTTATGTTAAAAAGTTAAACATGAATTTTTTTGTATTTGCTTGATATATAAATGAGTTGAAAATAAATAAAGATTTGTTTGTTAGTATTTGGTTCGTTTTTAAAAAAATTATTTGACCACAAGGCTATAACAATTTATGAGAAAATTATTAATTAAAAAAAATAAAATAAAATATATATTAAATTATATTTAAATAAAATTTAATATAAACAATATGATTGAAATCTTGCCCCAGCACTTAACATCTCATCATTATTTGATTAGGGTTGTCAAAACGACTTTATATTCGCGAACAGCTTGTGTTTGGCTTTCTAAGCAAATGAGCCAATCACAAACATATTTTTTGCCGAACACGAGTGATATTTTTTAATGAGCTGAGCCTGGGATTGCTCATATTTAGCTTGTTTACACCTCTAGTGACGTATGGACAGCGTTATTATTTTAAATAAAATAGTGAATTTGGAATTTGCTTGAATCTAAATAATTTGAAAATGAATTAAATAGTGTATTTCAAAGACATTGAAATTTTATAATATATTTATTTTTCTTCTGATCAAACAATTGAAATTTTAGAACATTTATGAAAAGAATGTATTTCATTATTATTATTATTATTATTATTATTATTATTATTATTATTATTATTATTATTATTATTATTAATGATATTAAGATCACTTTCATAATTTTAAAGACTTCATTAAAAATTTTATCAAAATAACCACCACCAATGTTGAATATCTTTATCTAAAAAAAACGCTTTTTCATTTTTCTCGTTAATAAACTCACTTGAATTAAATCTTGACTTTTCTGCTTGTTTGTCTAGTTTATAGATATATTTTCACCCTCTATAGTATTGAAGTTATTATAAGATCACTAAAAGCATAATTTTAGCATCACAAATTAATTTTCTAAACTCTCTACAAGCCATCTTATGCTTTTCCCCGTTCTATAAATTTTTACATTTAAACCAATTTTTATAACACTTCTTATGTTTTCTTTTCTTATACATTATTATTGCAACATTAACTATTCTTATTTATAAAATTTTTTTTCTTCTAAATCTCTAAGCATATCTTTTATCAATTATTTAATAGTGTTTATTATTTTATCCCACGTAGAATTCGCTTCTTCATGAATATCTCAAATCTTGAAATCTTGAAATCTAATCATAAAAATAATTTTATTTGCGCCTCATAAAAGCCCTCATCTAACTTTATAGCAATGTTTTATTGTATTCTTTTATCTTACAACTCATCTTTCATGAAAAAAAATACAAGATAGTCATACTTGAAATATTATGTATGCATTTTAGTTGCCTAGTGTCATACAAATCAAATACATCATATTGGAAAATGTAACATTTGTATGATGAAAATGGATGTGTTTATCAATAAAGTGTTAAGAGAATGGGACCATCTCCAATCAGCAGTTAGAGTTCAATCAATTCATAGAGGCAACTCAACATGCCTCAGTTATCAAAAACATTTGTTTAAAGATTGTTTGCTAATCTCATTAACCATAATAATAATACTTGATTTGTATCATTTGTAAAACAATTCAATAAATCCTTCCCATGAGTCGATTTGGCAAGGCAGATGGACTTTTCTCTATTCTCCCTATCAAATCATGTCATCAACCATCATTGCATTTTTTAGATTATATATGGAGGGAGGGCAAAATAACTACATTGCCTAGATTAGATAGGAAAAAAACATTACTATCTTATAATTTACATAGAAACATTATAAATTTCAGAAGAGGCAATTGTCAAATTTTAGAAAAAAAATTGTGCAAGTCAACCGTACGCAGGTTGCGTACGTAATAGATTATACGGAGGTTACACGGAGGGTACAAGAGGGTTATAACCTCCTTGTACCCTCCGTGTAACCCCCCTGTAACCTTGTAACATCTGTAACCTACAAATGGATTAAACGTGAGTTACAAGGGAGTTACAAGGAGGTTATAACACGCTTATAACCCCCCTTGTAATTCCGTGTAACTCCCGTGTAACCCTCGTATAATCTATTATGTATGCAGCTCCTGCGTACGGTTGATGTACGCAATTTTTCTTCCCAATTTAGACAACCTGATTCCACCCATGTCTGAAGCCTTCTAATAGCTCAAGTAGTAATTTTTTTTTCTTTTCACCCAAAAGCCACACCATGTAATAAAGAGCAACATCATGGGCATTTTTACATATTTTGTGGAAATATAAATATGCTCTTCTGGATAACATTTTAAGCCTAAACCTAACAAATAAACCAACCTGTGCAAAAACAACTCCACAAGCTAAAACTCTTTAAGAGATCACAGATAAAACTAGAAGAAAACATAGCTGAACTACAATAGAAAGGCATAAAATGAAGTAAATTTAAGCAACAAGAATTTCCAGAAACCTTTCAATGGGAGTCAACCAGGATTTACATGAAACTTCAGGTGTCCATATATTTATATGCAGCATGACTAAATCTATAATTTATGTCACACTTTCAACTATATAGTTTATGATTATGACTATGTTAAACTTGCATCTGCACAATAGTTAAAAGACTCATCAGTCAGTTAAACAGCAGCAGAGACTGGGGATCAAAAGAACAGCCTGCTGCATTCGACCAAAATCAATCAATTTCTACCTCTAATCTGCATAACAAATAGTAAATGTGAATGGGAAAGGAAGCTATGGTTACAAGATTAGAAGTGAAAAAAGAATAATTTGCAAACCTTGTCATGAATTCTAACAATCCAAGGGTGGTTCTTGAAGAATAAAGTAGTATTAGCTATGTGGTGAGCATTTGGAGCCTCGTTTCGCAAAAGAGGAAGCCTTGCAGGCACAGAATCATCATCACTGTCATAATAGTAGTCATGGTCTGGCCCTAGAGACCTCAGAACCATGGCGAGGAAGATGGACAGTGCCTTCAGAAGGATTATAATATCATTGTAGGTTAGTTGTTCATCCAAAAGATTGTCGGAAAATAGGCGTGACATAATTCAATCACTGATAAAAGAAAAGAACAAAAAAAGGAGAAATTTACATACAATTCTTATGTATTTATATATCTAAGACACAAAGTTTAACCTTTACATCTAGTGTCATAAAAATACGCATGTAAATATAAATGTTTAGGTGTTAGATATGCAAATACATAAGAATCGAGTGGTATGCATACAAATGTCCCCAAAAAACAATTGCACAGATGCGAACAATTTTATGATACACCCATTTGGCAACTACTATATGTTTCCACCATTACAGAATCCACGAGGATATTTCATTTGCAGAGAACAACAACCATAATTCCTCTAATGAATGTACAAAAAGTCTTTCCCTTTTATAAAAGAAAATAGTAAATGAACAAAAAAATAATAAAATACCCAAAACAACTTGAGTGAATTAACCGGTAACTAATTCTAAGTAGCGAGTTTTCTTTTCAAGGAAAAACTTTACCCTCCACAAACCATAATGTCCCATAAAACATAAGTTTGATTTATTAAAGAAATAGACTTGCTTAAAGTATGTTGATGGCACTAAAATAGCTGATTGCTTGCATGAAAGGAGGTACTCAATGAAAAATTAGAACTAGACTACGAATTAGCTCAAAAAATCTTTGTAAAAAAGGCATTTAAATTTTAAGGATAAGAAGACTTGAGAGATTTCAGAAGTGGCTATAGAGAATTAAGATCAAGAAATGGTGCAAAATATGTTTTTGTTAGAAGTAATAGATAAAAATTTAAGACAAATAATTGCAAATTAATAAAACTTGGCTGAAACCGCCGCTGCAAACATAATGAATAGGAATTTTTAATAGAAGTCAAGAAAAAAAGAAAAGGCCAACCTGTGCAACCACAACAAGTATGCTTATCCATTTGCACAATTCGAAATTCGATTGAACAAAATCTTTTAACTCATCAAGTCTCCCAGTTGGATCACGTGGAAGATCCTAAAATTGCGAAAACAGAAAAAAATAATGATTTAAGGCAACTAACAATGAAAATTCTAAAGTGGAGGGAGAGTTAAAAAAGTCTCAAAAATGGAGTAATTACCTCTTCCCAATTTCTGTTCAGAAATATATCTGTAGTAATTATAGCCTCCAGCAAAAGAAGCAAGAATACAAAAGCTGTATACTGTGAAATCCAATCAAGGTTCACAAAGCTAATTGATTTTGTCAACTGTTAAGTATGCAAAATTACAGAAATGAAAGAAGAACATGCACATGTAAAACAAAGTACCAAAAATATGCCAATAAGAAGAGAGCAGATAGCTAATAATATAGAACTAGTAGAAAGGAAAAAAGATATAAACCAAAAGGAAAAAAACAAAAAAAAACAAAAAAAAAACTTAGCTAAATAGAGTTGACACCCAATGTAGCTATCAATGGTAATGATGAACAAGAATTCATGAAGCAACCTCAAATAAATGGGATATGGGATAAGGTTAATGGTGTTGATCTGAAATCTGTTTGCGGATCGCTTTATAAATATAAAATATCTTCAAAATCTCATTTAATGATGAACTGCCTATCATTTTGAGTATTTGCATACAATAATTGAGCTATTAAGGACGAAATAATGCCTAATGAGCCCTTCAGTTTGATTGCTACATAATTTTAATTTGTGGTTCACAATAGTAAAAGTGATTTCTCGCAACAATGGAATGGATAAAGCAGCGTGTATGAACTTACAGAAGCATGGATAAAGCGAGGAGTATAAATTTAGGGCTATTTTGGTTGCTAGCAAATCGAAAACAAATTTTAAAATACTATTTGATGTTCAACCATAAATATTTAATAACTTCAACATATCATTGACTTTATATTAATGCAATACCAAATCAATTCTCATAATACTCAGTCATAAGCCTTATTGAGCTCAATTAAAATCATATGAAGATTTTTTTTCTCAGCACTTCATAGTTTCTAGAAATTATCTTAATAAAAGTAATAATGTCCATAATGAACTTTCTAACATGAAACTGAATTAATTCTCCCACTATATGTAACTTTGCTAAGTTAATTTTCCATTGCACTATTAAATAGCTCCACACACTCCTAAATTTGAATCCTCTAAATTACCATAATGTTTTTAGATTACCACAACATGAATGTCTTCCTTCTTTATAACTATTAACAGCCAAATATTACTGCTACAATTACATAGCATCCTCTTAGTATTCAAAGTTCCATTGGAATTTTTTTTTTTACCAAACTAGCATGATATATACATTTCCCCAAGTCATAAAGAAGCCTTATCTTGGCCTAAGGCGATTTTTTTCTTCATTATGTGTTTTCCAAAATCTAATGAAACTTACCTTTTTCAGAGCAGTAGTTAATAAACCTATAAGCTCTTGCAGAATAATTTCTTCCCTAAAAATTTTATTTGATAATATTTCAAAATGAACTTTACAATTTGATTTGACGCCTTCCCCTTCAAATAAATCTTAGTATCTTTGATTTTAATAATGTGAACCAAACAAAACCAAATTCCAAATGAGTATTTTTCTTCATCTTTAATACCTAATCTATTAAATAAATTAGAAAAAATTGAAGCATCTTTGGTTTTCTCACTTTTTGATTCGTAAATCTTTAGCTTTCTTGTAATTTTTATAAAGGCTCATAACATTTTCTATCACTCTTTTTAAGTGAAATTTTTTCTATTCTTATCTTTAGGTATTAGGCTTGACTCGATTACTCCATTTTATATTTTTTAACAAATGTCTTGAAAAACTAATAACTTCTGAACTTTCAGCTTTCACCATCTCAGATAAGATAACTTTTTTATTAAATTTATACGCCTTCGATCACTGGCAGGGCCAAAAATTTTTCTTAATAGGGCATAAAATTAACAGTTTTAGAAACACCCTTAACCTTTTTAAACAATGATGATCTCTCTGCAAGTGTGTGATGGCTTGTTCACCTTTATAACTTTAAATTCACATTGGGATGTTATCCTCAAATATTGATTTCTCTATTGATTCAACCCTGAGGCTTATTATGATAGCATATTCTGATATGACTTGATTTATTTGCTTCTGAATTTAGCCTCGCAGGCAATAGTTGTCACTTTTTTTATCCAACCTTCAGTGCTTATGCCCTCATTAAATATCATTATTCTTTTTCTAATATAATAAAGTAAATTAAACTAAGAGAAGAAACCAAGAAAGAGAAATTCATCTTGATAGCTAACTAGTAAAGGCAATGAGTGAGTGAGCACGCAAAAGAAAGAGGTCAGGGGTTGGGGGGGCAGTGGGCATGGGTGGGAGAGAGAGAGGGGCTCGCCATGATAACCAAGTACAAAAGGTAGAGTGCGAGATGTGCAGCGTTGAACAGCAAGAGCATTCAACGACTTGATGTAGAGAAAGAGAATTGAATAAGAAAATCTCATTACTACAATGCTGAGAGCTAACTTCACTGAGCAAAACGATGCAAAGAGTGAGCAAGTGATCAAGCAAGAGGGGGATGGAGGGGGAGAGAGAGATGCCATGGTAACTAAATACTAAACGTAGAAAGAGAGATGTGCAACAATGAGCAATTGAAGGAAGGAGATTGTTGCTATAAGGTTGAGAGCAAATAATAAATATGTGTGTGGGTGTGTGTATTTGTTATTTGGTAGCTCTAAGTGCTCTTTTTTGTTTCTTAAAATCGTTTTGTTTCTCAACATGTGTTCAATATTAGCAAATCCATACAGATAGTAATAGTTGATCCATCCGACTCAAATTTTGTTTTTTATTATTTTCTACAACATAAAGTAAATTAAAGAAGCCAGGAGAGAAATTTATCGTGATAGCTAACTACAAAAGGCGAAGAGCGAGCGAGAGAAGGGAGAGTGAGAAAGGGCGCCTCACCGTGGCGCTAACTGCTAAAGACGGAGCGAGAGAGAGGCACAATGTTGAACAACAGAGGCGTCCTACGACTCAAAGGAGAGAAAGGGAGTTGAATGAAAAGGTAATTGCTAAAATGTTCAGAGCTAACGTCACAGAGCAAACAAAACAAAGAGTCAGCGAGTGATCAAGCGAGAGGGGTTTAGAGAGATTCAACGTGACCAAAAACTACTAAAGGCAGAGAGAGAGAAATGTGCTGCATTGAACAACTAAATGCAAAGGAAAGAAGTTGAATGAGAAAATATTTGCTACAATGCTGAAAACAAACTATATAAATAAATAAATAATTAATTAATTAATATATATATATGAAAGTAACTAAGTGCTCTTTTTATTTCTTAAAATAATTTTTTCCCTTAAAATGTATTCATTATTAGGTAGTCCATACACCCACATATTATAATAGCTAATCCATCTAACTAAAATTTTGTCTCTTAATATTTTCCACAAATAACCTGAGAAGCATAAATGTAAACCACCTGCAGAATGTCATCATCAACAAATTTAACTTAATAATAATCACTCTATCCACATCCCTGCTCATCTCAACAACTTCATATTTTAAAACTCTATACAAGGCCATCCCAGCACATTCCTATTATTAATCTTTCCTACATATAATAACTTACAAACTTTCTTAATATCACATTTTCCTTCTCTCCATTTAGTTTCTTACAAAAAATTAACATTTGTTCTTACTTTTAATTATTGTGTCAGCTAATTCTCATCTTCTCATTCAAAGTCCTAAAATGCTATATAGAAAAAGTAATATTTGCTTTAAACCTAATTTCACTATAATTAGCTTTAGTTGAAGGATATCACTTGCAATTCATCTAGTCAAAGCCAACACTTACTAAACTCGCATCACAATCAAACTAAATTTCAACACATCACTCACGAGTGTCATGCATTGCTTGCAACTTCAAATCAAAAAGAAACATATGATTGTCAACTCAGTCCTTTTAATTGAAGTGTAGTTTGTGATCAGTAAAATAATCTAATCACTTGTGTTCATATTAAAAGAAGCTCCAAGGTGCTCCTGATAATGTAAGTGTTATCATCATCAACATTATCATAGTCATTTGACTCAGCTTGGTCGGGCTTTATCTTCATTCATTCTTGTTAATAAGTGCCAAGCAAGTTTTTGTCTATAATTTTAAAAAGAAGGTATTAAATGTTGTTAAAGCCGACTTGGGAACTAGGCTAGCACATATATGAGACGTGGTAAAATGATAGAACCTCATATGGACTCAATAAGGACATCACTAATCAGGTATTGTTATGGCAAGTACCTTGCTTGCTAGCCTCTATTTCAATACCACAAAACATCAATGGAGCATGACAAGATGCAAGCTGGTCAACTAGATTTGTAAGAAATCAAGGTTGACATCCTACTGAGCGTTCATTGACCAACAAATCACTTCAAGTGCCAAGAATCCCTCTATGTCGTCAGAAGTTTCCAAAATGACTCCCAAGAAAATAAACTTTCAAAGCATTATTTTCTCTAAGTCACATCAACGCACATTGCACGCGATTGCCTTTTTTTGATGTAGTGTCCTTTCCTGGCATGTGGGAAGGTCTTGCCTCTACATAAATTGTTGAGATTTAGAATAGAGAGACACAATTTTATTGATAGGATAGGTATTTAAACCTAATTATAATAGACATAATAAAGAAAGAAATAAGACAAAATAAAACAACTAGGAAAAAAATATAACATAATAAGAGAATAAAAGCTAATAATAAGAAATAATGGGGATTGTCTTTATAAATCTACTACTATCTTTCAAGTTAAAACATAAATATTAGTCCTATTCAACTTGGATTTGAAGTCATCGAAAAAGGACAAGGAAGATTCTAGATGAGAATGTCCGCTAGATGACCATTGATGGCACATATGGAACACAAATTTTCTCGGACTCAATTTTTTCCATAATGAAGTGTCTGTCAATCTTCACATGTTTGGTATGATCATGCTAGACTGGTTTGTGAGCAACGCTGATTGCGGAGTTATTATCACTATATAGCTGCAGTAGGATGGAGATTGGCTTACGAAGTTCGCGGAGCATCATGCGTAGCTAGAGAGCTTCGCAGATTCTCAAGGGCATGGACCGGAATTCAGCTTAAACACTGCTTCGAGCAACCACAGACTGTCTTTTGCTTTTCCACGTGACAAGATAGCCTCATGCAAATGAGCAATACCCCGAGGTAAAATGTCGATCATGAACTGATCCGGTCCAATCAGCATATGTATAAACAAGAAGTGACGGAAAAAAAAAAACAAACTTGAGCCCAATATGTCTTTCAAATAATGGATAATTCGGTGGACAACTTGGAGATGATGCTCATAGGAGTCACGCATAAATTGACTCGCTATACCAACAGCGTGACATATGTCGGGGCGAGTATGGGCGAGCTAGATGAGTTTTCCCACAAAGCACCGGTAATGAGGCTTGTTAACAGACAACATTATGAATGTTAGATAATTTTTCATTCAGATCTAGGAACAACAACAGGTTTGCATAGAAGAAGTTTTTTTTCTATCAAGAGATCAATCACATATTACGCTGAGATAGGCAAATGCTCCAAGATGACCGAGCCACTTCCATGCCTAAGAAGTATCGAAAAGATCCCAACTCCATTTTGAATGACGTAGCAAGAATGTCTTTTAAAAACTCCAATGTTGGGAGATCATTACCTGTAAGAACAATATCATCAATAATAAAAAAAAAAGGATAGCTACCTGATCATTGGAGAAAAGTCAGAAAAAGAGGGTGTGATCCGATTGACCTTGAGTAAAATCATGACCCACGACCAACTCTGTGAACTTGCTGAACCAGGCCCTTGGGAAGTGCTTTAGCCCATAGAGGGACTTTCGTAGCCTGCACACTTGTCCTCTAAAGGCAGTAGAATCAAAGTCAGGATGGAGAGATATGTACGCCTCTTCTGTAAACTCTCCAATCGAGAATGCATTCTTGACATCTAATTGAAATAAAGGCCTTTTAACTTAGCCACTGAAGTAAATGTGTCCTCATAGTCAACTCCGTAGGTATGTGAGTACCATTTAGCGACCAATCGTGCCTTGTTGCGTTTAAAGGCGAGGAAGGTCCACAACATCCCACATATGATTCCGCTGAAGGGCATTCATCTCCTTAATTACTGTCATTTTCCAGGCTGGATCAGCAAGAGCAAACCCAATTGTAGCTGGAATCTAATGGTCCATCAAGACAGTAGCAAATGTTTTGTAGGTCGGCAATAAACTGTGGAAAGAAACATATTTTGCCATAGAATAAATGGAGCATGTCCGATTGTGTACCTTAATTGGAGAACTCACCTCCTCATTCGGAGGGGTCGTGCTAAGGATGTCACCTTGAGAGAAGTCAAGGTTCTATAAGGAGGTAGCCGGCTCCAAAGTAGAAGCATTGAGACAGAGGTGCCGAGTGCAGACACTGATAGTGGGAGGAGGAGATAGTGCACTCAACGGAACGGAAGACTCTGTGGCAATAACAATGGGGGGAACATCTATGGGAATAGGATAATGGACAGTGTCGGGAAACTTAAGCACCCCCTCACTTAAGGCCGAGTTAGAAAATAGAGAACACTTTCAAAAAAGGAAACATCAACACTCACATAGATTTTGTTGATGATCGGATCAAGGTATTGATATTTCTTTTAAGTTGTGGAGTGCCCTAGGAAGATATATTTCATGGATATGAGACCAAAATTACTCCAAGTAGGGGCAGTATTCCGAACAAAGGCAGCGCACCCAAAAATCATAGGATTTAAAGTGGAGAAGACCCGATTAACAGGGAATTATAACATTAGGATGGCTAAGGACGTTCAGAACTTGTGAATTTTAAAGATGACTCAATTTATGAGAAAAGTGACTGTTATAATGACATCATTCCAAAACTTTTTCGGGACATTGGATTGAAACATAATGGAGCGGGTAATGTCGAGGTGGTGACTCGGCTACCCTATTTTGTTGAGAAGTTTTTGTCCAGGAACTATGGTGAAGGATGCCATTACTTATTAAGAATCGCCCAATATATAGTTAAAAAACTAACGATCATTGTCAGTCTGAATGACCTAAATAGGATTTTTAGAATTGAGTTAACACAAAGGTGTAGAAGTTTTGGAAGGTCACAGCAACTTTCGATTTGTCTTCTAAAATGTAGACCCACGTAATTCGAGTGTGGTCATCAATTAAGGTCAAGAACCACCGTTTATTGGTGTAGCTGGAAATGTAAGAAGGTCCCTATATATCACTGTGAATGAGGGAGAAAGGAGCAGAAGGTGTGTAAGTGTGGGGTGTGTAATGGACCTGATGATGTTTGACTAACTGAAATGTCTCACAATTAAAAATTGGAGAGATTTTTATTAGAGAAAATCAAAGGATATAATTTTTTTAAATATTGAAAACTAAGATAATCTAAACGATAATGCAACATAATGAAGCATTCAATACTCAAGATAGGCTACTTCTACTGAGTGGTGTGTCCTCACTCCCCGTACTTACCTTGAGGAAGTAGTAGAGTCTAACTACCCTCTCTTAGCAATTTCAATCATCCTCCCCAAATGACGATCCTGAAAATCATTAAAAGAGAAATTAGCAATGCAATCAATATCATTTGCAAACTTGCTGACAGATAATAAGTTACATTGCAATAGGGGAACATGTAAAACAAGCTCCAGAGTTAAACCGGTCGTTAATACAACCGACCCTTTACCAACACTAGAACTACAAAATCCATCAGCAATTTTGGCGGTATTTTCTCCGGAGCACGGATAGTAAGTCAAGAAAGATTGCAAGTAGTCAGACATCTGATCTGAGACACCTGACTTAATAATCCATGAACTAGAGGAGGAACAAACCTTGAGAACCATAGGAAGAGTACTTTATCGAACGTGAGAGGCCGACATACCCGTTGAGACTTTGTTGATCCAAGAAGCTTGATCATTTGCTCCATCTGATTTTTCAGGGATTCAGAGGATTCAGGCATATTCCAGGTATGACTCGGTTAAGCCGATGTAGGCTCGGTCGTCACCGTGAGACCCTTGGAAGAAGATGATTTGGCTAAAGGTTTGTATGCTAATTTATCGTGAAGTTTCCAACACTTGCCTATTAAAAATGTTTCACATACTAGAGACACGTGCCTATTTTGAAGAGTTGGGAAGCTTATTTTGGTTGTGTTACCTCAAGAAAACCCCCACAACACCTGCTTTGGTATGGTCGTCGGCTAACTTGATCCACCTCTTTTTAATCCCCTTGCAAGGGTGGAGTGGAAGAGCTTCAAAATTCCTTGTATGAATCATCGCCCACTCTAAAAGCGAGTTGAGCAAAGAATGACAAGAAAATGTCTGTTTACAGTCAATAACATAGATAAAATGAACAAACTTGATGAACATAGCAGTGAAAAATGCTCCAAGTCCTAATAACATGTAACATGGATAAAATAAGATAAAAATGAACAAAAATAATACCCACTTATGTGAAATCATTGTCAATGGAAGATCAAAATTGAATCGAATCAAGTTGTATGTGAAATTGGGCGGGACTCACTCTACCTTAGTCTAATAAGCAAGAAGCCTCCTAGACATTCAAAATTAACATGCAGTGCAAAAGCCCTTACATGCTTGGCCCAAATACTATTTCATTAATCTTGAGGAATATAGCCTTGCGATCGCACTAGTCATTTTTCAACGACTGACACATAATGTGATTAATCTGCCTTGAATTTGATGAAAATCATAATTTGATTCACGGATCACCGCATTCATGACATCTCAAGGTTTTTTCAAAAAAAATCTTTCATTTTCCACCACATGCCACACAAATCAAATCAATTTTGAAAGTCTAAAATGCAACAAACTAGTCCTCCCTGAAGTATACAATTGAACAACAATAAAAAGAAAATATATTGGGAGTTACAAAGTATTGAATAAAAACAAAATAACATGAGAATAATACAAAATCCAAGGAAAACAAAAAGAAAAAATTAAAAAGAAAATTGCAAGAATTAAAAAATAAAATATTGGCCTTTGCATTCTTCATTTCTTTTGAGTGCAATCCATATTTTCTAGCATAAAAGTACCAAAATGTCTATAAAAAAATAAATAATAATTGGATGAGTACCAGAAGAAGAATGCAGGATCCATGCAAACCCAATCCTCTATTTATAATAGCAGAGTTAATGTAGCATATAACTCAAACAATTATTATGAATAACAAAGTAGAATCTCACGGTTTGCAAAGCAATACAAGTTAGACTCTTGAGTAGTATACTATTATTCGATGGACAATGAAGACCATCATCACCAGTGAAGAAATAGGATCTGCGAGAAAATTTGATATCATGGTTGAAGCATTACAAGTGTATGAAAACTCGATTAACATGCCAACAAGTTGGATGCCTCGCCATTATAAAGAATGATGACTTTGAATATAAGACCTCTGCCTTCAAACAAAGATAATAAAACCAACTCTTTGAGTTCAAATCCACGAATTTATTACAAGTGAAGTTTCTTCCGACTTCAACGCCAGTCCAACATCAATCCCCTATAACATCAACAACAGTAAAATCCAAAAGTAAAATCTTGGTTCAAGCACCATAAGGCCTTCTCACCTCAATGATGGGTATGTTTATTGAAGACTATGATTGAAGAGGAAATTGCATCCGTCTAAATTAATCAAAATATGCTCAATGGTTCATCACCCATATGAATGTTAGGATTATTAAAATTATATCCGAAGGGATTTACTGTCCACATCGAAAAACAAGAGCTCTGTGTTCTAACTAAGGCTACATTTATCGAGCATAATTACTAAAGGGATAATCAACATGTTTAGTATCACCATCTATTGAAGTAAAAAAAAAATAATCAAATGTTGACTCAACACCCCATAAATGGGTACAATTATTTAATATTTTAATTGGAGAGGCTGTTATTTTTATGGATAATGTCACTCGCATCCGCTCAAATAAAAAAAATAACAAAATGCATCCAAATGTGAAAACGATACCCCAAAATTAAGGGAGAAATCCTCAAATCCTTTTGCTTCTGATGATGGGCGTAGCGAAGGACCAATCTGAAGTAAGAGAAAAAAATAATTACTTTCGTCAACTCTTAGAAGGAAAAATAACAAAATGCACTCACTTCAAATACAAATACAATGCACAACTCAAAAGATACATCCCCTAAGGCTCCTCATGCCAAATAATGGGTGTAATCATTGAGGAACAAAATTAGAGGGATCGCTATCACCATTTAAGTTACTCAAATTCAAGAATAAGCCAGAAACACCCTAAGATGAAGCCCCCACCAATCAAATATTTACTTCTAGATGATGATCCATCTAAGGCTTCGTTTGAGAACGAGGCACAACTATGTTCAATTGCAGAGAACAGCGACAAAATTCTTCCAACCTATTTGGCACATCCCTCTCCGCAAGGTGTGTCGACCGTAAATGAATTTCTTCGCCATTTCACAACGCGAGACCTCAACGACATTGCACCTGCCGCCTCAGCGTTTTGCTGTTTGGAATATGGAAATGTCCTAAATAGCTTCGCACAAGTCGATTCCTCATAAACCCGCGATAAAAGTCGTTCTGGTAAGCCAAGTTCGTCAGCATCACAACCCACATGTTCTTCCATCTAATCAACACGATACCCACATCTGATTTAGGTATTTCTAGTAATTGTGATATTTTCTGCGGTTTCTGAGAGAAGGGAAGCCATGACGAATAAATTTTATTCTATCTAAAACTACTACAACTAAATTTGTAAGGTTTATTAAATCCTTCTTGTAGTCAAACAAAAATAACCAACAGACATAGCCCTAACCGAAGCGAAGAACCCATATGAAATGAACTATCTTGCTTCTCTTGTCCATAAAACCCCAAATCTCATAAACCTCGGAGCAAAGACCCTGATTTTCATTGTGTTGGGTGGGTGTCCTAGCTCTTTCACTACGACTCCAGCGACAAGAGAAGGCAACTAGAATAACAAGAAAGGAGGAAGAAGATGCAATCTCTCAGCACTTTTCTTGGAGTCAAATTGAAGAAAAGATACAGTCGCGGTCGCAACAGCAAATGAGGAAAAGGAATCGAATACGAGAGTGAGTGCACGAGTTTGTCTTGCTTAGCTTCTACAAGAAGGATTCAATACATCTTACAAATTTAGCTGTAATAAATTTAGATATATGGGGGTTATTATAGTTGTTTGTTTTTTAACATTCTAACTGATTGTGTTGGAAGCACATAATGAATTTTGTATTCAAATAGTAATATTGTTTTAGTTCGGATGTTACTTTTAAACGAACTTCTCTGAAACATAAAGCGCCCTCAAACAAAGTCTAAAGAAAAAAAGCGATGGGATTCCTTTTATCCAACACTTATCATCTATAGAACAAAACCGCCCAAAGAAATATTAAAGCATAACCCAACAAAAAAGGCTCATTTTATAGTAACGCCTTCATTTTCCCTTCATCCCATACTTTTTGAAAGCAACGGGCTCATAAATGACTAAAATCTAGAAAGGAACTATGATCATATCAATTTAGCAATATGATCACATACAAAACCCTATGTCAATGAGAACATGTAAAATCCTTTCATGTCGGATAGTGATCACATACAAAACCCTATGTCAATGAGAACATGTAAAATCCTTTCATGTCGGATAGTTATTCCTAAAACTTAATATCAAACAGTGGAAAGTAGGGTTGTCCAAAATTGGCCCAAAACGCCAGCTCAACCGAAACCCGACTTGGAAAATCCGAGTTTGTGTTCTCCCGAATAATTGTCAGGTGGGCTTCGAGTTAAAGATCCTAACCAGCTTAGTTTTTTGGGTCAGGTTCAACCATAAATTGACTTGAAATTGACCTGTTAATCCTGATTGACCTGAAATTGACTCGAAATTGGCCTGAAATTGACTCAAAATTGGACATGAATAGTGGGTATGACTTATGTTAAACGGGTTATTCGAGTCGGGTTCGGGCTGGCGTGTTGATGGCGGGTCGGGTTCGGTCAGATCCAAACATGAAGTCAAACCCGGACCCGACCTACTGTCCCAAATTGACACTCCTGGTAGAAAGTCTATATGTTTTCATATTGTCATCTTTATGTGTTAGTAATAAGTATAATACATCTAATAGATCATAAAGTCATTCATTATTTGGGATCAACAAGAAAATTGGCCGCTATGGCAAGCATTCCATGCTAAAAGATTAGCTCCCCTTAGATGAGGTGATTTATGATAGGCAACAAAGATCCCAAGCAAAGGACAAATCACAGTGATCTGACTACATAGATCATGGTAAACTAACAAATCAAGACTGTGAAACCATGAGACATTGATTGAGCTTATCATTTACTCCAATATCACTTCTGAACCTCCAAGTGGCGTCCTTCAAATTGCAACAATAAGTTACATTGTACATAAAGCAGTTTTTGCAAACCTTTATTCAAACAACTAGCCTTATTAAAAAATTCTCTCTTTTAACTAAGACAAAATTCATTGTAGGAAAGAAGTACCTATGAGAATCCTCAAACCAATTAAGACATCAAATATGTCTCATAAAAGTACTTTTTATTTCTCATTAACCATGTGCTTTCAAAGCCCACATTCCCTTGATGCTTCGTGTGGTAAAAAAAGCATCAATTGAAAGAATAAGGAGATAGAGAAACCTGAACAAAACTAGAAAAGAAATTAGATCTAACGTAGGTGAACAAAATTCAAAATCTGAGGTAAAAAAATCTTGATCATAAAGAGGATGAGTCTAGGGAAACCTAGAAGATATAAGCCTATAAATTAAGTGATGTAGAAGAGCATGAATGTCGATGAAAATAGAATAAACAATAACGCATGCCTTATATGAATACTGAATACTAAAGTAATTTATCGATTTAGGCTATTTACATATGCAATTTTTTTCATGATTTATCTAGCAAAATTTTGAAATATGGAATTCAACAACACTTAAATTTCATTTTTCCCTAACAAATTTTAGTTTTGATGGCCATCACCTTATATTCTTCAAAAATATTTCTCATAATTGAAAGAGGTTTATTAAATAGACATTCTATGTTATCTCTTCACCCTCTCGATTCTATGATGGTGTCTAGGCCTCGCATATGGTCTTGAGACCATTAGCATCTTTTGGCAATATTTAAATCCACAATGAATATGAATTAACTAACAATGTTTAATTTTGAATTTCATTTAGCTGAAATGATGGCTAAAATGTATCATGAAACAGGCCTTACAAGCAGGATAAGTGAACATAACTATGAAATAGGAATATTTATTATTTAGGAATGTAAAAAACACGTGTTTCATAGTGCCCTCAAAATAAAAGTATGTGACTGAGAAACTTATGCTGCATGCAAATCAAATCAGAGTAAAATTACAACATTCTAGATCAAAACCTAAATATTAATCCATATAGGTAGATTCAATAGTCCAAAAGCAATCAGCCTTCTTTAAATTTAGTTTATGTATAAATAAAATCATTCTAAATTTATCAATAAGATCATTCTAGAAGACCATTAAATTAAGAAGTATCGCTACAGAATCTGCTTTAGCAGGTTGCAACAGAACTATCTAACAATAATGGACTTCACCAAGTTATAACCTTCGCCAACAGATGGAAGAAGAACTTTGTGGAGAAAAGCTGCAAAACTTTCATTACGAGGCAGAAAAATTCAAGAGATCAAACACTAGTAGAATATTTGGTTTGGCTTTGATGGAAAAGGATACACAAGACAGACAATGTCCATTGATACTTTCAGCAGCAATATGTCCTGAGCAAGTTATCACACACAAGAAAATTCCTAATCCAAGAAAGGAAAAAATGAACCTGCAAATCAACAATAATTTGTTTATAGAAATTCCAATACAGTCCAAAAATTTATAACAATATGAAAATTTTAGCGTTTTATTACTTTCATATTAAAATACAACACTTCTCCACATAAATTAAAAATAGTAAGAAAATGAATAACAATCCAACATGTATATTGAGTTGGTATTAACATTGACATTTTAGTACTTTTAACCAATAAAATACACTCTAAAATAGACAAATCTAAACAACCTGCAACCAATAAGTAAATCATTTCATAAATGGATCAGAAGAACTTAAGCATAGAGAGGAATCCTGCAATCATTCAGCTCATAACAGTCAAAAAGACAAGAAATCTAACACTCTAATCCCCAACATGGCCCACAAAATAAAGAATAAATCTATAATCCTTAAAATGAATGGTTGATAGCTCAAAAAACAGGCACTGATATTACTTCCAAGTAGAAACAAAAATTTTCAATAATAATAGAAGTATAACTGATTTAAAAGTTCGTTTCTCAACATAATATATATATATATATATATATATATATATATATATATATATATATATATCGGGAAACTATTAAACCAGATGAACGCGAAATGCAGGAGGAACGAAGAGGAGCCGCGGACCATGGAGGGCTCGAACCAGAAAAGCCCTGGGAAAGCTCGCTCATTTCCCGGAACCAACCGCGAATCATCCAGAGAGAGTACAGAATCATGGACATCCCTACCAATCCAATAACCGAATTCACAATCTTCAGCGTCGATTGAACACAAGCCCTCACCCATTCTGCCATCTCTACTCTTTCCCACAACACCAAACGTCAGCAGCAAAAAGGCAAGCTGCGAGGAAGAGAAGAAATCGGAATAAAAGGAAGAACTTTACGAGATGGATCGAAAGGAAACATTGAGAGAGAGGGAACGATTCGGCAGATGAGACGAGGGTTTTCGTACCAGCTAGATGGAATTATGTGATGCAGACTGACGGGGATGGATGGCTCGACACTCCACCTTTCGCGGAATCTGTGTCGTCAATCAGTTTTCAGTCTGTTCTAAATGTCTGCCGCGTGGAGCTTGTTGATGCGGTCGCTGCTTAGCTTTTTACCACGGTGATCAATCGCCCCCTTATTTGCCATATGTTGCCCGGAGGGAGGTTGCCTTAAAACTAATTCCACTGTTGAATTTATTTGGAGAATGTGAAACAACTCATAAGTAAATGGTGAAAGGAATTTCTTTAGGGGATGTAGGGCTGCATAGTTTTTTATCAGCAGTTGGTGTCCGGCCAGCTAAAAAAAATATTATTATTCATATTCAATTTTTAAAAAAATATTATTATTCATATTTAATTTTTTTATATTTTGAACACAAAAACTGTGTTCGTGTTTTGCTCGTTTGTTTTGTGAGCTGAAACGAGTTGTTCGCGAACAAAGAGTCATTTTGACAGCCCTTATCACCTAACCGTATGAAAAGATTAAGACAAATTTTAACGCTTGTTTATATTAATAGATCATTTAAATATAATTTAATATAATTTTTAATTTATTATAAATCTTTATAGTCTTGTAGTAAATTATTATGTATATCTACTATTAGTCAAAATACACACACACACACATAGATATACATATACAGATATACATACATATACATCTATGCATTTTTTTAAATTTTTTTTTTATGCATAGATATGTATACACATTTTTAGATGCATATATATGTATACAAAATATTTATATACATGTATATGTATCTAAATATGTGTATATATATATATGTGTGTGTGTGTAAATATATATATGAATATATATATATGTGTGTGTAGATATATATATGAATATATATATATATATATATATATATTTCTTTTCTTTTTTTTTTGAAAAGCCCCAAGGGCCAATTTTATTGAAATAAAAAACGGTTACATGAGCTTGTGGAGGGGCCCAAAACATGAAGCCCAACCCCTACGATACAACGCTAACAAAATGGAGCGAAAGGTCAGAATATAAATTACAATAACCATGTCTAATAACGAGATCACGCTGCTCTCGCTCTGTTTCTAGGAGATCCATAGAGTAGGCTCTGAATTGCTGCTCCATTGTCATGAGTGATCAAGGTATCATCAACAAGTAGAGTATCTCCAGGCTTCTTCTTCCGTCGAGAAGTGTAAACCTGTCAATCCTCTTCATCTTCTTCTTCATCTTCTTCTACTTCTTCTTCTTCTTCAGCTTCTTCCTCTTCTGTTGTCAGATTCTGCTGAAACTTACAGGTGGGTGCAGCAGTAGTTTAGAGGTTTCTTCTTTTTCTGCTAAAATTTTTGGTGTATCGGTCATAATCGACAGCTATGGTAGCCACCTGGGCTGCTTGCACCACAGGAGAAAGGGTCACCATTCCAGCTTGTTCAGTTACCACGGTGCTAATCACCGGGGTGGCAACCTGTGCAGGATGCTGAGGAGTCTCCCCGACAGCCATGTCAGCCTCAGATTGTACCATGTTCCCCTTTTGAACCAGGGTAGCATCAGTACTTTGTTGAAGAATCTCAACAGCAGCTAAAGAAGGCCCAGAAGCCCTTTTCCTTGAGGGGGGATGCAGCCTGTAGCAAGTGTCCCTAATATGCCCGAACATTTTGCAATGCTGGCAAAAAAGAGGTCTATCCTCTACCACCACCTCCTGCCAAAACCCATCTGCAACATCCGTGATCCAAATTTGATCCACATTTGGGACGGTAAAATCCCTTTCCACCTGAACCCTGGCACCATCAGGCGAGACCATATCATAAGTGGGTGAATCAACTCTGAGAGGAGTACCAAGAGCTTGACTGATGTTATATAAAGCTTTTCGTTGGTACAAATGAAAGGGGAGTCCCGGAAGCTTGAACCACATAGGAACGACAGGAGGTTCCTTAGATGGGTCAAAATCAGGAGTCCATTTGATAATCTTCATATAGGTACCAGCAACCAGAACAGATTGTTGGGCAAAGATTCTAGCATAATCTTCTTCCTTTTGTATTCTAATAAGTAGATGTCTGCCATCCAAAACTCTCAATCTCCATCCTCCAATGAACTTCAGATCCTCAAAGAACTTTCTAACCAAATCCATCTTGGGATGACCAAATTGAAATTTCCCAATTAGCGTGAACTTCACATCCTCAGAGAGAACCTTCATTTCCTGAGTAGTGAAGATAATAGCAGGCTTCCCATCCTTAACACCTAACGGCCTAATAAAATGTTGCTCTATTTTACCTGCCGCCACATCGTGAAAAGATTGTGGAAAGAAAAGATGATCAGAAACTTTTTTGTGGGAGGAGTTGTTCCTGCCTACCACTCCCGCAAAGATAGACTTAGCTGCCATGAAGGCGGCTCAGAACCGAGAATAGGCCCCCTGTCCTGTTTCTTTCGAACAAAAAGGCCCTGTAGAAATAGCTGAACCGCTGCTGTAGAAGTGTCGCAGCCCTCAGCAAGCCGCGGAGGAGACGCGGCAAGCTGTGGCGATCGAGGAAAGACTCGGCCAAACCGACGCCCTCGACCCGAAGCAGGAGAGACGAGGAGACGACGTCGGTGTGCGACGAGACCGACGCGCGCCTTGCGCGAGGAGATCAGCGCACGGTGAGCAGCGACCCGGACGCGAGCTCCAGATGACGCATGGAGCTCAACTCAATGCACGACGCTGCACACGAAGGACAACGACGAAGACGAGCAGGAGGAGACGCGATCCGGAGGAGAGGAGCGGTCGCTAGGGTTCTCCAAGCGGCGAAACCCTAGCAGAGCCTAACGGGGACGATGACGACGACATTTATGTATTTATGTATACATATATTTATGTGTATATATATATACATTTGTGTATGTATGTATGTATGCATATATGCATGTATATAAATATACATATATGTAATATGTATGTATGTGTATATATATATAGAGAGAGAGAGATATATATATTATCTATAGGGGCGCGCGCACACACATGTAGATTGACATATATATAGATACACACACACACGGACGATACATATGTTTGTATGTATATGTTCACACACACACACACACACACACACACACACACACACACACACACACACACACACACACACACACACACACACATATATATATATATATATATATATATATATATATATATATATATATATTCAAATAATGGGTCGAGGTGGTAGGTCCCCATCCTACTCTATTGGCTCAACCCCGCTAGGTCTGGGGCGACCCGGTGTGCAGATAATTTGAGTACCACCTGACTTAAGGCGACAATACACCTAGTGTTGTAAATGAGTCGAGCTTAAGCTAGCCGAGCCTCGGCTTATGTTCGTCTCGTTCCAATTTGTCTAGTGTTCGAAATGGCTCGTGAACAATGTGTTCGTGTTCGGCTCGAATAACATATTCATGTTCTTCTTCAGCGTGTGTTTGGCTCGAAATAGGTTCGGTAGAATATAAAATACTGTAGAACTGTGTCAATAATTCCGCGAATGGCGGAATAACACCAATAACACCCGAGAAACACCGACAATAACACTTGTATAACACCCAAATAACACGGGTGTTACTTGGGCGTTATTGTTGGTGTTACTTGGGCGTTATTGTTGTGTTATCGTTTGTTGTTTCACAGTGTTATTGGTATTATTAGGGTTTTATTCTAGTATTATAGAACAATATCATGAAATAACACCAATAACACCGCGGAATAACACCAATAATATAAGAATAATACCATGTAATAACATCAATAATACGAGAATAATATCGCGGTACTATTGGTGTTATTCCACGATATTATTCTCGTATTGGTGTTTTCCCGCGGTGTTATGTTATCGGTGTTATTCCAGGTGTTATTGGTGTTATCGGTGTTATTATGCGGAATAACTCACCGCGGAATAATACCGATAACACCAATAATACCACAGGTGTTACTCGGGTGTTATTCTGCAGTGTTATTGGTGTTATCGATGTTATTCCACGGTGTTATTGGTGTTGTCGGTGTTATTCTGTAACATCACAGAATAACATCAGTAACTAAGGCTGTCAAAATGGCACGTTGTTTGCAAAAAGCTCATCTTCGGCTCGTTGAGTAGCTAATGTTCAGCTCGTTCAATAAGCTTAACGAGCCAAACACGAACAAATTTTTAAGCTAAAATTATAAACGAGCCAAACATGAACAAATATTTGTTCGCTCGTGTTAGGCTTGAATTGGCTCGAAAAGAAATAAATAAATTAATAAATAAATAAATAATATAAATCTACTCAATATTTTGAGGTTTTATTTGTGTTATTCTGCATTGTAACACCGCAGAAAAACATTAATAACTCCAATAACACCGTAGAATAACACCCAAGTAAGACTTAGTGTGTTACTCAAGTGTTATTTCGTGAAATAACACCGATAACACCAATAAAACTGTAGGGTAACACAATTAACATAAATAACACTGTGAAATAACACAAAGTAACACAACTGATAATACTCGGGTGTTATTCTGCGGTGTTATTGGTCTTATCGGTGTTATTTGGCAGAATAACCCTTATAACACTGCAGAATAACACTTATAACACCGTGAAATAACAGTAACAATACGAGAATAATACTACAAAAATTAGTGTTATTCTGTTGTACTGTTCTTGTATTATTAGTGTTATTTTGCGGTGTTATCGGTGTTATTCTGCGGTATTATTATATAATACTATAATAACACCAATAACACTATGAAACAACACTCAATAATAAAGCAATAAAACCGAAGTAACACCTGCAATAACACTTGAGTAACACACGCATTATTTGCGTGTTACTAAGGTGCTATTGCGGGTGTTTATCGAGTGTTATCGTTGTTATTCCGCCATCCGCGAAATTATTGGCGTGATTACGTGATATTTTATATTATATCGAGCCAAACACGAGCCAAACACGAATATGAATATGTTATTCGAGTCAAACACAAATACACTGTTCACAAGTCATTTCGAACATGAGCCAAATTGGAGTGAGTCGAACACGAGTCGAGGCTCGGCTCGCTCAAGCTCGGCTCATTTACAGCCTTACCAATAACACTATGGAATATTGAGTATATTTATAGTTTTATTTATTTATTAAGTTATTTTTTTTCTTTTCGAACCAATTCGAGCCTAACACGAGTGAAAAAAAAAAAAAGTTTCGTTCTTTTTCGGTTCATTTATATTTCAAGCTTTAAAATTTCTTCGTGTCCGGCTTGTTAAGCTTAACGAACGAGTTGAATAAGAGATGTTCACTAACAACAAGCCATTTTGGCATCCCTAACTGTTCCACCATGGGATTCGAACCTGGGACCTGGAGGGACTTACGACACTCAAAGAGGATGCTCTACCATCAGTTCACGGCGTGCGCGCGCGAGCACATACACACAAACAGATATATATATATATATATATATATATATAAAGCCGAACACGAAAAAATAAATCTTTATTTGTGTTCTGCTCGTTTATATATCGAGCATAAAAAACGTGTTTGTGTTCGACACGTTAACTTAGCGAACGAATTAAATATGAGCTTCTCAACAAGCCGAACACGAGTTATTCACGAACAACGAGCCGTTTTGACAGCCCTAACGGGATGTAGATAACTAGCATTTAAAACAAAATATTACATATTTTACAACTAAATTTTAATGTAGATTTACATACAAACCACTATAAATATTAAATATAACATATTTCACTCCTTAATCCCATTATTGCATGTTAATGTTGTCGAAGACAACAGCTCACCCCACCCTATGGAATTTTCAAGAAACTCTATTGCTTCCCCTGGTCTTATTGTCCTTCTCCATTTTAAAAAAATTGATTATATTTTATTTTATTTCTAAGCCATAAATGTCTCAAGCTCCACTAATGAATAATCATAACTTGGATATCGGAGATCCTAAAGCGATACAGAAGAGCCCCCAACCCCCTACGATATTGCTACAGTGTGCGGTGCTGGTTCATGTGAACGACACTAAGTCAAACCAAGCAACCCATTTTCAATTCCTTTTCAATTTTTAGTGATTTTCCACTTTGCATTTCAATCATTTTAGTCATTTCATATATATGTGTTGTGTTAAGGTTTATCAAGACAACCACATGCATCTCTTCTTCCCTTTGAGAGTTATATGCTAGGATTCTAGGTAGTGCATTGGTTGTATCATGGTCTCCATGTAGTGATTTTCTTCCTCATCCCTTCTTGCATTCCTCCCATTTCGCTTGCACGCCTTCCTCCAAGCCGCAGCAGCCCTAACCTTGCTCTTTCTTTATGTTATTCATGTAGTTCCTTATCATTCAGCCATCCTCCTCATTGTCGCGGGCTCGGAACAATCATACTTTGGTTGTCTCACAGTCCCATGGCTTCCTTATTGTTGTCACTGTCATCCTCACTCAATGTTGCAACCTCGAAACAATCATTCTTTGCTAGTTTTTGTGGTTCCAGCAACCTCGACAATTGTTCCTCTCATTCTAGCTCGCTCCCTTTGTTGCAACACCTCCCCTTCACTGCTAACATCCTCCTCCCTTGTTATTGCAACCCAGGACCATCCTTTCCATCTTGTTCTCTGCTGTCTGGCCCCTCTTCTTTATTTTCACCACCTTCCAACTCCTCCTTTTACTTTCCTAACCACCCACAATTCATTGCAGCCACCTACCCCACTCTTTGACCACCTTGCTGACCTCCACCACCCATGGATCGAACCTTAGTGTGAGGTTGTGCTGTATTTGTTGTCATTTCCTTTCAAGTGAGTTTAATTATAACATCTTATTTAGTTTTAATAATATTATTTGCTTTTTATATTATAGTGTGGGTTAACTCTAATATCATTTGGTATCAGAGCTGACTAACTATAATCTTATCATAAGATTACTAGCGTCTATTAGACCTAAACCTATCTCCACCAAATTTTTTTTTTTTTTCACCCAACATCACCCTTACACGCCTCCTTCCATCTACCCACACCTAAAACCTAGCCATGTCGCCAAAGAGATAATTGTTAGAACCCTAATCGAGGGGAAATGACATGATGTTGTTCATGAGAAATTCACAAAGAGATGCCCAGGCGTTTTTCAGGGAGGATATGTAGTGGGAAACTTGCCAATTGCAAAAGAGATATGTCGTGTTCGAAAGAAGGTAATCTTGATGGGTCACCCATAGTCATAGAGGTGACTTGTTAGATCAAAGGAACAGAGTATATCTCTTCCATCATGTGGATTCTAGGGATGAAGAATCTCTACCTCGAAGATGTGACCTGAAATATAAGAGAAGCTATAATTATAAATAAAATGAGAATTATTCATATTTTCAACTGTCATATGGATCCAAAAGAGTTCATCAAGTTGTTATAGACTTTGTAATGTGTCTTTGAGTATCAGGTTGTCTCGCTGAACAAAAAGATGAAACTAGCCGCCAATAAGTTAAAAAAGAATGTATTATTTTGATGACAAATTTTACAGTACCTACGACAGCTTGAGGGAAAAAAGGATCACTACCTGGTCCTAGATAAAACTAGAGATGTCGCACATGTTCCTACAACTCATTTTAGACTGGATGTTCAGACCTAAGTTTCAAAAGAGGAGAGACCACATCACTGGGCTACCACAACATCATACAGGTAGGGTTTAACCCCAGGATCTTACTGTCAGAGTATTCCAGAAGAACATCTATGCCAATCCAACCTGTGGAGAAACAAATTCAAAGTAGAGAACAGGGGAGCCAACCTTATTCCTAAATTTCTCTCGGCCATAAAGTATTTCAAGTGCCACAAACTTGAAAAAATTGAAGCAGTTGTACAATCAAAGGAATGATATATTTCACTATGCAAAGAGTTGTTGAAGAAAGAGCTAATGACATGGTATACACTGAAAAAAGTGAAGACACAAAAGAGAATGACCAAATCGCAACTCATGATGGAGGAAAACCTCAAGCTGAGGCCATAAGGAAGAATCTAATATAATTCTCATTGGTGGTCCAGGTGGATTAAGTTTGAGAAACCGACACCAGACGCTCCATAATCCTTGTTTTTGCCATTCTTTTATCTTTTTTTATTTTAAAAGGAGTCGCCAGCTTGTTAGTCGTCGTATACTTCCCCTATTCGAATAAATCTCCCTCCCGAATCAAATAAGTGATTCGAAGAGGAGAGGAACCGATTAAGAAGGGACATACGACAAAGTGACAAACAAGAGAAAGAAAAACATGGAGAGTCTACGTGTGATAAACCTCGCAAGGATAAGTCAAGCATGTCCGCCCAAACAAGATCGGACAGAGGCACTCGAACCAATATCCGCGAAAGAAGTATCTACGTAAACTACCCATAACCGGAGAATCAAGTGTATGTGCACTGTTCAGGGTCAAGAGCACTCCCGCAGAAACGTATTCCTATCGGTTAATTACATCTTGGGGATATCAAGAATACTCTCGATAAAAGGAGTTTCGCTTTATATTATCATAGACACTGGGTATAGTGCAATCAAAGGGAGATTATTCCGTGCGGGAAAGTCTCGACGCTTCAAAGCTCTCGCTAAGCCATCGAGCGGAGAGTGAGTCTCTCACATCCCAAATAGGGTCGCGGCTCATCGGCATACGGAACCCACGAAATAACCTAAATCATCTTGACGGGGGTATCCCAACACGTCAAAGCACGTCCGGGCCATAAGGGCAGAGGACAAATCTTCGTATCCCAAACCGGCGGCAGCTCATTGGCATCGGGCCGTCAAAATGATATTAACGAAGTCAAGGAGCGAAAGGGCTCAACAGGGGTAGTTAAAGGAAGGAAGGAGTAATCCTAAAGGGGTAGAGGAATGCCAGTCGGGTATCACAAACCCATCATCCAAAGCAAGTAGGACCCTAAGTCTACCCGAACGTGAAGGTAGTCGACCCAACACATCCTGAGATCCCCGGTCAGCAATCCAAGAATTGCATTATCCACGGGGACCTCGGTAGCCCTAAGGTCAAAGAAAGGAAACTTTATCCTATGACTATAAGCTGGAGCTCCAAGAGGTGGGTCTCACACCTGCCAAAGTGGCAAGGATGCCTCAGGAAAGAAGAGAGATGGAGGTTCAGCTACAAAGCTGCAAACGCTCCAAACAAAAGGACTTACACCCCGTCTGGGTCGGGGAGCCTTCTAACACCCTAGACACACTAGACAACCACCTATAAAGGTATGCTGGGCCAGTCAGAGTTGAGAGGCACGGGGACTCCTCCTCGGGACATGCAAATATGAATGCGAGTTATCTCGAGCGGTCCCTAAGTAATGTGGAGGCCCTATTAGTATGACTTGGGTGATAGCCATGCAATGCAACCCATTTAAAATCCGGCCGAAGGCCATGCAAGAAAGTAAAAGTGCATATTTTAAAATCTTGAATATTTTAATCCTAAAATTCATTTATCTTGAATATTTTATTAGGATTTTTAACATATAAAGTTTACAATTTTAGGGTCTTTAAAGAGCCTAAATGATATCATGAAATCCCAGATCACAGAAAGAAACAAGGAAAACACATGCATGCATGCAAATATGCAATAAAAGCAAGAAAGAAGCACTCCATAATAAAATAAAAGAGGCCAAAATGCCACTGGACCGGCAACATAATCCGTAAAAAGAAAAATGCGGCGGACTCCGCATATACATGCCCGGTCCTAATTCTATACATCAATATAAAAATGCAGAATTAAGATATGGGGCACGAGCATCAGCTCCTAGTCCCCTCCACGTGGTTCCTACGCCAAACGCCTTGGAACCCGTGCCTGTATCTTATTTCTGCTACAGGACTCTCCTAAACTCTAAGAGTGCAAAGGGAAATAAAAAGACTCAATCCTGCATGAAAATAAGTGTTAGCGGGAAAGCTCACATGCAAATGACGTATAATGAGCCATGCTTTATAAATGGGGGAGCTAAATAAGCACTCGCAAACAAAAATGTCGTAAATCATCACTTGCTCCCCCATAGCGGTACTCGTGTGTGTGTATAAATAAGCATGGCTCCTCGCGTAAAAGCGCCTAACACACTACCATACATATGAAGCATGCGATCACATCACGAGTAAAGTGCGAAGAAAGATACCGGCTAGAGGCAACCAATCCATTAAAGAACAATAGTCGAGCATCAAAAAGACTACCTAACAACCTAAGTCCTACCTTAGCACACCATCTAACGAAAGTGCACAAACCTAGTGCCTAAGTGCGGGGTAGGTACAGGTATAATATGACTTTGACGGGGTCGCCATACCGGCCCCATCCTAAAGATCCGAAGGATCTAAAGGGCGTCACGAAGAGGGGTGACAAAAGTTAGATCCAATGGATTCTAGCACAATCATACTTGTACCGATCCCGATGAATTAATTCGCATTGCTCATTGGGATCAACCCAACAAGCAATGCTCGTTAAGGCATCGCGACCGACACGGGGTCACTCTCCTAACGAGTAGGACAAGCCATCGAGGAATGGGTAAGCAAACAGTCATGCAAGAAGCACATATTGTGATTGCTCTACTGAAGTACGAAACAATCACAATGGGCGCCTAAAAGGGCAAGCACACACATCATGCAAAATGCAAGGATGCTACATGCAAAGAGAATGCACCAAAGTGGTGATGGTGAGTATACCATAAAGGCGAGTGACTCGAAAAGAGCGGGCATGCCGTGAAGGCGACGGCCCAAAAATGGGTATGCCAAGGAGGCAGGTGACCGAAGGTGGGCATGCCGTAGTGGCGACGGCCGGAGGTGGGCATGCCGTAGCGGCAGCGGCCCGAGTAAATGAGTATGCCGAGGAGGCAGTGACTCAGAGGTGTAATAATTCTCACTAGGGAGAATCATAAAAGTGCGGTGCAAATGCAAATGCAAAAAAAAAACAGAATAAGGTGCAACATGCAACCAGACCAACCTGCATATGCCAGAAAACATGCAATAAAATGCAAAAGCATACAAACATGAGTGATCGGTCGATCGGACCGTGGTGGCTGGTCAGACCAAAGAAATAGGTGGATTAGTTCGGGGTAACCAATCCGACCCTAAAGGATAGGTGATCGACTTGGGACAGTCGATCGAACCCAACTGAGGATCGGGGATCGGCCCAGGACAGCCGATCAACCCGAAGTGCTCATGCGAACATGCATACAATGCAACAAATGACCACATGCAAAAATGCAACAAGATGATCCATGCACATGCGATGAAACCCAAACGGTCGACGACACGTCGAACTCGTCCTAACGACCTCACATAGGTACCTGGGGTTGACGCACTTGGATGCGCGCATCGCCGCCTCCGGCTTAGCGTGGCTATGTAGAGGGTTTCCAGCTCCGATTTCTCGTAGGGGAAACTCTCCACCGTTCGTAGGGCGGACTAGCTACAAAGCTTTTTCGGCTTTACGACACCCCACTCTTATAGGATGGACTAGCTACAAAGCTTTTCCCGTCCTCTAAGATTGAACTCAACTAATCCCTCCAAGGGAGATTAGGAGCTCCAAAACCGTGGGAAATTGGGATTCCAACCCAGCATGATTAAGATCTAAAGCTCAGAACAGGGAAATCGCTAGGCTACGAATAGGAATCGCCAACGCACAAGATTCCTAACCTATAGCTCACTCTAGGTAAATCAACGATCCATCACATAGGCGGCTCGACCGGTCGACACATGTCGTCCGGCACCTCCACCCCACGTGGGTGATCGAACCCACGTGCCTAGATCGGACTAAACCTAGGGTCGGCTAAGGGATAAGAAAATCTCACCGACGCGAAGGTTGAAGACGCGTTCTCTTTATGCTGAAGAAGAGCCCACGTTTCCGGCGAACCGCCGGTATTCGATCCGCGTGCGCCAGCGTACCTCACAATGAATCATGCAACGAGAAAAATACGACGCAGTGAGGTATGCAAAGTATCCAAATATATAATTTGAGCATAGAAAAATGCAAACGAAATATATACCTTCGGGATGGGTCAAGACCTTGCTCGGATTCGCCTCACAAGCACGAAGTCATGAGAAAAGTGCAGGAGAGCTCGATGTGAAGAGTTTATCTCCATTGCTTCCCAATACTAGGAGGGATCACATTAAACCATTGGCACAAATCATCAAAGATACACTTTTGTTCACATATATGAATCAACATTCATGCATATAAGAGGAATCCCATCAATTAACAGTAATTGAGGCACTCATGGCACAAAAAATTCACTCATACATGCTCACAAATTAATATATTTGCAAATTGTAATAGATTTAGAGTAGGATTTTTACCAAAATCTGAGCACACTTCATCTGCATCCATGGAGTTTACGGCAAAAGGAGGTGGTCGCCGGCGAGCAACTGGCAGCGAGAACTTCGACCAAGAAGAAGAATGGGAGAAGGAGGTGGCGGCTCGACTGCAAGGCAGGGCGTCGGCGCTGGAGCAAGCTGGCCGAATGCTGCCGGTCAGGGGGGAAGGTCTGGCGAGGCTTCGTTCACCGGAATAGAAGCCGAGCCGCCGCGTGAGACGCCGGCGAGCGGAGCTTCGGGTCGTGCTCAACAGACGACCCGCGAATGCGGCTAAGGAGGAAGCTCTCTGGCGCGAGGAAGAGTTGTCGTCGTTCGTTGGCGAGGACCACCAGCCAGCGTGGGAGGTAAGGAAGCTGTTAGGATCTTGAAATGAGGGAGCCGCGGCTGCTAGGGGGGAGATCCGGTCAGTGGTGGGGCTCACCGGTCTTCTCCGGTGACGAGGGAAGTCCGGCGAGGGTACCAGCGACGAGAGAGGGTAGCCCGGGCAGGAGCTCGCGAAAATGTTGGCTAGGGTAGGTCTGGCGTGCGATTCTTTTGCTGGGAGAGGGTTAGGATGCTTGATTTTTTTTTTTATATATATAAAATAATATATCATATTATATATATGTTATATAATAATAATATTATTATTATTATTATTATTACAATTATCCTCCGCGAAATTTTAGCACCTACACGTCCTCGCAGCGAAGCAGATGTCCCTCTTAGCTAAAATTGACGTTTTGGACCAATGACGCCGTCCGTTTTGTCATCCGGGGTCATTCGGGGCCGCTCGGGCCACTTTTTGAGCGATTTGGCCAAAAAAAGGATAATTCGCATATTTTAAGCCCGCCTGCGACGTCGTAGCAAAATGAATGTCCTCCATAGGTAAAATCGACGTTCCAGACACAATCGTGTGATTGGTTTCGTTGTCCGGAGTCTTTCGAGTGACTTTTGACGATCGGGCTAAAAACGATAATTTGCACAAATTTTACCCCGCCCGCAAAGCCGCAGCAAAATAAACGTCATTCCTAGGTAATATCGATTTTCCGGACACACTCGCGTGGTCCATTTCATCGTTCGAGGTCATCTGAACAAGCTCGCAGGTGGATGAGCTAATTTGAGCTAATTTCCCGCGCGATGCTTCGAGTAACACCTGTCGACCCTGGTATGCTCGAATGGACATCCCATGCATGTAATATATAAAAAAAATGATGCCAACAATCCTATACAAGAAAATTTCAGACTTTTCAAATAGATATGTTCCTTTCTGAGTTGCACTGTTAGGGGAGGTCCAACATGTTACAGACGAGACTCTTTTATGTTACTTCTGGAAGACTATGTGGAATTAGTTGAGTGGTAGTCCTATCCATCAATGTACCCCCCGATAGATGATCAGACATAATGGATGAATCTCAATTTTGGAAGTTATCATGGGAGCTTGGTGGGGAATAAATTCTTTAATGGGATCTAGGCCCTGCGAGAGGAGGGGAAGAAGCATTTTTTGAGAGTTTTTAGTGAGAGTTGATCAGTCTGCTATAGAGTTCGTCCCAAAGATGAGTCCTACTTACATACTTATTACTAGTGGAAGAGGCAAGATACAAAACTAGTGGCTTGAGAGTTACCTTGGGAGAATCTACAATTATATGCAACTATAACTCGTGTTATGTCAAAAGCATATGTGTAACTTACCAAGAAGTTAAAGTATTTCTTCTCCGCCACAACTCTACCTTCTCTTTTATCCATCATCACTTCCCTCCCCCCTCTCTCTCTAACTGTCTTCCACTCTCTTGGCTGCTCTCCTTTGCTGAGGGAGAAAAGGATAGAGATTTAATAATATTTGATTTGTAAGGGGATTGGTGCCTCTTGAGCCGATGAAAGCAACAAGAAGGCTAAGAAGAAGGATGAAACCGCAAATGCCTCTCATCTCTAGTTGTAAAACCCACCTCAACTTGTCCAGCTTCCAATCATTATTTTGTTTGGTGAATTCTAAAATTAGAGATGGTTTATTCTTTCTAGATTTTTTTATATCAAGTTGGCCTATGTTGAAATATAAACAAAAATAACACTCCTTTTAAAATCCTTAAACTTGTTATTTTTTGTGATTATTGATAAAATTCATAGAAAACCAACACATTCGTGCTTGATCATAAAAAAACATCTTAAAAATTAAATATTTTCATTTCTAGAATCCTAACAACAGAAAATGATTGGAATATGAAAAAGCTTAAGTGGGCTTTATGACTAAAGGGTGAACATTTGCAACTTATCATTCTTTTTACCCTTATGACTTTTTTCTTCTACTCATAAGCCACTCATCTAATCACAAATCAAATATCATTTTTTCTCTTGTTTTTTTCCTAGTAGCGAAGGTGAGAAATTAAGAGAGTGGAAGGAAACTAGAGAGTCAGTGAGGAAAGTGAGAAAGGTCATAAGAGAAGGTGCTAGAGAAGATAGCGGAATGCCTATGGGAATTTTAAACTCCAACATGTGACTGATCCATTAGGGGAGTTATTGAGGCACATCCACAACACAAAAACATCCACATACAAACACATCCACAATAGTACGACCACCACTTCCACACAACAACACATCCACAACACCGTTACCACCACCTCCACACCAACACATCCACACCATCAATACCACCACCTCCACTTCCACACACCAACACATCCACGTCACCACTACCACCACCACCAAACACCAATAGCTCCATACACCAACACACCCACAACTCCACTACCGCCACCTCCACACACCAACACATGACTCAAATACGTTTAAACTAATCATTCAAATTTCAAATTTATTGCATATGCAATCACCACCACCACCAAATTTCGGGCAACAAGATCAACACAATATAGCAAATAAAAACCAAGTCCATCAACAAAATGCAGCATAAAGAATCCAAATCATCATCCGAACTTATCATAGAGAATCCAAAAAATCCCAAAATCCAACATAAACTAAAAACCATCAAAGGATAAGAGCACAAAGAACCTAGGAAAAGCATTGCATATTAGTGTTTGCAAAATATTTATATAAAAAAAAACTATCTCTTAGTTAAGGTAGAGAATATAGGAACAGAGACGAGAGGAAGAGGAATCGTTGCGCAGAGAGTAGAGCCAATGATCCAAACTTAGTCGAAAAACAAAGAAGAGAGGGAGAGCAAGAATGGAAAGCTCACTGCAACAACCTATAGAAAGTTAGGGCAAGAATTGAGAGAGAGAGCCCCATAAGAATCGCAATAGAGGAAACTTAGGGCAGGAATTGCGAGAGAGGAAGGGGCATAGTGAATCACGAGTGTTTCAACGAGGAAGCCTCGTCAACTGTTAGAGAAAGAGTCGCAATGTTGAACTCCCGACTCGCGTTTCCTCTAAATAATCTAGTTAAGTTTACGCACCACTTTTATCAAACACACACCCAGCGGCTTCGAGCCGCATCACATGCATTAAGTTACCCTAAATGGGGCCTTAGAGACACCCATATGCCCATCATCAAGGGCCAATGATTGACAACCGGGCCATAAAAATCAGTTGATCCATATCGATTAAACTTAGCCGAACAAGTAAATCTAAGACAACCGAGCTGATCTTGCCGACTTGAACTCAATTAAGCTTCTCATGCAAGCAAAATATCATAAATACCTAGTACGAACCCCTTTAAATCATGAGCAAAATTGTAACATCATCACGTTATATTCTCTCCCATATGAATAGGAAAGTCATATATTTGACACGACATATTATTGTTCACTCACCTCTTTTTTCTCTCTCTCTTGACTTACTCTCTATTCATTATGTGTGATTCACGGACAAATCAAATTTTAACGTAAATATAAGAAATATGTGACAATTTTTTTTTTAGAAATTTATGTACGCAGCACACAAATTCTTAGGTATCTACATCACATCAAAACTTTTATGCTTACATCCATACCACTTTGGAAGAGGCAAAATCATGTTTTATCTAAGGTGGGGAATTGACCACCCTGCATTTTGAGAATTCTCTATATAAAAAATAAAATTTAATAATATTTTCTTAAGTGGTTTAGAAAATTTAGTAATTTTGCACCTCTTCAATTTTTTTTTTTTGCCTTTTGCCCAATACATAAAAAAAAAAAAGGTATTTGATGATTTTGCCAACCCTAAAAAATAATACTGATTCTGCCCCCGCACATTGGCGTTATAAATTTATACATGAAAATATATATTTCATTCTTAAAAAGAAAAAAATAGTACTATACATCTGGAATACACCAACATGAATCTCGAGGATATCCAACTATCCAGATAACCAAACAATAAAACTAAGAAGGACCTGCCAACAAAAGATCAAAAGAACCATTTATTTGACCGTATTCAGTAGCCCTTAACTTGGGCTAGAGGCTAATCGAGTGTAGATCATCCGAACTGAGGACTTCGACTAATCAAGCCGAGCAAAGTTGTCTACTTGCCTATCGTCACAATTCAACTCAGGGAAATGATTCAGTATCACTAGCAGTCTCATAGACGCTGCTGAAGTTCCTCATCAGGAGCCAATAAATGACAATGATATAGCCCGCGAACATCATGAAGGACCTCATTGTCAAGGAATGAGTTATCTATAAGGTTACTCTGATTCATCCTCTGCCTGATAGTCCTGTCTCGTTATGCCGACATGAACTTCTTATCATGGGATCAAAGGTTGATAATCAGGCTAGCTTAGTTGATCGACAACATCCGAACAACCAAAAGCAGTCATGCCGATCCAAAACCAAATGAGATTAACCAATCAACTACGTCAACTCAACATAGCCGACCAAGCAAGTCTTATCGGACTCAAGCCTACTAAGCTCAACCAACCGAGTCAAAAGATAGCCGAACCACATGCTCACACATATAAAATATCTCGTAACACCTTCACTGAATCGGCGATAAACATGTAATTTCACATATTGTATCCCATTTTCTAAAAACACAGGATCTTTTTATGGAAAACGACTAATCAACAAGATTGATTACAATTAATTAATTTGCATTTCTCTGTACGTTTTTCTCTCGCACGTTCCACGCTCTAACTCATGGGCGTGATTCGCAGGTCGATCATGATTCAATAAATATTATTTTTTTATGTGACATTAAAAATTTGAATCGGATGTGACTGTAAATATTAAATTTTAGGTGTGAAATATGTAAATGCCCCTATCTTTTTCTTAAGTGTACGTTCGACTATAGTCTTAAGGCTTAACCAATAGGGTGTAAATGAACCGAATACGAACGAACAAAGCTTTTGTTCGTGTTTGATTCGTTTGAAATTTAGTTTGTTTGAAATTAACTCGTGTTTGAAATTGTTCGTGAAGTCACTGTTGATTTTCGTTTCTTAAAGAATGAGCCGAACACAAGCTGTTTGCGAACGCAGATAGCCCTAATATTAATATATATAAATAATATATTATATTAATTATATAACTTATATTATATAAATATATAATATCTATATTAATATATTACTAATATAGTATATTAATATATTATTATTAATAATTTATTATATATTATAATTTATAAAATTTAATTTTTCAAAATATCATAAATTTTTTATATATAATTATTTTAAATTATTTTATATTTTGAACAATAAAGATTCAAACACAAACGAGCACATCATTGTTCGTTTTTAGTTCTTTTAACTAATCGAATGAAACAAAAAATTTATTCATATTCATCTCGTTTACTTATCGAACGATTCGAATATAAACTCTTTAACGAATTGAACACAAACTCTTTGTGCGAACAACGAGCTCCTTTGACAGCCAATTAACCAATGAAATAAGAAGCTCTGCTATCCGTTGCAATTCGCTTCGTTCTCCTGTCCGTTATAACTCGTTCTTTCCAGTTCTTTTGAGAGCTCATCATTAGTTTCGCCCATTTCTGTGGACGGTGCGTGCTGCAAGTGAGCGACCCCGAGAAAGAACGATTGAAATTAGACTTCTGAACTGCGCTCTCTTGCCGATTCAGACCGGTAAGATTGCTTCCATCGCGCTCAGTTCTTTTCCATTTGTTCTCAATCGGTTTATGTCTCTTTGAATTCGGATTTGTCGAGAGGTCTGGACAATTAGGGTTTCTTATGATCGAAATAGGAAGTAGTATCGTGTTCTGGATTTAATTGCACGTTTGTCGAGTCCCCATTTTTGTTAATTGTAACTCTTTAAAGAAATGTGGGTGATGCAAGGCTTTTCTTTATGGATTTTATTGCACCGTGTTTTGTTGTTCTGCTTGAGTTGCAGATGAACGGTCTTTCTTTAGGGTTATACGTTTCTTTATGCATTTTAATCCTTTTGTCTTCTTCTCAAATCCGCTATTCGTGGATGTTGCTGTGGAAACCTTGGGAAGATTATCGAACAAGTATATTTCTTGCGTGCGATGGTGATGTAAAGGAGTCGAGATAGGGCTTAATTATAGTTCTAGAGCAAGCAGTATAAGATATTGGCAGGCAATTCTCATTTTGTTAATATTCCACTACTAGCAATTTATATTTTCTTAAGAGAAAGGATCATTTGCATACATAAATTTTATTTTTTACTTTTATACCGCTCAAATCTTTCATAACACATCTAAAATACTACATTTGAAGAATGAAATACACCTTTTCATGTCTATGTAAAAATTGAAGTTTAGGTGTAAGATATGTAAATTCATGGGAATTGAGTGTTATGAATGTAAATGTTGGTAAAACAATATAAATATAACTTTATTCATACAAGTTTTACTATCTAGAAAAAGTGCGACATATTTTACTTATAAAAAAACATCAAAATGATGAAATTAATAGCAAAGCAATAAGCTACATGATTAGTGTACGTATAGAACATAACACACAAAATACACCAAAAAATAATAACACTGTCTTTGCCAATGCTTTCTTGGTATGACAAGAAACCTTAGAGTGTGAGAATCTAGAGCTCGAAGCGGTCGCTCTCGTATATGATTTTTTTGGTGCAACCTCATTAATTACATCCCCCATGTCATGTGGTGGGGTTGTCTAGGTAGTAAGTATGTATGACCGCTTTCTTGGTATGATGACAAACCTTAGTGTGTGAGAATCTAGAGCTCAAAGTGGTCGCTCTCGTATATGATTTTTCTTGTGCAACTTCATTAATGACATCCCCTATGTCATGTGTTGGGGTTGTATGAGTAGTAAGTATGTATGACCGATTGATTGTGATAAAATTTCATCCAAAATTGTTTTGTATGTTGAGTTATCATGGACGATGAAATAGATCGGTGTCATCTCGAAAAGAATTATGGGAAAGAAATATGCTAGTGTAAATGAATGCATAGACTATCATGACGGTGTGCGCATGAAGGAGCATTGCTTGGGTCTGCAACATGAGAAATTGTTACATACGGAGTACGCATTGAGCTTTGTGTGAGTACTCTTTTCAATAACCCTCAATAACCTCCACCGTTCCGTATTTCGGGGTTATTGAAATTTTATTGAGAGTTTATTGGAGTTAATACTACAATAACCTCACAAAATTCTGAATAACACCAAAAAAATATGAAATGAAACATCGAAGGTTATTGGGAGATTAGTGGAGTTAATACCGCAATAATCTCCCAATAACTCACTAATAACCTCGAAATACGTAACAACGAAGGTTATTGAAAGGTTATTACGCACTCAGAGCTGCATGAGTACTTCGTATGTAACAGTTTCTCTTGCAATACTGCTCAAGTACTAATGTGTCTAGATATATTATAAGTCCTAGAACTGTGTAACTAGATGGTCGCAAGTCCTGAGGTCTAGTTGGATATATCGATGCATGAGCACATATTCTGCATCTTGATCTCTATATATACATGCTATCTATGATATACACACAAAGATAATAATTTAAATATAATTTTATTCCAAATATTATGCTAAACAAGCATTTCTTATTTTCAGAAGCATATAAAGTTTAATTTATAAAAAATATAATTACATACAATAATATTTAATTACATGTTAGTAACACATATCTAATACTAACCTATGAGAAAAGATAAGTCTATGAAAAATATTCACTCACATAACTCCTCAATCTAAAAACAATGAAAATGTAATAGAGAAATGAGAGGGGCGGGAATGTTAGTGGGCAAAAAAGAAAGGGCTTTAACAAGGAAATGCGATACCTGTAGTTCCAATTGGGTTCTAATGTAAAAAAACAATGTTTTATCAGTAAATATAAAAAATTAAGTGTTTAATATGTAAATAGATATAAACTGTGTGGTATGCTTGCAAATCCCACTCTTTTTTTTTTCTTTCCTACTATTGAACTCCAGCAAAAAAATACAATAAAATAAAAGTCCATGCTTTTCTGTCTCCACTACGACACCATATGCTCATGCAACCCTTGTATTGGCTGCTGTTGCTGCAGATTTCGAAATAAACTCTGTGGAGATAAACCCAAATTGCTACCATAGTTATCTGAAATGGGATGCCACGATGGCAACGCTATTCCGTCGAATATAGATTCTGCTGGAAGAAGGGAAAAATCTGATCTTGAGCTTAAAGCTACTAAAGCTGAAGATGAACCTGCTAAACAGATCTGTAGTAATGAATCTGTTCGATCAAAGGCCGATGAGCTGAGCATAAAACATGACAGGGAATCATGCGAGGAAACTGAAGATGTGAGAGATGGCAGTGAAGGGTGCCCATTAAGTTCTTCTGCAACTAGTTCAGACAGGAAGAGAAGATCAGGGGATTTGTCGGATGATCTGACTCAAAAGAGACAGAAACGCCATGTGGATACAAATGATATGCACCCCATTCTCAACATGAAGCAACTCATAGCTGATAGAATTGATGATATCCAGAAACAGGAGAGATCAGGAAGCTCCGGCAAAAGAAGCAGGGACTCATTTGATTCCGAGACAAGATTAGAAGGGAAAACACTTAGTGGTGATGATTCAATTTCCAAGAGAAGGAAGGTTTGGCATGCTTGTGAGAATTTTCAGTTGAAGATGCTTGGTCCTTTAAAACTGCCTGATTATGTTAATGGCTTCAAATATGATGATGAGATCTACGAAGAAATCATCAAGTTGAACAAGCAGCTTATCGAAATAAACAACAAGTTAAGGGATGAAGGAACCACTGAGCACTGCCTAGAGGATGAACATTCTCCTTCTCCACCGCCAATTTACAATGAAGTTGGTATTAGGATGAACACGAGAGTTAATAGGCTCCGGAGAAAACTGAGTAATCGCAGGCAACAAATAATATGTGAGCTGAATCAGAAAAATCCTCTCTTTCTACCTCCACTGGATGACAAACCAGCGAAATTCACTAGGAAGCTGTACATACCAGTAAAACAGTATCCCAATTACAACTTCATCGGCCTTATCATCGGGCCTCGTGGACACACACAGAAGAGAATGGAGAGGGAATCTGGTGCCAGGATTCTATTACGAGGCAAAGGATCTACAAGACTAAGGAAAGGAAGGCATTTTAAGGACCGGAAAACTGAACCTTTTGAAGATGAGGATTTGCATGTGTACATAGAAGCAGAAGATGAAAAGTCACTGGAAAGTGCTTCACAAATGGTTGAGAAACTACTTGTTCCAGTGAATGAAGAACTGAATGAACACAAGCAGGCCCAACTAAGGGAGCTTGCTGAGTTGAATTCGGAAATTTCAAGCGAAGCCCTGAATACCACTAACCAAAACCATTTTCCATGCTATAGCCAGGATAGTGAAAGACCTGTAACTTCTCCATTAAATCCCACAAAATCAGATTTTGCATCAAAAACTGAGATCAATTCTCATAAACCAGCTCTTGTTTCCTTCCTGAACTGCATGATTAACCCAGGATCCGAGGCTTTGTCATCACATGATACCAAGCCAGGGGATGTAGTAGATAAAGCTAAACTCTTCGTGGGATTTCTTCCCGTGTCTGTCAATACAGAAAGGTTAACAGATCTTTTCTCACCTTTTGGCAGCCTATGCGAAGCAGTCGTTATCGTCGACCGAAGGACCGGTCTGAGCAAGGGTTATGGATTTGTCAAGTACATTGATCCTCTCTCTGCTGCAGAAGCTTTGGTTCGAATGAATGGCTTCCGGATTGAAGGAAAGGTGATTACTGTTCGCGTAGCTGCTCGAGCACCTATGAATATCAACACCATTATAGGACCCAGGGCATTTAGGGTTGCTAATCCGGCAAGTAATCTGGTTGCGGCAACCACATCTCCTTCAGATCTTCCTCAAGGAGTTACTGAAGGCTGGAATAAATGGGTACTGCTTCCACAAACCAATGGCTTTCCGCTGCGTGCTGATTCAATGAACAGAAGGCCTCATTTTCTTACAAAATTTACAGAACAGTGTCCCTCATCATCCATGGAGTTTGTGCCGTTCACTTGCTGTCAGAATGTTGCAGAGTCTCTGGATTGAGGTCTCTCCTCAGCCCATACCTTTGAAACCAAAGTGGGGCCGTAAATTTGAAATTTCTTAAATCCATAGAACTTGTATTTTTTTTTAATATTTGATTGAAATGACTAAATGCAGTAAATAAATCCTATTAATATGCTGCTACCAAACACGTGATGCGTAGCATGTGGATGTATGAAATTTCTGATCAGTGAGAAAATTTTTATTTCCAAAGCATTTTTGGTAAATGTATTCCATTTGCAGTTGGATCAGGAGTCTCGATGCAAAACTGTATCATGATTCAAATCGGGACCTACCTCTTATACAAACAGGTCCACCCATATATTAAATTAATTTTTTTCTTTAATGGGGGGTCTGCTCGTGTATGTGACAGACACTGATTAGAATCCTGATATAAAATTGCATTAAAACTCCTGATTGCAATATTTTTTCATGATCCCGAGCATCCGTTTGATTGTTTTTTTAATGTGAAGGATATGTTATGCAGCGAAGACGATAGATAAGATGGATAATGAGCATAACATTAAAAGAAAGCATGACTTACACATTATTTTGCAAAAAGAAAAGAGAAAAAGAAAAAAGAGTAATTAGATACACAACACTCTAAATATTATTATTTATCAAAATAGCATCCCCATTCATATAATTTTTAAACTTTCACTCAAATATCAAAATTCACAATAAAATTACACCTCATATTTTTTATTTTTATCAAATTCTTAATAATTCGATACAGATTAGTATATCAATTTGATAATTCAAAAATAAACAAAATTAAGTGATAATGCCTAAAGAAGTGGGTAATTATCTCAAAAAAAGGGTGAGAGAATATCCTAAATCAAGTTTTTTAAAAATAAATTTTAAGTGTCAGTTTGGGGTAGTTTATTTGGTGCGGTGGCGTTTTGAAAATGCATCAGGCTTGTTTGGATAAATTGCATTTTAACAATTTATTTTTCAAAACGTTGATAACAACGTTTTCACACTCACCTATCTAGGTGCAGTGACAGCTTTCTAGATACGGTCTCGCTAATACAAAAAAATAAAAAATTATAATAATCACCGAATCTAGCTTATCAACAACTTATTTTTAATCATCTTATAAACAAATTATTTAATTAGTTGTAGCTGCCCCAAACAGATCTTAAATTAGAAACATGTCATGGACATAAAATACCTCAAAAGGAGTTTGCCTTAATTTTGCTATTTTATCATATTTTATAATCAGCATTTTGATGTGTTAATGCATAAATATATAAAAACAGGTGGTATGGATGTAAATAACTATTTTTATTGTACATTTCTGCTAAATGACAAAAATGAGAGGACGGTTAACGATCAGGTTTTCCCCTTATAAATTAAATACATAAATTTACTTCCGAATGCTGGCTTATCCTTTCCCTCCATTTTCTTCCTCGACTGAAACGCAGCCATTACCGAATTGGACATCTTCTCATGGAAGCTTTTCACTGCTTCCTGCCCATCAGGAAACCCCCAAACCTTCTGTACTCCCCAGAAACCAGCCTCTTCCGCCCGCCCAAATCTTGGGTTCCGAAGACTGCGCACATCTTGATCCCTAGTTTGGCCGACCAAAGAACCAAGTTGAACACCATCGACGCTAAGGCCAGCGTATCGGCTTCTTCTTCCGAAGAAAAACCCGTGACATCCGAGCCTCACATTCGCTTCCGTCGAAGAGAAGGAGGGACTAGAATTGAGGAGGAGCTACGGGAGGCGGCGGAGGAAGCCCTAGAGTGGCGTTCAGTATGTTCGCAGATGGCTACTTTTGCTCGGACGGCCGCTGGACGCGAGTTTTGCCGGAGCGGGAGGCTGCGGATCGGCGGGGACAAAGCTGAGAGCCAGAAGCTCTTGGATCAAACGGCGGCAGCGGTACTGCTACCAGAGAAGTTGGACTTCTCCGATTTTGATGATGTGACTGAACTTGTGATGTCGGCGGTTGATGGAGAGCTTCTCACTGTTCGGGAGATATGTGCTGTTGGGAGGAGCCTGACATCTGCAAGACGGATTATGGAGAAATTGCTGCGGGTTTCATCAGTCGGGGAGACGTCTTCTGAAAGGTTAGCAATTCTTTCCTTGCTGTTGGTTGTTACCTCGAAATGATTAAGTTGCTGCTTGATTGCTTAGTTCATGTTACGAAGTTCAAGCATGATGCTTTTAAATTGGCAAATGTCTTCAGTATTCAATTGCTACTTTAGCATGTTTACCTGATTATGGTCTCCGGTATAATTATTTATTTGGGCAATTAGGTACATAACACCTAAAAATTAACTATTTACAAGCTATAATTCCTTTATATTCATTTTTAAATTTGTTACCTAGATACAACTTCGTAATAAAATTACGACTTTTTTTTAAATTTGTGAAATTATCAATGGTTTGATGGTTGCATGCACAACTACATGATTTTTAAGTTAAAAAAAAAATGACATAAATGTTAGTTTTAGATCTTACGAATATAATTCCCCTTTAAATTTCTCTGCCTCTGACTTGGGAATTGTATGAGGTTCTCTATGAATTCATTTGTGAACAGGTACTTTCCTCTTGTTGATATACTTCAAAACTGTGATTTTCTGACAGAATTAGTGAACAAGATGTCATTTTGCATTGATTGTAATCTCTTTGTAATTTTGGATCGGGCAAGCACAAGCTTAGCTACCATCAGATCAGAAAGGAAACAGAACACTGATAAGCTGGAAGAGCTTCTAAAGAAGGAGTCCATTAAAGTTTTTCAGGCAGGTGCTATTGATAGCCCGTTAGTGACCAAGCGTCGAAACAGGATGTGTGTTGGTGTGAAGGCTTCACACAAATCATTGCTCCCTAATGGTGTTGTATTGAGTGTGAGTAGCTCTGGGGCAACATACTTTATGGAACCAGAAGGTGCAGTTGGACTGAACAATGCTGAAATAGAGTTTTCGAACTCGGAGAAAGCTGAAGAGATTGCTATTATGCGAATCTTCACTTCTGAAATAGCAGAGTCAGAAGCAGAAATCAAGCAGTTAATGGGGAAAGTTCTGGAACTAGATCTTGCTTGTGCTAGAGGTGCTTATGCCTTATGGATGGATGGGGTGTGCCCAGCTTTAGTTGAGGACAATAACAGGGAAAAATCAAATGAAGATACACTCTCTGTTGATATCGAAGGCATTTATCATCCTTTGCTCCTCGGCCCTTTTCTTATATGTTCATCTTCTACCTTGTCTTCATCAGTTGGGAGCCAAAAGTTGTTCAGCATGGAAAACGGAGTATCAGAAATCAGAGCTGAATCTCCTGTTCCCATAGATATCAAAATAAAACTTTCCAAAAAGGTGATTGTGATTTCAGGACCAAATACTGGAGGAAAAACTGCAACCTTGAAGACCTTGGGCTTGGCATCTTTAATGTCAAAAGCAGGCATGTTTCTTCCAGCAAAGAAAAAACCTAGGATTCCATGGTTTGATCAGATTCTTACAGATATTGGTGACCACCAGGTAGTTTCTCCTTTCGATAAAGATAACTTGTCCATGCATTTTGGTGAAAACTTTGTACACAACAACAACAGTAGCAAAGCCTTAATCCCACTAAGTGGTTCAGCTACATGAATCCTTTTTCTCCATTGCATCCTATTTAGTGTCATATTTTTATTTAAAATTTTATTTTTTATTTAAGTCACTGGAGCAAAGCCTTTCTACCTTCAGCGGGCATATCTCACGCATCTGCAAAATAATACAAGTTACTACGAAAGAATCACTTGTTCTCATAGATGAGATTGGAAGCGGTACTGATCCTTCAGAAGGTGTAGCCCTTTCATCCAGCATAGTGCAGCACCTTGCTGATTGTGTCAAGCTATTGGTGGTAACTACGCATTATGCAGATTTAAGCCTCCTCAACGCCTCTGATTCTAGATTTGAAAATGCAGCAATGGAGTTTTGCATGGCAACCCTGCAACCTACATATAACATTTTGTGGGGATGCAGCGGTAACTCCAATGCCTTGAGTATAGCTAAGTCGATTGGTTTTGATCAGAAAGTGCTGGATCGTGCTCAAGAATGGACTATGAAGTTAGCTCCTGACAAACAAACGGAATGGCAGGGTTCACTTTACCAATATTTAGCGGAAGAGAGAAATGTGTTGGAGTACCAAGCAAAAGAAGCTGCTTCTCTTCTTTTAGATGTTAAAAAGCTTTACTTTGAGGTATTTTATAACTAGTCGATAACAAAAAATATAGTCTGGTTTTTTGTTTAACTGCAGTTGAATTACTTATTGAGTGAAGCTTTCTGGGTAATTTTCAAAAGTCAAATTTATAAATTCCATGTGGGCATACATTTACAGTAGCTTTGTGGTCTTTCTTTTTGACTGAAGCTGTTGCACTCAGTTCTTCCACTCTATCGTGAGGTTCAATGATGATAAATCAGGTCACAATTTATCCAAGTACATCGATTTTTTTTATTTTGTCTTTCTCCATTTTTTCTCAACAAAAGTTGAATCGGGAAGCCCTTCAGTAAGCTTTAGGCTGAAACTGCATTCATATTGCTTGTTGTTCATAGACAGCTTAAGCATACATAACATGCATGAAACCAAGAAAAGTGAGATCGAAGATAGAGATGAAGATGAGTGCAGAAAGTAACATAATCAACATAAATGTTTTTGTTCAATTGCAGCAGATCTATGAAATTAGCAAACTTTTGCAAACAGCAAATTTTCATTTACATGAAGATTACCCATGCAAAGTTTCATTTGCATTTATCAGTGAAGTATATCATAACTTCCAACAATTATACTTGGCATATCTCACCTCTATATTCCTAGCCAAATACAAATTATACCTAATAAAATCTTGGCCTCGGTCAAATAAAAGCATCCTAGTTAACACATTTAGGGAATATAATCCTTACTTTTACAAATAATCCTATTTTGTTTCAATGAAATTATTGGTCGTTTGTGCATGACAAACTATTTCTCTCAATATTTGAGTTATTAAATTTCAGAAGATTCATCTTCATAATGAATCAAATTTATCATAATGAAATTAATAGATTTATATGATTATATGCTTTAGATGCTGCATTAATCTACTATCCCATCGCACTATATTGTTAGGGGATGGAATTAATGGGGGATCAAAGTTGGGCCTAATACAATAGTGGTCAAACTATTTTTAACCTAAATTTTTTAGTCTATGAGAGAGGACCAGCTATTTGATATTTCTACACTGAAACATTTTTTTTTTTCAACAATTGATGTTTGACTATAAATTCAAGATTCTCACGGTTTTATTAATTTTCTCTTACATATGTGTTTTTGTTGAGAGATCTCGTAAATAATTATGATTATGTATCATATTTGTTATACTCTATATTTAGAAGTTTGTGAACTATACGAGTAAACTTAGGGTTCGTTTGGTTCAGCTTACACGTGGTGCGGTGCGGTCATTCGACGCTAATTCGCGTGAAAGCGGGGGGGGGGGGGGGATTCGCTGCTGATAGCTCCGAAATAGCGTGAAAGCGGACCGCGGGATGAACCCCGCGGCCCCGACTTCCACTCGGCTTTTAACATATTTTTTCTCTAGTTGCCCTCGCTCTGTCGCGCCCCCGAACTCCTCTGCCCTGGACCTTCTCGCGAGCCGACTGTTTCTCTTCTTCCTCGACCGAGAAACGATCGAATCCAAGGTAACCTACCTTCGATCTAACTATCATTCTCTCCCGAGGCCCCGTCCCCCTCTTCTTCTCTCTTTCTCGTTCCTTCCATCTCGATTTTTCTTTGATGTGGAATGGTTGAATCTGTTTTTTCGTTAAGTTAAAGGCAAAATGTTATGGTTTCTCTTCCTCTTCTCCATCTCTTCATCTTTCTTCTCGATATACTGAGCTCTTCCTCATCTCCTTCTCTTCCCCCTTCTCCTGTCCCGATCTACATATGGTTCTGTTTGGCTTTCCTGTGGGAAAGATTGTTATGCAATGTAGGTTTAAAGTTTTTTATATCCTAAAATAGTTCTATATGTACATAAAATTGTTATATGTGTCTCTAAACTATTAAGGTCCTTGGCTCTTTCTCTTCTCCCCTTTTCTCCCTTCCCCCTTCTTCTGTCCCGATCTACATACGGGGTTCTGTTTGGCTTTCCTGCGGTAAAGATTGTTATGTAATGTAGGTGTTAGATGAAGATTTGATTGGCATATTACAAACAATGCTTATGCTTTCTTGTTAGATATTTGATGTTTAGGATTGGATATGAACAACATTGCTTATGCTTTTATATGGTAGAAGAATTGATGGAGTGTCTTTAGTAGAGTGTCTTTAGTAGATTTGCAAATTGCGAAAAGCAAAGGAGATTTGCTAAATAATTTTCATGCTTTTATATGGTTGTCAGTCTCTTCTAGTACCGTTTATATGGTTTCTAGAGTGTCTTTAGTAGAGGAATTGTTTGTATTTACTTGTTAGAAGTAAATACATAGACATGTTAATAATTAATAACAACAATTTAATTCATATTAATAATTAATATATAAAATTTATAAAAATTTTATGTCTATTAATCTCATATTTACATAAATAAATCGAAAATTTAAAATAGTTTTAATAAACGAGAGCGAGTTTGGTCGTTTTTACGTTGAAAAAGCTCGTTTCGCAACGGTTTTCTCGCAATGAACCAAACGACGCTGACTTTCCTCATTGCTTCCACGTAGTGATTCGAAAGCAAGCATATCTGAATTGGAAAGTTCGAAATCTGCAGTCGAACCAAACAGACCCTTAGGAATCACCTTTTACTTCCTTCTATGTTAGGGTAGTTAGTTGAATAATATATTTCTCCTTAATTATGGAGATTAGCTAACTTTTTTTGTTGTTCCCAGTTAAGCTCTTTAAAAAGCTGTACATTAATATAGAAAAATAATTTAGCCCTCGTATATTTTTTGTTCGTTGTTTTCATGGTATCAGAGCCATAACATTTTCGCCTGCTGCTCAATCGTCGGGATCATGATCGGCTTCGTTGGTGCAGAGACCTGAAACTCCGCTTTTCATTTCTTCTGCTTCATCGTCGCGAAGCAACTGCAACCAGAGCTCGCTGGGAAGGAAGCGAGAGGATCACAACTCGCTCTGGGAAGGCAACGAGAGGATCAAGTTTTGCTGGCAAGGATCGTGGCAGAGAACCCTCGTGATACAGTTGCTGGGAAGGGAAACCGCACGGTCCCAAACATTGCGCGCGTGGTTGAAGAAGCGATTCCGCATCTCAAATTCCTTTCAGCAGCGAAGGCGGTAATCTTTTGGTTCGACGGGCGAATCTCAGGTTCCTGTTGCACGATCATAGACAGCACGTGCTCGTGCAATTTCACCGTTCTTCATCTCTAAAATGTCTGAAGTCATGTCTATGACAAACCAGCCTCTTCAGCCATCTCAGTCCGAACTTCAAAAAAATACATCTGAAAACCATCACATTCAGATCACTACAATCCGACTAAATGGTGATAATTTTCTTCTATGGTGATAATTTGTTCGCATGTATCTCCGATGAAGAGGAAAGATTAGCTATATCACAGGTGATACTAAGCCGTCCGACGTGAATGACAACTTATGTCATTTGGGATGCGAAAAACTCAATGGTAATGATATGGTTGGTCAATTTCATGACTGAAGAGATAAGTGCAAATTACCAATGTCACTCTACAACCAAGGAATTATGGAAAAATATTTCAGAAATGTACTCTGATCTTGAAAATCAATCCCAAGTTTACGCGTTACGACTTGGGAAAATTTGCCAACTGAGGATTCTGTGACAAAGTATTTCAATTCTCTTAAGTGGATTTGACGGGACCTGAACTTAATCGATGATCATGAGTGGAAATCAAACGATGACTGCAACCAATACAAAAAGATAGTGGATACTAGCCGAATCTTCAAATTTCTTGCAGGTTTAAATATTGAATATGATAAGGTCCATGGCCGAATAATTTGAAGAAATCCTCCGCCTCCAATTGGTGAAGTTTTTGCGGAGGTAAGGAGAGAAGAGAGTCGTAGACATGTGATGTTGGGGAAGAAGACTGCAGGTTCAACTGTGTCGGTGGAGGATTAGCGCTGGCTAATCCTGAAACTCAAGTAAGTAGGAAAACATCTCAAAACCAGCGTGTAGAAGACAAAAACAACCTGCAAAGTGACTACTATGGAAAGCCACGCCATACTCGCGAAAAATGATAGACGTTGCATGGTAAACCATCTAATGATAGGGGAAAAAATTCTGGTGAACATAGCACAACTACAACAAGTGAGACTGAGTCATTTCCACTTAGTAAAGAGCAATTAAGTCGTCTTCTTAAACTGCTGAAATCTTGCTCGTCATCTAATGTTCCTACCGGTTTTATAGCACAAACAAGTAGTAATCCTTGGCTTTATCTGTTCTAGGAAGTGCTACTCTTTGGATCATATATTCAGGAGCCCTTGATCATATGATAAGCTGTTTTCAATTATTTGATTCGTATTATACATGTTCTGGTTCCGAAAAAATCAGAATAGTTGATGACAGTTTTTCACCTGTTGCAGAAAAAGGAAATATTAAAATTTTAGAAAAAATCTCTTTGAAATCAGTCTTACATGTAATCTTCTTTCCGTTAGCAAATTGTCTAAAGACTAATTATTTCATTTTTGTTTCTCATTCCAATTGTGTTTTTCAGGACTGGAACTCGGGAAGATGATTGGAACTGCTAGAGAAATAAATGGGCTATACTACTATGATGGAATTGATTCTGCGAATTAAACAGCTCATGTATTAGGTAGTACAGGTTCAAGCTTTGATTATGATCAAGTTATGTTATGACATAAAAGATTAGGACATCCCAACATTCCATATCTTAAATCTTTATTCCTAAACTATTTAAAAGTATTGATTATTCAAAACTTTATTGTGAAGCTTTTAATTTAGCTAAAAGTCATCGTGTTTCGTTTCCAATAAAATCATATTCTGCTTCAAAACTATTTTATTTGTTGCCTAGTGATGTTTGGGGCCCATTCAAAGTTAACATACTTTATGGAAAAAATGATCTGTAACATTTATCGATGATCACACATGAGTTTACTGGGTTTATTTATTAGAAAAGAAATTTGAAGTGGAACAAAGATTTAAATATTTTTTTCACGTGATAATGAGACTGAATATTTCAACAAATATTTAAGAACATTTATTTTGGAAAATGTACTGCATCAATCCACTTGTCATGACACACCACAACAAAATGGTATTGTTGAAAGAAAAAATAGGCTTTTACTTGAAGTTGCCCAGGCACTTATGTTTTTCATGAATGTTCCTAAATATCTTTGGGGTAATGCACTTATAACCTCCTGTTATTTAATAAACATAATGTCATTTCGAGTTCTGAAATTTAAAACACCTTTACAAGTCTTGAAAAATTATTTTTCCACATTTAAGATAACTGTTGATCTCGCTTTAAAGGTTTTTGGATGTGTTTGCTATGTGCATGCCTCAAATGTGTTTCGCTCAAAACTTGATCCTTATGCTGAAAAATGTGTTTTTATTGGTTATGCTTTCAATAAACGTGGATACAAATGTTTTAGCCCAGTCACATAAACTTTTTGAGAGCATGAATGTCAAGTTTGACGATGATCACCCTTTTTTTTAAATAATTTTCTTCAGGGGGAGAACTTAGTTGAAGAAAATAATTTTTGGGAAAATACCCATTTCTTTAACTAATTTTGATATGGTAATTAGGGTCAGCACTACTAATCCTATTTTGCGAGATGTTACTTTATCAGAGACAGGGGGAGAAGTACTTCCAACATGTCATCCAGTAAATCATAATCCTTAACTTGAGCTGCAGGCTTATACTAGGAAGAAATTTCATAAAGTTACTACATCCCCAGTTATTCTCTCAGCATATGTTTAATCAGCTTTGTCGAATAATGAGCCTACAACTCAGAGTAACCTTCCCTCTACTTACACTCATTCTGATCTTGATCTTCCAATTGCTTTAAGAAAAGGAATCCTAATAGACACGAAACATCCTATCACACAATACTTGTCATATGAAAAACTATTAAAAAATCATAGAGCATTTGTGTCTAGGGTTTCTAATATGCTTGTTCCAAGAACTGTTCAGGAAACATTAGGTGAACCGAGTTGTAGATTAGCTGTGATGGAAGAAATAAATGATTTTAAAAGAAATAACACTTGGAGAGTCATTGATCTACCTAAAGACAAAAAGACGGTTGGGTGCAAATGAGTGTTCACGGTGAAGTTTAAAGCTGATGGAAGTGGGGAGAGAAACAAAGCGAGACTAGTAGCAAAAGGATCTACTCAAACTCATGGTATTGATTACCAAGAGACGTTTGCTCCTGTTGCTAAAATTAACTCCATTAGAGTATTTCTTTCTTTTGCATTTAAATTCAACTGACCACTTCATCAATTTGATGTAAAGAATGCTTTTTATAAATGGAGAATTGCGAGAAGTATATATGTACCTGCTACCTGGATTTGAAGAAAAATTTGGAAAAGACAAAGTGTGCAAATTAAAAAAGTCTCTGTATGGGTTAAAACAATCTCCTAGAGCTTGGTTTGAGCGTTTTGGTGATGTTATCAAGAGACATGGATTCTCTCAAAGCCAAGCTGATCACACTCTTTTTTTCAAACATTCCATCAAAGATAAGGTAGATGACATAATCATGACAGGAGATGATTCTCTTGAGATTAGCAATTTGAAGAGGAAACTTGAAGTCAAATTTGATATTAAGGACTTGGGAAAGCTGAAATATTTCCTCGAAATTGAGTTTGCAAGATCCAAGGAGGGAATTTTTGTCAATCAACGTAATTATGTACTTGATTTACTCAGAAATAGGGATGATGGGTTGCAAGGCGACAGATACGCCAATTGAACCTAATGTAAAGTTGAAAATAACAACAACTAATGAGGTAATGGACAAAGCACGCTATCAAAGATTGGTAGGGCGACTAATCTATTTGGCTCACACTCGACCTGAAATAGCTTTTGCAGTGAGTGTTGTGAGTCAATTCATGCATTCACCTGGACCTACTCACTTTGAAGCTGTATTCAGAATTTTGAGATACCTCAAAAGAACTCCTGGAAAAGGATTTTTGTTCAAAAAGGGAGAACATCTTCTGATAAAGGCCTACAGAGATGCAGATTGGGCAGGAGATGTAAATGATAGAAGATTACCTCAGGTTATTGTACTTTTGTAGACAGAAATCTAGTTACTTAGAAAAGTAAAAAATAAAGTGTGGTGGCAAGGATTAGTGTTGAAGCAGAATTCCGCTCAGTGACACGTGGATTTTGTAAAGTGTTATGGATAAAAAGATTTCTGGAAGAGTTGAAGATTCCTATATCAGCACCTATTAAAGTTTACTGTGACAACAAGGCTGCAATCTCTATAGCTCATAATCAACTTCTACGTGAAAAAACAAAACATGTAGAAGTTGACAAACATTTCATCAAGGAGAAGATTGATAGTGATGTGATATGTATGTCCTACATACCCACTGCTAGCCAAACAATAAATATACTAACAAAAGGTCTATCTAAAGTGCAACACGAGAATCTAGTTAACAAGATTGCCTTGAGTGACATCTTCATGCCAGCTTGAGGGGAAGTGTTGAAAGATCTCGTAAATAATTATGATTATGTACTATATTTGTTATACTTTATATTTAGAAGTTTATGAACTGTACGAGTAATCTTAGGAATCACTTTTTATTTTCTTATATATTAGGGTAGTTAGTTGAATAGTATATTTCTCCTTAATTATGGGGATTAACTGTTTTTTTTTTTCCTAGTTAAGCTCTTTAAATAGCTGTACATCAATATAAAAAATGATTTAGCCCTCTTATATTTTTTTGTTTACTGTTTTCAGTTTTCTATATCTTTTTCACACCTTTAAAGAAAGCTTTTCAACATCACGGGCATCATGCACCAAGCGCACTCAAACACCTGATCTTGAATTTTGTTTAACCATTGTGAAAGCATGAAAGATTTATGAGTCACAAACCACTCAAATCAATTCTTCCCAGTCAAATCGTAAGTTAAATCACATTTTTGCAAGAGAAGAACCTAGCTGGAGAATTACTTTACAAAAATTGAAAATATAATAAATGACATAAGAAATGAGATTTCTTGAAAGTATCTTGCAAGGCAGGAATTTATTGTTGTTTAACATGATATAAGAGGTTCTTAAGAAGAAGAATTATAGGAAAAGTCCCCTTCTATATATTCACTATTGATGGCATAGCTTCCATTTTATGTGTCATTACTAGGTTAAAGTGCTTTCATTTAAACGTTTTCATTTGATTCTTTTGCTGGTCTACCATTTTACTTGGCACATCTCACCTCCAGCTTCTTAGCCAAAAATATATTATAACAAAAAGATCTGGCACCCCAAATCGACTAAAATGCATCCTAGTTATTATAATTATGAAATGTGATCTCTAATTATATCTATACTCTTAGTTCACTGCAATGCAATTATTGGTTATCCAGGCACAATAAGGTATTACTCTCAATATGTGAGTTTTTCCTGTTTGAGAAGACCTATTTTCTTAATGAAGTAAAATTATCATAATTAAAATTGGAATGGTATTAGGATTGCTGAATAAAGAATAGAAAAAAACATGGATTCATGGGCTAAATAAGGAGAAATATTTGTCACGAATTCATTTGCTTAACATAAAAAGAGGAGTGCCACAGATTCGTGTGCTTAGCATAGAATGGAAAGTTCCGCAGATTGCTCTCTCCTACCCGTGAGTTTTGGGTATCAGCCTTAATTTTTTTAATTTCTAGTAATATGTTTCCAATTTTTTTTTTTTTTGATAATTTTGTGTATAAATATTCATTGAGGGAATGATCAAAACTAGCTTTCTAGCCATTTCTTATTTCCTAGATTATGTTATGTAATAACTGAAGCCTTTGTTATTTATATAAGAATCCTACGCAATAATAGATCAAAGTCCCTCTTAAGCTTTTTCTACTATCAGTCTACATTACTACACTTTTACTATATTGTTGCTCAACTTTTCTTTTTGTAGATCCAAGCTGAGGCTCAAGACCTTAGCACACGTGAGATGGCTCTTAAGGCAACTGAAACCAGAAAGTTGCAGGAGGAGCTAAAATTTGCAAGTTCTCAAATGGAAGCGGTAATCAAGAATTTTGAAGATCTGCTCCAAAGTGCAAACCCAAACCAATTCAATTCAATTATGAGAAGATCAGAGTATAAAATTGCTTCCATTGCTGCAGCTTATCAGCCAACAATTAACAATACATCTGAAGAAGACCAGAGCAATAGCACATATACTCCAAAAATTGGTGATAGAGTTTCTGTTAAGGGATTTGGTGATAAAGTGGCTATTGTCATTGAAGCGCGAACAGAGGATGAGACTGCCATGGTACAATGCGGAAAAATAAAAGTTCGTGTGAAAAAAAATGGCATGAGACCAGTCCAAACAAGTACAAAGAATAGGACAACTAGTTCAGGCCTTCCATTAATAGAGCAGGTGAGCATGACATGAATTCTGAGGTGATTTTGAAGAATCATCACCACTTACCACCCAAACTTCCACAAATTAAGTGTTTATTTGTGATGGCTTTCTATCTACATTGTGTTTCAAACCCCCATCACAGTTATATTTTTCTTGTTGCTCTCAATAAATTTTATAGTAATGAGCTGTTTTTTACAACCAGATATGTTAAAATATCGGGCTGTAAGAAAGTTATTTTCTGATTTTTTCAAAAAAAGAAATATAGTTAATTAACACCTAAACTGCGCAAGATGCAAGCTACGAACGAGGCGAGAAAAGCGGGACGTAGAGTGTTATCTCGCACGGGATCCCGCGATCTCACAATCCCGCATACACCGGATCAGCAGGATTCCATAATCTTGTGATCTCGTGATGGACGTGAGATGGGATTTCTGTGAGGTAGTTGTATTTTCCCGTTAAGCTGCTGCCACTAGATCATCATGTCCCACTTTTTATGTTAATTCTTTTGAATTAGGGTTATTTTCTAGGAGGAATGACATTTGTGTTTGTATTTTCTATTTTGAATAGACTTTTGTTTTGTTTGAGAGTTTTGGAGATTGTAATCTCTGGTTTATACCTGTGGAGTGTTGTATCATATTCTTTTAGTAAGTGGTGTGTCCATAGCTTGTATAAAAACCCGTTTCATGGTTCTCCTTGCTGTTTTTAGACGGAACAAACGTCGATTGACGCCTATCCCTAGCCAAAAGATATCAAACTCTCATAATTAATTCCCGCGTTGATCCACAATTACCTCACCATGAAATCCGCTTCCCATATACCCTTTAGGAGCCTTAGAATGGTATTATCTCGAACCAGAGCCCGAGAAACTCTTACTTTAAATTCAAAATTCCCAAAAAAAAAAAAAAAAAAAAAAAGAATCCCACACTGCCCAAACCATTCCCACCCCATTTCTTAACCCTAACCCTAACCCTAAATTTTCAAAGTACAACATTTCTATCTCCACCGAAATTCAACCCCGACATCTATCATTAAAACCTAAGGCCTGACCAACCTTGATTTGCAATCTTACATTCGCCATAAACTTGATCGGGAGGAAATGACGCCATGCTACCAAGGAGAAATTCTCAACAAGACGTGTAGAAACTTACTATGGAGGATATTAAGCTGAAAATCTTCCAACTATATTAGAGGCTTATCACCTTTGAGATGAGAAAATCAGGTGAGTTCATTTGTAGCCACGACGGTGACTCACCAGATCGAGAGGAAGAAATAAATCCCCACTCCCACCTGGTAGTTTCTAGTTATGAAGAAGCAATACTTTGGCGATTTGGCATGGAATATCAAAATCGATGTCAAGATTTTAAAGTAAAGGGGTATTTATCGAATTTTGATGGTCGCATAAATCTAAACGAATTCATCAAAGTGTTTCAAGTATTAGAACGAATCTCTGAGTATATATGCGTTCCATCGGGACAAAATGATAAAACTAGTCGCCATTAAGTTAAACAAATTTGTATCTTTGTGGTGTGAAAACCTGTAGCTTCTTCGACGTGGCAAGGGAAAATTAAAATCATTATATGGTCCAAAGATGAAATGAGAGATGAAACACAAGTACCTACCAGTTTATTGCAGACTCGATATGTTCTTGAAACTTCATCATTTGCAGTAACAATATCTTTTAATAGATGAGTACATAATAGAGTTTTAGCCGTTTATATTGAAATGTGAGCTATTCGAGTATGAGGAAAACGCCATACCTCATATCTAAGGGGATTGAGATTATCTATTCATAATGTGGTACAACTGCAACATAATTGGACATTACAAAATTATTCAAAACCCAACACTGAAAGTGGAGAGACAACATAATAGTATCAGGTCAACACCACTCTTCAAACAGTGTTCATCCATTGGACCGCCCAGTGGAGCATCTCAGTCGACCCTGCTTGAGACAAAAATTAGTTTAGAGTGGAGAAAAGTCGAGAGCTCTAGCACTCTTACATCCGTCCCAGTAAAGAAGTGCTTCAAGGGCCACGATTTTGGACATAGTGTCTTTGATTGCTCAATTAGGAGGGCAATCTCATTCAATAAGCATGAAGCAGTTGAAGAAACAAACAGTGAGACATGATACACGAAAAAGGTGAGGATATAGAGGAGGAATATCAGCTTCCAACTGATGCGAAAGAAATGCTAGTGAGTATAGCTTAGCCTATGAGAAAGACTCCTACATGATTAACATTGATAGTCCTAGAATAATGAGTTCGAGGAGTCAACACCAAAAAATCGATAGCTTTTATTGAAGGAGTCGTTGGATATCTTGACCGACATTTAACCACTTTGGTGGTTGCCACTGAGAGTGGTCCAGTATGTCACAGATTTCATTTCCGAGTTAATTCCTACTGACAGGTTGTATTGGATGCGCCCGACCAAGTACAAGAATTAGGAGAAATATATTATATATTTAATGAATCAAGAGTTGGCTCGTGAGAATACTCGTTTATTTGTAGTTCCACCGCTGGTTGTACCTTAAAAGAATGAATGTTTATTCTACCAGGATAGACTTCGGAAAGACATATATGTTTTGTAGTGACTTGAAATGGACGTGAGCATAAATTTTGCAGTGGGATTGCCACAGACACAACAAGAAGATGAATTGGTTATGATCGTGAAGTTCATTCTAGAAACTTCTAATGAAGAAGGTGAAGCCTCTGTAACTCGGAGAGAATGATGTGGGACCCTGTCAGAGATGCGAGCAGCGAGGCAAGCAAAGTAGGACACATGGGGCTATCTTGGGTGGCATCCCGCGATTTTACAATCCAGCTTACACCAGATCGACATGATTCTACGTTCTTGCGATCTCATGATGCACGAAAGATAAGGTTTTCGTCCCGTAGTTAAGGTAGCGGCATTTTTCCTCTAAGCTGCTGCCTCCGCCAGGCCATTGTGGGCCCATTTTTTGTTCTATCATATTCCTTTTGCAAGTAACATGTCTGTAGCTTGTATAGGAACATGTGTTGAACTTTCTCGGCATCCACACCCCTTCATTTCGTGGTTCTCATTGTTATTTACAGCCCGAACAACTTCTAACTGATGCCTATTCCCGTCCAAATGTCGTCAAACTTATAATTCATTCCCTCGCTATTTCACAAATCACAATTACCTCCATGCAAAATTCGCTTCCAAATACCTTCTAGGAGAAAGGTATCAACAGCTTTTTAAGAAGTTTTCATCATAACAATTTTACAAACTTTACAAAAAATTAGAGCCACCTCAAATAGGCTCTAAACCCCAACACCCCTAATCATAACCACCCCTTAAAATAGGAAGGAAGAAAGAAAAACTACTAAAAATCTGCTTCAAGTATGCCCAAGCAAATGCATGTGCACGCTAGGCCTTCAAAGACATCTTTGTAGCATCAGCTTTCTATTTTTTTTTGGATTATTTAGAGAAAAATTGCCAATGACATGATTTCTCTTTTTTTTTTGTTTGAAAATTTTCATCATATAGGCATTATTTCAATTCAACTAGTGTATGATTTTGCTGTCTTTTCAATGATTTTCACGTCATTTACAACACAAAAAAGGCCTTAAAAACATCTCTTTTGTTCACTTAGGTCCCTGAGATTAGCCCATGCTTCAGTTTAGCTCATGCTTTTGAAAGTTCTTCATTTAGGTCCCTCTTTTTACCATCTGCCTGCACATAGTTCTTCACCATGATGGAAAATTAACAATTCAACCAAGACAGGGATCTATTTTCAAGGGCATAGTTATTTGAGGGAACCAAGTGAACTGTATATCGATTTATTTTCTCATTAGAAATTGATGAATATTATTCTGTATGCTCTTGCAAGGTGAAATGAACACGTTAATGGTGAAATTAACAAAAGCGTTACTGTAGGCACCCATATGAATAGCCTAGACTAGGTCTTCAATGACCATAAAATTTTTAGCTCATGCAACTGAATTTATGGAAATTATTCTTTGCAGGAACAAAAACAGCATTTCATAGAAGAACGCCTAAAGGATGAACAGAAAGATGGCGAGGTTTCTTTTGGGCCGGCAGTACGCACATCGAAGAACACAGTGGATTTGCACGGCATGAGAATTGAAGATGCTTCATATAAGCTTCAGATAGCCATTGCAGAATGTAAATCAAACTCTGTTCTCTTCATCATTCATGGGATGGGTACAGGCGCTCTCAAGGAGAGCGCGCTTCGCATTCTTCGAAACCATCCTCGCGTCGTTAAATTTGAAGAAGAAAGCCCGATGAACTACGGATGCACGCTCGCTTACATCAGGTAGAAACTGTTCTGAATTTTCATTGCTCCTCCTTTTTGTCAGATCTCCAAATAGATTGTTTCTGGCAGGTGGTGCTTGTCTTATTGTGAGGATAGCTTGACTGCTTGTTTAATAGTTATGATGCAATATATCTTTTTAGAGAAGATTTTAAGGAATTGGGATGTTATAATATTCATACTTCTTTTGTTGGCTAGAAAATTCGCTACACTAGAGAGAGATATCCAAAACACACCAATAAAAGAAAAGTTATGGGAGGAGATATCGGTATTTTTTATGTGGACGAAAACTTGAAAAAGGAAGAAATCACGAGTCCTAGTTTAATTAAAATAATCCACTGCATAATTAGGTGTACAAAAAAATTTTTTTTTCCTCTTAAATAGAATAGATAGGATTATAAAAATTGATGATCACAATCTTTAAAATTGTAGTTTGATTACAATATCGATGATTGGGCTATATTGAGAAGGGAGATTTGGACGAAATTGGGAATCAGGAGGGGGAAGGATGTAAGTGAGGGTTTCAAGCCGAGAGGGGTAGCCATGCCGGAAGCCATGACGAAGTCGTATGCAGCAGGCCGTAACAAAAGGCCTTCGAAAATTTAATTTTTGGGGCCTTTACTTGTATTAAGTATTATTTGAGGACTTTCATATGTAGAAATCCGTTAAGATAATCCACTATAAAATCAGAAGTATAAATATCCTTTTTTTCTCCTTAAATTAGAGAATAAAAATTGACAATAATAAGTTAGAATTGTAGTTTGGCTACAACATTCATGATTGGGCTACAAAAACTGTAGGTAGTAGATAATAACATGCATAGTAGAGTTACTAAATTTGTTATTAAAATTATAGTTGGAGGTTATAACAATTGAAGTTGGCTAAAAAATGTAGGCGGTGCTTGAAACCTAGTGGTGGTCGACGGTGACCACTGATTGTCAGTGCGAGATTGTGGTTGATAGTGAACTTTGATTGTTTAGGGTGTAGGGTTTAGGGTTACCCTAAACCTGTTGTTGGTGACAATCGACAGTGTTTTAAGAGTTAAATATTTTAGTAGTCAACCCACTTTTTCTCTTATCTCTCTCAAGTTAAAATGATGGTTTATTTATAATTTTGAGGGGCATTTTGGTGAGTTTATTTAACGTCCTAAAACACTTTATTAATCATTCCTTATTGATTTTCTTAATCAAGTGTAATTCTTATAATATTTAAGCTCCAAAATTAAATGCTTACAGGCTCTTTCAATTTTTGTCGTGGAGCTGGTTAACTTGACTATAAGTATATAAAATGTTATGATCGTTTAACCTTCTAATTGATGCATTATTGTCTTTGGCCATGCAAAGTATTTGATGTGAACTCATTTGAACTCGAATTGAATCACTTGATGTCATTAGGCTCATCTTGTTGAGATATCAGCATTGACTATAAACTTATTGAAAATCAAAGCCTATATGATGTTTAATTTAAAATGTTTCTAATTCAATACATCAAGATTCATGCCTAATAATAAAAATTGATGGCACATCAAGTTCTACAATTACTTTTAGGAACATTTACATACATACCACTCAATTCCTACATATTTATATATCTAACACCTAAATTTATTCTTTCATGTTTAAATCACCCAAAATTTTCTCACTTTTAATTTTCAAATGTGACATCTTTCCGTGCACGGGTAAACTTGAAAAGTGATGAATATATGTAAAAAAGGCATAATTGTAAAAATCAAAATTAATAATTATTAGGAATTGAGTGCCACGTATGTAAATCTCTCTTGCTTCTGTACATTGCTGACTAGGTTGACCCTTACCCGCTAACACAAATGCCCTTTGGGTACAAATATCTTACGTGAACTATAGAAAATTTTTACTAAAATGACGATTAAATATTTTTAACTAAAAATTTTGATATTAAAATTTTTGATAATTTGTAAAGTTTTTATCATAAAAAAAAGATGTAAATAAAAGAGTCAAAACTATTTGCAGTCATTTTATCCCAAACTATTCCTTTTATTCCTCTAATCCAAAAATATGTATAAATCAAATTTCACCATATTATTTTGAACACATTCATAATCCAAACAGTTCAAAAATCATTTTTGATATTTATCTCTTTTATCAACCAAAGCTGTTTACTTAATAAAATTTCCAATAATTACAAAATTATGCACAGCATAACAGTAAAAACCAATAAGTGGCTTAAAAAATAGGGGGACAATTACATACAGACCACCCAAAATTCAGTATTTATAAATCACCCACCATCCATTTTTCAAATTTTCACCCCCAACCCATATATTTCATTTTTATCAAATTCTCAATAGTTCAATCATGGCACATGTAAATATATCGGTGAGGATGGGTGGTTAATTTGTAAATACCAATGATTTGAGCAATTAGATTCAACTATCAAACAGCAATCTTAATCTGCATCAGCGACATCCATACAACATTATTCATAAAAGCCGATTATAAATAACAAATTACAATAATCTGCATTACCATTACTCATACGTGCAATTCTTACAATAGATAAACATTGACAATAAAAAAAAAAAAAATGCCTTAAATCTGAGCAATGCTGCAACAAAAAAAATGAGCACCCTCACAAGCCCAGGAAAGAAGGCAGCAACAACAAACACAGATCAGAAAATTTCAGGAAGCTCTGATTCTGCCAGAAGACAAATGCTCAACATACATAAGTTGAAGATGAGAAGAAGTTCAAGTTCCCTGGGTTAGTCTCTGCATCTCGGCTTGGCCGTCGAGAGTCTCCATGAGCAAGGGAGGGGCATATTGAGCACTACCTTGGTGCTCATCTGCATCCTGGCAGAAGGAGAGGATGACGGTGTCGATCGACATCTCGACGACTGAAAAGAAAAGTGTCGCGACGATGTAGCCCAGTCCCCAGCACACCTGAATCGAATGAATGATACATGAGTGTTTTGATTACATGGTAATCTGATGTGCATGAGGCATTTACATAAATAGAATATATTGCTAATGCACTTACATATCTAGCAACTAAATTTTATTTTATTTACATCTATAACTCTCAAAACCATTCATATCACATATAAAATATCACTCTTTTAACTTTTAAACCATTTTATGCATAGGTAAGGTGGGCATGTATGTAAAAAGTGAAGTTTCGATGTTAGATATGTAAATAAATAATAATTGAGTGGCATGCCTGTAAATGCCTCTTGAAATTAGTGCATGTGTAAAGTGCTTTCTACATAAAATATAAAGACTCATAATTCTGATGATGAATGGAGTTGGCAAATGAGATTCATGGCGAGTTTCTTGCATTCCAGTATCTATTTCAGTTAATTAATCAAATGCTGAAGTACAATTAAACCCTTCTATTTTTAAATAGTTTATCATATAATGCCATCTATTTTTGTGCTTCTATTTTCTATTATTTAGTTTACATCAAGTGTAGAAAATAAAATCCTGAGAACTTTTATTGCTTTTTCTTTGCACACAAAGAAAGAAAAGATAAATATACATCTCCAAAGGCATTACAATAACAACAAGACTTTGTCCTACTAAGTGGGTTTGGCTACATAAATCAAGTTTTCTCCATTGTCCTATTGAATGTCATATTTTGCATTAGTTCTAATAAATTAAGATCATTTTTTATACAAAATGTGCAAGTCCTTTTAGTTCTACCTCTACATTTCTTAACATAAACCAAATTTAAAATATCTACTCTCTTAATAGGGTTATCAGATCGTCGACGTTTAACACAATCAAAATATCTAAGACGACTCTCTCTAATCTTGTTTGTCACAAGAGCTACTCCAATCCTTCCATGGACATGATTCATTTCGCATTTTGTCTCTAAGTGTAAATCCACTCATCCACCTGAACATTCTCATCTCAGCAAAACTTAATTTGATGCTTCTCTTTTACAAGCCAACATTTTACACGATAAAGCATTGCAAGTCTCACCACCATCCTATAAAATTTTTCTTTGAAGTCTAAGCGGTACTTTTCTATCACACAATAGGTTTGATGAATTCCTCGACTTCAACCATCCAAATTGAATTCTATTAATAATATCACTTTGAATAATAGACCCGAGATATCTAAAACATGCACTCCATTTAATGGCCTGATCAACGATTGTTACAACCTCACCGCTCCATGTATTGAACTTTACATCTACTCAAATGAAATTCTATAGATTCTAAAGTTGACCTCAATAAATCAAGCTTTTCTCAAACTCTCTAGTTTTATCCACAAGAAGGATATCATCAACGAAAAGCATACACGAAGTACATCGTCATGTAAATGTCCAATAAGAACATCCATAACTAAAGCAAAAAGACATGAACTTAAACGATTGTTTGATTTGCTGAAAAAGTAATGCAATGTAAAATAAATACAATGCAGGAGTAATGTATTGTATTTAAAATATTTTGGAGTTGTTTAGTTTGTTGTAAAATAAATGAATGATTTCAATTTTTTTTTTTTTTGTTTAAAGTAAAACAAAAATAATATATTCCAAAGTAATGTATATGCCAACTGCTGCAGTGACTAGTATAACTAGGCAGTGGCGACGGTCTGCGACAACAACCTGTAGCCAGCACTCTAAAGAGGTGGACAATGGTGAGCGGGCGATGCCGACAGGAATGGCCAGCGGGTGGCCGTCTGTGGTAGGTGGTGGTCGTGGTTGGAGCAATGGCCTGCTAATGATGCCGGTTTGCAAAGAGGCGGACATCACTTTACATTGTGTTTTAAATTCGGCCTAATTCCAAATTCAGAGAATGTGCTAGGGAGCTGAATTTCAAATACATTGCTATTTTACATTGAAAATTTGATCCTTCCATATTTTTAAAATTTAATCCTAATGCTACCGACCAAATAGTCGCTAAAGCCGTTCTCTAATGTAATCCAACTGAAATGGAAAAATATCAATCATCCTTGTGTTTAAACATAAGTAGCAACTCTAGTATATATATCATTAATGACTTGAATATAAGGAACATCAATACTTTCTTTTTCTAGAACTCTCCAAAGTACATCCGCCTTTTAAGTGCCCCGATCTAATTTTAAGACTATATTTCTTTATATTTTTATATTCCAACCCTTCATCTAAAAATATAACATCAAAAATCGATGTTGAATATTTAAAATTTTACTTGAAATGACCTTACAATCTTTACAATCTCGAAAAACTATTTTTTCCCAAAAGAATAATCAATTTGTGTTTTATTAGAGCATTTCGTATAACTGATAATATTTTCATCTATTTTTTTAAAATAAAATATTAGCAATACAAAAATCATAAGCTAGAATAAAATTTTATATGACTATACTTTCCTCATTAGTCACTTAAAAATCATAGTTACCATAAATTCTTCTAAAATTTTCTACCACTCCACTAATATGCATTGTAAAATCTCCTCTAATAACAATTCTTTCTTCAAGAAAAATCATTTGTATAACTATTTTAGGTCATTTCAAAATATTTCTTTTGAACATATATCCAAAATTATTGAAGAAGCATACACATTTATAATGTTAAGAATCTTAGTATCAATAACAATCTTTAGACTTATAATTTCATTTTCAATTCTATTAATTTTTATACATTATCTTGCAAACTCTTATCTATAATTACACCTACACCACTTCTAATACGACTCCTACCTAAATTCCAAAGTTTAAAACCAAAGTTATTAATCTCATTAACATTTTTACAAACTCATTTAGTTCCTTGAAAGTATAAAATATTCATCTTTCTATGAATCATAATATCTATTGATTCCATTAATTTGTTTATGAGTACTTATATTCTAAGTTAATATTTTAAAATTAGTTTTATGGATAAACTTTTTATCACATTCATCCATAACGTGGGAACTCTTATTTTCTTAGTACCAAGGTGGTGCAGCTACCATTGCATGCTTTTCATTGTATTTAAGCGACACAATAGGTTGTTTCTAAGAGATATCTTAGCATTTACACAATGATTTAAAGAAATCATATCATAATTTTTTGATAAATGTTATATTGGTTGTTAATTATCTAATGCAACACTCCACTTATCGCGTTCGGGTTGGGATTCGGCAATGGTGTTGTTCCATAAGACATTATAAAATAAGAATAAATAAAGATATGACTTTTGAACTGTTCCGTAGAAAAAAGACACTGATCCCAAACAAAGCCCGAGTGAATAAAGAAATTTCCAATATGTAATAGCTTGGCTAAAGTGTCAAATTTGATGGTCATTATGAACTGTTTAAGGATATTAAAAGTTTTAAAAAGAAGAGATAAGCAAAAAAAGGCTCAAACTGCCCTGATATTTTTTTTTCTTTCTTTCTACTTAAATGTCCTATATCCTTGAGAATTTAGGTAGAGCATTTATTTTCTAAATTAACTTGTCTTCCCATCCACATACAAAAGCGATCAAAGTACCCAAATACATTTTATTTCCCAACTACATGCCATACCCAAAACAATTATAAGAATAGCCATCAGGAGGACCCGTTCTAGAGTAAATAATAAGCTTGAGAATGTATATACATCAAATATTCAACAGATGAAGCACATGAAGGCTGCATTACCCTAATTAACCCTATAGTAGCTCTTCAACCAATAAAACACGCCAATATAGTTGATCAATTTCTAAAATTTTTTATATAGCTGCAGTAAAGTATCTCTGGCACAAACCATAATGAATTTCAAACAATGCATCAACTTAAATACATAAAAACAATTATCCATGACAATAAAATACACAAGTTATCAAAACTACCAACCAGACACATCTGCCAACTTTTCAGCATTCAGGAAACGTGATTCTAAACTTTTTCAACATGCCATACTCCCGGGCTATACCAAAATCAAAATTTGAAAGCGCTTCAAAGCAATTTGCAAGAATCTGTATCAGTTTATTTAGGGGTGGCAAAAAAATAATAGCACTTCAAAGACATTCAGAAAAGAAATAACAGATATTTAATCATATTAAGACAGTGAATAAAAGGCAAGCTAAGTACGGAAATCTTACCAGAACAGGGAACAGAGGAGAAGAGATCCTATTATGGGCAGATTTATATTTGTAAGTGTCCAACATAAGGAACGCAAACAAGGCACAGAAGAGGCTAACACATAACTTTCCAAGAAATAGAATAATATCACCAATGACATTCACTTTTCCTATGCGCAAAATATTATTCATTATTAAACCTGTTGCAATTGAAGAGGCTTTGCAGAATCCTTTCCCAGTAATAGCAATCTGAATGGAACAATTCACAAGAATAAACAAAAAACAAAACAAAAATTTCACATTAACACAAAGTAAAATCTTAAAAAATTTACCATGATGTATGCACTCCTGTTAACAGACCTCAAGATCCAATCTATACATCCAAGAAAACAATTTGATGAAAACAATGTCATTTTCTCTATCCTGCTAACAGGAACAGTATTCACGTACTTCAATCTGCGGCGAAGTGACTCGAGTATAAATCGTATCGACTCGACAATAGACACCACCAAAGAACCGAGAGCAACCGATCCAAGGTTGTACCGCATGAGACGTTTCATGGAAGCAAAAACTGGAAGAAATGGAACCTCTTGCTGAAGAAGAAAAACACAAATCAAGCAAAATGAAGTGAGCTATGAATTAACAGTAACGAAATGTAAGATTTAAATGCTCATGTGTCTTATTATAGTTGAGAAAAGATCCACATCATTTTCCTTATTCTAAGCATAGGGCAGTTGACTCAATTTCATGAATCCTCCATGATGGAAAATGGCGTATATACTCCTATGAATCATAGACTAAACAAATGGTTTGAGAAGGTTCCATTTAATTTATCTAGAAGTGATCTTATTATGAAGTTCAATTTCTCTTTTTGGGGTCTATTGATGAAAAATATTTATGATAATGATGTGTTCTCTATTAGTTTGATTTACCACGAATTCAAAAGTGTGGTGATGGTTGCTTACTGGTTTGGAATTATCTGTTTCTTTTTAATTGTTGCCTGCAATTAATAAAGACGTGACAGTTTCCCAAGGATTTATTTGATATTTGTAGCCTCAATGGTTCCTAATTAAACGACTAATAGAAGACAAAGTCTGGAGTTAAAGTCACGAGGCAGGCCATGGAATTTAGAGCTTTAAGGTTTGTTTCGGTTAGCTTTTTTCATTGCTTCGTTTTTAAAAAAAGTGCTACAATTTTATTTGGCTGCAGCCTTTTTTCTATTTTTGAAAAATTTATATACTGATAAGCAACTTTTTACAAATTGAGTTGATAGAGAGTAATAGCTGTTAAACAAAATCGTCCAAGTTTTTATAAGGAAAAAAAAAAGAATGGCCATAGAAACTTTATTTATTTATTTATTTATTTTTTAATAATAGTTCTACAGCTATTTTTACAGACAGCTGTAGCTATCCCAAGTGGACCCTCCTTAAATTATCTGTTGACAATGGTACTTCTGTCTTTGAATTATTTTTATGTCAAATTGCTTCACGTGTGTGTTGTCAGCAAATTTTGGTGTGTTCTGTTTTGTGAGAATTAAAGTAATATGCTGCTGAAGAAGGAAATCCAAATTAAAAGGCATAACAAAACCATGAAACTATTATGGATTTGCAGCTGTGGGATGTCCTATTACCAATGACCTAAGATCTGAATTTTGGGAATATTTGCAACGAACTGAGATGATTTCATGACAATCATTTTACCAGTCGAAACGTGAAAACAAACAGCCAGTCCAAGTTATATATATAATTGATTTGATTCAATTAAATTTATTCTTCTAATTTTCAATCTTATGAATGCAAGTTAGGTTCGAAATTCTTTCAAGTATGGTACAAGAACGACTATCTAATTCCATTAAAAATAAAAATTAAACTGGTATGAGGCCTAGATTTATTTGCTTGAAGGTATCTTGTTATTAATTTGCTAATGTCCAAATTCAATACAACTAGGATTCTAATTATTTGAATAAATTGCAATTGCTAGTTGATTTTGTGTTAAATTTATTTCATCATTACACAATCATTTGGGTTCTAATTCAGTTGTTTCTAGCTTGCAACAAGTTTTGGTTCATTTAATGGTCTTTAAAATACTAATCTGATATGTCTCAGCACCAAAATCAGCAAACAAACTACGAAGAAACGACATTAGATAAGTGAAAAAAAAAACACAAACAAGGGCTGCTCTTATAAAAATTAAAGGAAAACAAGCAATCTGCAAGGTTGATCTACGTTCGAGAGATAGATCCGCTCTCCCACAGTCCTAGACGTCGCGAGGAATACAACAAGATGAAAAGGAAATAGCTACACAAAACATGCATGAAATTAAGTAAACTCTTGGTTCCTCCCTTTAATAGAATCCTCTCCCAAAATTTCAAACACTTTCCTTCCTAACTTTCCCTCCGAACTCCATTAATTTCTCCTCTTTGCATAGGTGATTATGGTCCCAGTGGACCCCACCCTTCCCTTTCCTTCTTCTGTTGCTCCCCCTATTCGCCTCGCTCCTTCCTGTTGCCAAGATTGGCCCGTATGTGGACTGATTCCACTGTTTTCAACCGGTCCATGGAGGACCGACTCACATATGGGTGTAAAATTACTCCTCTCAAAAAGTCACATTGTCCTTAAGGTGGAAGGATGGAAATTGTTTGTGGATTCATAAGGCTCCCATGTTGTTTCATAGTCTAGCAGCCCCTTCCATTTGACCAATACCTCCTTTGTTCCCCCTACTCCTCGGCGCACTCCTTCGATCTCTAATGGCTCCAAAATCACCTCCAAGTCTTCTGTCAGCATCGACGGCAGTCTAGGTGAGGGTGTATCGTCTTTAATCGCACTTCTCATTTGAGATACATGAAAGACCGAGTGTAGTGCGAACGATGGTGATAACCTCAAACGATAAGCCACTTCCCCAATGTGTCGCATCACCTCATATGGTCCATAGTATCGTGGTGAAAGTTTCTCGCTTCTCCTTCTAGCTAATTTTTTCTGTGGGTATGGACTCAATTTCAAGTAGACCATGTTCTCTGGTTCAAACTACACCTCTTTCATCTGTTCATCCGCTTTCCTCTTCATGATTTGTTGAGCTTCCAGTAATGTTATGTATGAATCATATACGGTAGTTGGAGTTTTCTTTGAACGAAGAGTTGTGTCTCTTCATTAAAGTGTTTGGGGGGAGCAAGGGCGTTTTAGTAATTTATCTACGGGTTTTTATTTGTTAATAGATGTGTAGCCCTATGGGAATCTGAACTGCTATTGTAAATCCTATGAAATAGTGAAGTTCTCCGCTCTGCTCCCGAGGATGTAGGCATTTTTGTCGAATCTCATTAAATCTTTGTTTTATTCTGTTTTGTGTCGATTCCTGTTTTTCTTAGCCATAAATTTCACAACAAGTAAATGCCAATCGATCTCTCTGCTAATATCCTGTTCCTCTCCTCCAAATTTTGATCGAGACTAGATCCTAGTGTGGCACTATGTCCATAATGTACCATACAATGTTTTGAAAGGGTTGGTTTGTGATATGGTGTGGTACGTGTTATACCAATATTTGGCCATGCAATCCATTTGGCCCATAGGTTTAGTGTATCAGATACAAGAAAACACATGTCTCCACACTTCAGTTGACCACTTCCATCTATCAATCGGTCTGAGGATGATATGCAATGCTCCTCTTGAGGAATGTCCCTTGCAACCTAAATAGTTTTTTCCATAAGTGGCTGAGGAACACATTGTCCCTATCAAATACAATCGATTCTGACACCCCATGCAAACGAAACACTTCCCGGATAATCACTGCCATGATCGAGACCACCATTTAGGGATGTCGTAAGAGAATGAAACGTGCATACTTAAACAATCCACGATCATCATAATCATCGTGAACCCTTTTGACCGTGGCAATCCCTCGATAAAATCCATCATCACTTCTTCACAAACCTTCTAGTGGTTGTAGTAACCCTTATGGTGTCGTTGTTAAGTACATGTGTTGCAAGCACACATCACATTTTGCTGCCATGTCCTCCACATCTCTGCGCATTCCCACCCAATAAAGCTCTGCCTTCAGATGATTGTAGGTCTTCTGCACCCCTGAATGTCCCCCGATCGCACTGCCATGAAACTCTTATAATAATTTGAGAATATATTTTGACGACTTGGGTGGCATGAATCACCCCTAGTGGAGCAGCTGCTATCTCCTCAATGCATAGCTTGGATAACTGTTCGAATCCTATAGTAATTCAGCTCCTCATCGCTTTCGCTCTCTTGTCTCAAGGCTTCCCAATCTAGGATCCAGGATGTCGATAGGGTCGTAAATTGGGGTTCCTCCACCTTTTTCTACAATGCGTCAGCTGCCTTGTTCTCCAATACTGATCACTATTGAATCTCAAAATCATACTCCATTAGCTTGGATAGCCATCTCTGATGCTCCATAGTCACCATATATTGTTCCAAAAGATACTTTAAACTCATCTAATCTGTCCTGACCAAAAAATGTCATCCCAACAGGTAAGGTCGTTACTTTTGAATGGCCAAGACAATGACCATCAATTCTCGTTCATATACTGACTTTAGCCTGGATCTAGTCGTAAGAACCTAGCTGAAGTAGGAAATTGACCGCTGATCCTGCATGAGCACTTGCACCCAATCCATATTCTGACGCATCCGTCTCCACAAATGATTTACTGAAATCTGGAAGTGCTAATATCGATAAGCGTGCCTATCTCATCCTTTTGAATCTAGGGGTACCTGTTTGGTATGACGCTAATGAGGACTACCCTCCTTCAATGTAATAGCGTGCTTGTGCTTCCTCGAAGGAGGTAACCCGCTTGGTTGTTGAAAGATATCTGTAAGCTGCTGTAAGAGCTGCTAGACCCCTTTTGAAAACTGTCAACTCTGAATCTTGAATCTTCTCAATGCTCTGCAACTCCACCAAGTAACCATGTCCTGCTCCCCGAATCGACTTGACCATGGTTTTGAGCGACATCATGGTTTTGCATAAGGTAGCATTTCCTCTCAGCACCACCTTCCTACCCTCCACTTAGAACTACATCGTCAAGGAGTTCCAATCCACCTTCATCTCTTCTCAATATTCGCTGCGACTTCATCCCCAATATTATATTTGTGTCACTAAATCAAAAGGAATGAAGTCTTCCACCACCTGTAGGTCATGTAGTATCATAACCAATCCCTTGCAAAATCCCTGACTTTTCTCCACGTCCCTATTCCCATCATGATGTCAAAGCTCCTTGCAGTCACTAGCTTCAACCTAGCTTCTCCACAACCTGAGTTAAGATAAAGTTATGTGTGGCCCTGCTAGCATCACAATAGGTTGTTTCCGATCCATCCCCTTACCTTCACGGTGTGATTAGAGATCCACTATATCCTCTTCTGATCCCTCACTCTCTGTATCCTCCCGAACTAACAGAATCTGAAGGGCATGTTCGCAACGGTGTCCTGGATCTTATTTCTCATCAGAGCGGCACAATAATCCATTTGCTCTTTTATCCTGCACTTTTGCATCTGTGGGGTGCTTGACTCTCTTATTCGAAGTCTCTTTCTGAAATGACACAGTTTGGGTCCTCGGTGTCGTGGTTGTCAAGGTGCTCTTGTTGCCGCCTATACTGGTCTTCTTCACATGTTTCTTGTCCTTCATCATCTGGGAGAGCTCCGTTTCACTCAATCCTCATGATCTCAAGGGCCGGATGGCAGCTCGTATGTCAGGCATCAGGCTTTTCAAGAAGTTCTCTTCCAAACTTGGTGCAAAAATCCCTCTCAACCTCCTTGACAAAAGCTCAAACTTCTCTCGGTACTCCATAAGCAATCCTTAAACTCCTCCCATAAGTGTATCAGATACCTTGCCTCCATCCAGTAGAACCACGCTAAAGCATTCACCTTCAAGCATGATCTTTTTGCCATGAGCTTCTCTTCCTCGGTCAACTCGTTGATCGCAAAATATCGCTACATCCGATACACCATTTATGTGCATCCTCCCTTCGAAGATTGGCATATTTAGTTTGTTGATCCTTGAATCTCCACCCTAACTTCCTCTCCCTCAGAAATTTCCCATGTATCTAGGGGTGAAACTCTCTCCTGTGGTCATAGGCATATCCCACTCGCGAGTCCCTCCTTCCTCCATCATGCTCTTCCGTACCCCTTCCACTATCCCTTCTCCAATTTACAGTCCATCCTCCCCCATTGGAAGTCTCCATTCCCCCTCCTCTCGGAGTCCTAGGGGGGAGGGCTCTTGTCAGTAGATGATATCTTCTTTGTTGTCTTCTTGCTCGATCTTCTTTCTTTTTGACCTGGCCAAGGATTCTCTGATCAAACATTGGTTAGGTTTTGTAACTAGAGAGGTCGGCAAGACCTTGACTTGCATCTCCATGAGTTTTTTTATCATCTCCCGCATTTCTCTCATGCCTTCAAATTCATTATTCATTCGACTTTCGATAGAAGAAAATTTGTGCTTTATGGTAGCGAACCTTTCTTTCATTCCCGATCAGATTTGCTATACCTCTCCTTCTAGCACATCAACTTTCTATTTTGCCATCCCACCAAGATTTATGCTTTGATACCAATTTAATACGTCTCGACGCAAAAATCAGCGAACAAACCATGACGCAAGTGACAATAGGTAAGTGAAAGAAACACAAAAAAGGCTGCTCTTACAAAAAATCAAAGAAAGACAAGCAAGATACAGGGTTGCTCTACTTTCGAGAGGTAGAATGGCTCTCCCACACCCTAGACGTCGCTAGGAAAACCACAGAAGAAAAAAACAGTTGTCACACAAAAACATGCATGAAAGAAAGCAAACCCTAAATTCTCCCATTAATAGAATCCCCTCCCGACATTTCAAAAACTTTCCGTCCTAACTTTCCATCAACTCCCTTAATTTTTCATCCTTGCATAGGTGGTTATGGTTGTGGTGGACCCCACTCTTCCCTTACCTTCTTTTGCGGCTCCCCCTACTCGCCCCACTCCTCCTTGTGGCCAAGACCAGCCCGTCTGTGGGCCGATTCCGCTGTTTTCAGCTGGTCCAGGGAGGACCGGTCCCTGGACCAGCTCACGTGTAGGTGTAACATAATCCTACTTTCAAATACATGATTTACATTGATTACAACATCTTAGTTCATCACAACAGTAAAAAATCACCCGCATTCATATATGGCGCATTTTGGTTGTTAAATTTATTTTAGCAAAGACTTTTGTACAAATTCTAATTCATACCAAGGTTCCTCAACATTTGAAATTAAGGTGAACCTAAGATCCTAGGATGCAGCTCCAATCAAGATAATATCCCAAATAATTTGCGCAATTAGACATGAGACATGGCACGCACAAATCTTTTAGTGCATGTAAAAATAAAAAAAGATTGCACTCACCGATACTTCACCATGAGCCCAATAATACGAAGCAACAGATCCAGCAATGACTGTCGCCGAGCATGCAATAATAAATTGAGTAGCCCAAAAAAATCCAAATAGGTGAAACAAGATAGCAGCTGCAATATGTGAAGTATAATGGATTCTATAGCCACAACAGCCAACACAAGAAACCTGATTGGATTTGAGATCAAATGAACAACAATTGGCATTGCAATCATTCTTGGTGATATGGCCAGAACTGAAAAGATGCATTGCAGCAGAAAACCAGAACATATAGAAGATTGCAAGAATCGCAAATGGGAAAACTGGAAGAACTATGAGAGCCTGAACCTCGCCAATAACCTTTGCAGCTACCTGCACAAAAAATAAAAAGGGAACTTCATATACGTGTCATACAATTCTTATAAATTTGCATGTCTAACACAAAGTTTGATATTCACATTTTTGACACCTTGGTGCTATAAGCCTATGCATAAAAATATGCATTTGACTTTTAAAAAGTTAGTAAAGCCGTATTTTTTATGTGATTCAATCTAAGAGTGGATTGACAAACATGAAGCAACAGAGCGTAACTTGGTTTTGTCAGCATTTTAAAAAAAGGAATTGAATTTTTCCATTGATATTTGTGTCTTTAATGGAAAAAATGAGAATATGTAACAGAAACATATTAGAAGTATCAGAACCAGTTTTGTGACAACCATGCTTACCTTCAGAACAGAAGTTGCCATGAGGATGCGACGAACAATGGCTATTGAAGAAAGGATGGAAATAATCATTACAATTGTCATAAGAACAGCGATAGCGCGGAGATGACTTATTTCCTGGTGACAATTAAAATGTAGAAAATAAGCAAAAATGATTTTTTGAAACGTTATTTTGCTTGAAAAAGGAAACGTACCCTTCCACTAAAACTGAAGTAAGGATCGCTCTCACCAATGACAACTGATACAACATCATGGCCAATCCAACCAGCTAAAACCATGAAATAGATAAGCATGAAAAGTACTTCCATGGTATGAGAAAGAATTTAAATATTAAATAAATGATTAATCAAATAAAAAAACTAAATCAAATAGAACTTGAATACTAACAGTTAGTGTAGAATAACAAAGGGGCTGAGGTTCAGCTATATACACCAATGATCAAATTCATTTTCAATTTGAAAGCTTAAAGCTATAATCGAGTCAACTACTTGGTGTTTCAACTTGCATATTTTTCACCTATCTGATGTTGGATCAAATCTAACACTCATGTGTGCCTTCACAATCCACCCCTTATGTGAGAGAATTCCACATCAGTCAACATTCACACTAGAACAAAACATTCAACACTATCAAATATCAAGCACCAAGAGCCACTAAACTATGTGCATCTATACTGGGAGTTACTTTTAAACTGTTGACACTTAATAGTGATAAAATGGGCCAAAAAAATAAGTCACGGATCACATCAAACATTCAGTCTCCATTGAACCAAGGACTCTACATTTTTAGTATTTTCAGTTTGTTTTAACAAAAAATTACCAAAATTAAGGCTTAATGATCTATGAAGTTTTGTATATTTGTGAAATCTTATGCAACATGCTATTAATTTGCAATAGCTTTAGTTGAGCTTGACCTTCCTATGATTATGGAAATCCCTAGCCTCAATAGCCTAAAACAGGGATGCTAAAGTGGCACCATTTAGTGTCATCACCCACACTATAAGGCACATTAGTAAAGATGCCTCGACAATGCACATCAAGAATTCCAATCAGATAAGAGCCACTTGCCGGTGGTCAAGCCAAATAATGATGTAGTTAAGTCAAGATTATACGAAAAGGACCACGATCGGTATAAATTCATGATCACCTTCTAATTTTCCACCTAAAAATATATTACATTAAATACTAATTGCACACAATTGAAACAAATCTTAAGTCAACGTGACTCATCGAAATCACTATGATAATATTAATCATAGGCCAACCTTGCAAACTTAGCAAACCAACATGGCATCCCTTACAACATTCTTACCAAAGACATGTTAAAATTCCAAACACTCAGTCATATGACCTCCTAACACAACTATAAAAAATACGATAAAAAAAGATTTAGATTGACAACAGCAACAAACTTTTGAAAAGCAAAGATCATCAATGATTATTATAGATCCCATGCCATATTATTCATTCGACTTTCTTCCACTCTCACATCAAAAGTCTCAAAGCTTACAGTGTAAGAAAACCTTCCAAAACAAAAAAGAGGGACAAAATGCAAGGGCAACATATGTTAAGGACTATGAACAAAGGGCGACTGAAATTGGTTTAGATGTACTAATTGTTAAACTCATTTTCAATCCAAAAACTTCAACTATAATGAAGGTGCCAACCGTTAAAGTATTTTTATACTAACAAAATTTCCACCTATCATATGTGAGACTAAACCCAAAGCTGCACATGGAAAATTTTTCAATATCATCACATATCATGCACCAAAAGTCCACTCAATCATGTGGATCAGACATTATTATCAACTTTTTGGAATTTTTAAATAGAATTAGAAAAGCCTTAGGAGTAACAAACCGCATAGACCACTTGATCCTAGCAGGACCTTTGGTTTTGAAACCACTTATTATAGAGTGAATAGAAAAGGACCAGTTACACTAACGATCAAATACATTTTCAACCCAAAAGCTCAAGTCTATGGGGAAGGACCAACCGCTAAGTACTTTTACACCAATACATTTTTTTATATATTCAATGAGAGAATAAATCAAAACTTTATGAGGCTTAATATCAAGCCTCCCACAAATAAGACAAGCGTAAACTTTTTTCAGATGCTTGATTACATTTAGAATTGAAGGTTTCCCATGGATGCCGATGCATTACCAACTTTTTAAGCTCAAGCTGTCCTGTCCCCGCTAAAACTCAACAAGGACATATGTAGAAGAAACGAACTAATAATAATCAACATGGATAGTGCAAAAATACACAGAACAATACCATTCCAATAAATCAGAGGCACATGCTATCATCAATAGTTAAATTGCATAAAGATATAATATATTTTCTACAAGAAATTAATAAAAGATAAAGTAAGTCCTCACCTTTGGCATAATAAAACATTGTAACTGATATTATGAGAACATTGAAGAGAATCACAGTTATCCAAGTCATTCCAGAAACAAAATGACGAATCATTAATAGCCAAATCAAAGATAAAAATAGTGGTACCATCCCTCCACAAACTATCAACACTGGCCAAGCCTTCCCAATATCTGCAACATATCTCTGCAGAATATTGTTTTATAGTTAAGCAAAACTGCTCATCATTTATTTCTAATAAACGAAACGAATAAAGTCAATTTATAGACAAAGAGGTAAGAAAATCCTATTTTCAATACGCAAACATTCCTGTTGCCCCTTTTACAAAATCCATTCTTTCAACTAACTTCAGAAAAGAATTTCCAAGAAATCACATTATCATAACGTCCAGAGAAAAGAATGAAGGAGGTAAAATATATAACATAAGAATTTCCAAAAAAAAAACCACGAAGCGGTGGCTAACCTTCAAGACAGATGACTGAGAATTTATTGCCCTGTGGATTGTTTTATCAATTAATATATTTTCATTGATGCTGACTCCACCCATCTGCTGCCAGTGCCGCATGGATGCATTGGATGCAAGTGCTATGAATTGGCAGCTCCAATAAACTGATATGTTGAAAAATCATTATAGTTTTTAAAAAAGAATTATATAAAGTAGGACAGTTATACAAAATTGGACATCTTGGTAATCCTAAAATGTCGGCACGAAGAAGGACTTTATGATAATAAGTTAAGCTCATGTATGTGAATCCTCGCATACCACTTAATAGATAGCCAAATTCGCAATTATCAAATTTATATTGCCACAAAAGGAAATGAAATAGGCGTTCTAGAGAGAAAATGAATAAGTGTTGGTCTACTAATATTGCCATGCTCACCATTTACGCTTGGAAAAATAACAGGGTAGCAGGGCCCTTGAAGCTGAAGAGAGCTATTTCTCATTCCTGGTGTCAGAAACTCATAGTAATCATAGTCTCTATCAATCCAATCATCAACCGAGATGTGGATGTCTCCATCTGGATAATCACAGACCCAATTGAGACCATCTTCAGAGGGAATAGGACATTCCATTAAGCAGATGCTCCTAGCATCAACGAGTGTAAACTGACTGCCCTTAAGTCCGCTTTCATAAACTTGGTTAGGGTTCATCCAGTATCTAATCTCTAATTCCCGAAGATCTGGGTTAGCATGTTTGTCCCCGCATACATTTCCTTTGTAATCTAATCCATACATAAGCCTAAAAAAGATACTTCCATTTGCTTAGGAAATCAAATACAAAAATTTTACGAAAACTTAAAAAGTAGCAAAATGTCACATTTAAGCTTGAAGTTCAGGGAGAAATAGAAGAGCAGCAATGTAGAGATTTTACAATAGATGTAAGTAATAATCAAAGAACAAAAACATGCAAAAATCTTATATATAACTTAAGAGAAGGACTGAAAAATACAAGAGGAATAAAATACATAAAATGCTAATCGCATATATTAAGTTTAGTAACGTTTAATTGCCCCTGCACTTCGGAAGTTCCATTAATACCAACATACCTTGTCATTAAACATGAACTTCTTTGTTTTCATCTATCTACTCGTCTTATACATAAGTAGATCTATTAGTTGGTATATTTTCCTATATTATTGGTGGATAAAACTTAGAGTGAAACGCAGGAGGGTTGGAGGGTTTATTGGCATGATGACACACACTCAATTGTTCACATAAATGATTATCACAAAAGAATCCGTGGTGATGACCATGTTAAAATTTGACTTTTTTATCCTTTTCACCTCATTTTATTGTTAAACAAAGCTTTGCCTGGTTTGCATGCTTGAATACCCATCCCACATTTCCTTGAGAACTACAATTTAAAATAGACCCACAAAAAACCTAAAAATCAAAACAAAAACCAGAAAAAAATAATAGTAAATTACATTAAGAGTCCAAAATCTAAATATGGTTTAAGATTTCAATAGTAAAGTGTTTGACATCTCATTGTAAAAGATATTCCACAAAGCATTATAAATCGATTCATTGGAATCTCGAACAAACCAACATATCGTTTGCTTGTGTTTTCATAGACTCGGGATCTATTTGGGGAAGTTGCAGCTTGTTTGAATAAGCAGGTATGAAATAACTGCAGAATAAACTGTTATTCAAAAAGCTGCGGTAGCTATTACAATTTTATTTTGTTTTCAAAAAGTCAGACCAACAGCTTTTCAAACAGCCACCACACTTTAACAGCTTAATTGAAAAAAGCAGAGCTCTACCACTTAATTTTTTAAAAAGCAATAAGAAAGCAATTTCCCAAACAGAACTGTGACAGTGGCCTGAAAAGTAAAGCAGACGGAAAGCTATCCCAAGCAGACCTTCGATCACTTAGAAATGAACCTTTTAAACCTAAACACCAGACTATCTGGCTGCCATAGTTTCACAAAGCCATCACCAGAGAGCATACGCCACAAAAACAACAATACAGATACTATAAGTTTCAGTAATTCAGAAAAATTCATTCAAGGACCTGAATCAAACAGTTATAATAACTATCCATTCGTACAAAAGTATTTTCTTTTTTTTTTTCAAATCGAATCTTGAAAGAACAGCTTAACGAGAAACAGAATGAGATGCAGCAAGTAAAATATCTTTACCCGCTCCAGTTCCCCTGTTTACCTAAGAAAAATACATACAACTGAAAAAAAAAAAAATAACAAAAAACATTTTCACCCCTAAATTACAGAAGCAATACAAATTTAACCGCATTAAAATCAATAATTACAAAAAACCACAGCAAGAAACTAAAACCAACCCCATTTCCTACTAAAACCTTGCAATCCTACTGGACCACAAAGGGGTTACTAGCAAGATTGTGAGATTCACCTCAGAGGGTTTCCCTGGTTGAAGCCAAAGCTGGAGTTAACGATCATGGCCACCCAAAAGGTGATGAAGAGAACCAAGAAGACCACATCCCTACATTTCCGGTTGTGCCATATGATCCCTCCCCCCATCGTCCTCTCGCCATCAGCACCACCACTTCCGCCGCTCGCCCCCGAGGGATACCTCCCGATGATTGCCCCAAGCGGCCCTCCTCCCATCGGCAACCCAAATGAACCAGTCAAGGTAGAGAGAGAGAGAGAGTGTGTGAGAAAGAGAGAGAAAGAGACACAGAGACGCACACTCTCTTTCTAAAAAGCAGAAGCTACAGCAGGGGTGGTTTCGCTGGTCTTGCGGTGCATTTGTACCAACAAAATAATGAGACAGAAGAAGGCTGTCGTCGGAGTTCGGATATCGTATCAGTGCGGGCGGAGTTTATGCTATCGTTGTCCTAAGGGACATTGTAACAAAAAGATTTATTAAAGAGAAAGTGAGGGTTTGAGGCTCGTAGATTAAAGAATTTGGAGGGAAGTGAAGGAGTTTATGGATGGCTTAAAAAATTTGACTATATAAAGCTGCTTTTCCGAGGTCCGGAGCTAGGCTCGGTTGTCTGCTGCTGTATTCCTTCCCACTAACTTTTGTGCTGGGAAATTTAGTAATTTACAATTAACATATATAATTTTAAGAAAAAAAATTACATTTATTCCACACTTTTTTTTTCTATTTATATATTTAACATTTAGAATTAGATATTTATATTAGTAATAGTTCGTGTACATCAAAAATAAATATATCAAATTGAATTCTGCACCCTAGACTAGGGGTGTACACGAGCGAGCCTAACTCGTGTTCGGCTCGCTTATATTTTGAGCTCAGAAAGTGTGTTCGTGTTCGGCTCGTTTGTTTAGCAAGCTGAACACGAGCTATTCACGAACAATGAGTCGTTTTGACAACCCCAATTACGTTACCATAAGGGGCAAGATTTAAACATTTTTGTTTATATTAAAACATCATTTGAATCTAATTTAATAAATTTTATTTTATTTTCTTAATCAGCACTTTGAATTGATTATAAATATATATATAATTGATGAATAGTATTTCGAGTCAAAATGAGCCGAACACGAATGAACAAATCTTTGTTCGTGTTCGGCTTGTTAACTTAGCGAAGGAGCTGAACACGAGCTGTTCAGGAACAACGAGCAGTTTTCACAACCCTAACTTTCAAAACGGCTCGTTATTCGTAAACAGTTTGTATTTGGTTCATCAAGGAGTTCGTGTTTAATTCGTTCGATAAGTAAACGAGACGAACACGAACAAATTTGTTTCTTTCGGTCAGTTAAACAAACCAAACACAAACAATGATGAATTCGTTCGTGTTTGAATCATTATTGTTCGAAATATAAATAATTTAAAATAATTATAGATAAAAAATTTATGATTATTTAAAAATTTAGATTTTATAAATTATAATATATAATAAATTAATAATAATAATATATTAATATATTATAGTAGTAATATATTAATATATATATATATATATATATTATATTTATATAATATAAGTTATATAATTAATCTAATCTAATATTATATATATATATATATATATATATAATATATATTTATATTTATTTATTTATATGTATTAATATTAGGGTTGTTAGACTGGCTGGTCGTTCGCGAACAGCTCATGTTCGGTTCTTGTTCGACTCGTTCGTTAAGAAACGAAAACGAACAATGACTTAAAGAATAATTTCAAACACGAGCTTATTTCAAACAAACTAAATTTCAAACGAACCGAACATAAACACAAGCTCTATTGTTCGTGTTCGGTTCGTTTACACCCCTGGTCCTAATCCAGACGATCCGTAGCCTGGACGACCCAATATAATCAACAATCATGGGGCCGATATGTAAAATATCAAAAATAACATATACAACCTCTTTAAAGCAGGATTATAAGTGCATCATACTAATATGATACATCACCTATAAATAAAGCATCATTTCATGTAAGGGAAACTTTTGATCATCTCTTTCCTCTCATGTATTCATAAAATTCGATTATATACAAAAGGTCGCAAGAGTTCGGGACTGTCCTGCGATTTGCCCAATAAGGGCAAGCCGCTGTGCTCTCGCTCACTGACTATCCTCCCTCCCTCCGCTCCCTTCCCCCTTCCTCCCATCAGACTCTCTATCTTCTACAGTCTTTGTATTCTTTGTAGTAGTAATTCGCGTAGATAATTTCGAAATCAACAGTTTGGTGCTAAATGATATATTTCACTTTGAAAAAGTTAGTGATATTTCACTTTTAAAAAGTTAATGACGAAGATATATTTGATTTCATATCAAAAATTTGAATGATATATATGTAAATATGAAAGTTTAGGGGTTATGTATGTAAATTAGAATTGTGGTATGTAAGTATTTGGCCAGAGAAAATAACGTTACAACTGAAGATCGATAAATAAATAAATTTTAATTCTCATACTAAATTAGGAGAAATTTTACAACATGAGCTATCAACTTAATCTTATAAATACATAGCAAATGATCGAAGTTAAAACTCAGATGATTCAAACATTAAAATTATTGTGAAATAATCAAAATGATAAATATTTTATGCTATCTAATTACACTTAAAAGTTATAATTTGTAACATGATAAAAAATTTAATTTTTTATTCTCAATCTAATGTGATTTTGTTTTACTCAATCTTTGTCGAGTGCTAATGATGTGTATTTGTCAATAATTTATTTGTCGAGAAATTTAATTATTAAAAACTAATTATAAATTAATTTGCACAGATTATTCCCTACAACTTTGAAAAATTTTCATGATTTTTTCAAAGCCAGAAAAAAATCCCTAGAGTGAAAATGACAAATTTTCACTAAATTTTGTGATTATTTTTAAAAATAATTATAAAAAATCAAATAACTGGAAATAAAAAATAAGAAAGGGGTAGAAAATTTAAGGAATCAAATTTAACCCTAAAATTACAACTTTATTTCCCAAAAATTTTAAATAAAATTTAGAAATTTAGGAGCTAAATTTGTAAAAAATTAAATTTACATTTTAGCCCAAACCATCCTAAATTTTAGCCTAGAAATGAGCTAAGTATTGGGTCCAATTAAATTGGGCCTAACCCAACCCTGAACTTTGTGTTTGAACACTATAATAAATTAAACCCAAATCTTAGGCTCAAACCACATCGAGCCTAACTCTAAACCTTAAGTCTAATCCATATTAAACTCGGTCCAAATTTCAGACTCAACTCAAACTTAGGTTCAACCAAAGTTGAACAAAATTCTTTGTGATGGGCCTATTTAACTTAAATCAAACATAAACTCTAATTAGGTCTAACAACATTATACTTAATTAATCTCTTAAAACTTACCTAAATTAGGCTTAATCACATTTAAAAACCCTGATTAGGTCTAAACCATATTAGACCTAATCGATCTATTAAGCCATACTTAAATTAGGCTTTATTAATATTTAAACTCTAATTATGTCTATCCACATTAGACTTAATTAATTTTTAAGCCTTACCTACATTAGGCTTAATCACTTCTTAAACCCTAATTAGGTTTAACCACATTATACATAATTAATCTTTTAAGCCTTACCTAAATTAGGCTTAATTACTTTTTAAAATCTAACTAGGTCCAATCACATTGGACCTAATTAAATCCTTAAGCCTTATCTAAATTATGCTTAACCAAACATAAACCTTAATTATGCCCAAACTACATTAGACCTGATTAATCTTTTAAGCCTTACTTAAGTTAAGCTTAATTATTCTTTAAACCCTAATTAGGTGTAAATAAAGTTAGATCTAATTAATCTCTTAAGTCTTACTTAAATTAATTAAATTAAGCTAATTAATTTTTAAACCCTAATTAAGTTTAAACCATATTAGACCTGATTAATGTTTTAATCCTTACTTAAATTAAGCTTAATTAATCTTTAAACCCTAATTAGGTCTAAATCACATTAGACCTAACTATTCTCTCAAGCCTTACTTAAATTATGCTTAATTAAATTTTAAACTCTAATTAGGTATAAACTGTATTAAAGTTGATTCATCTTTTAAGCCTTACTTAAATTAAGCTTAATTAATCTTTAAATCCTAATTAGGTCTAAATCATATTAGATCTAATTAATCTCTTACGCCTTTCCTAAAGTGGGCTTAATCACATTTTTAGACCCTAATTAGGTCTAAACCATATTAGACCTAATTAACTCATTAAACCCTACCTAAATTAAACTTAATTAACCATAAACCCTAATTAGTCCTAATTTTCACACTAGGCTTATTTATTTGATTAAACCTTGCCTAAATCAAGCTTAAATAACTCTAAGTCTTAGTTAGATCTATCCCAAATTAGATCTAATCAATCTCTTACGCCTTACTTAAATTAGGCTGAAACAACCTTAAACTTTGCTTAGCTCCAACCCAAATTAGATCTAATTAATCGCTTAGCCTTACTTAAATTAGGCTTAAACAATCTTAAACCATTATTAGGTCTAACTCAAATTAGATCTAATCAATCTCTTAAGCCTTACATAGATTAAGCTTAAACAACCTTAAACCTGGGTTAGGTCTAACCCAAATTAGATCTAATCAATCTCTTAAACCTTACTTAAATTAGGCTTAAACAACCTTAACTTTTGTTAAGTCTAACACAAATTAGATCTAATCAATCTCGTAAGCCTTACATAAATCAGGCTTAAACAACCTTATACCATGGTTAGGTCTAACCCAAATTAGATCTAATCAATCTCTTAAGCCTTACTTAAATTAGTCTCTTAAGTATTACTTAAATTAAGCTTAAACAACCTTAAACCTTGGTTGGGTCTAACCCAAATTAGATTTAATCAATCTCTTAAGCCTTACATAAATTACGCTTAAACAACATTAAACCTTGGTTAGGTCTAGCCCGAATTAGATCTAACTAATCTCTTAAGCCTACTTAAATTAGGCTTAAACAACCTCAAATCTTGTAAGGTCTAACCCAAATTAGACATAATTAAACCCATAAGCCTTAAATTATACTTAATTAATCTCCAAACCATAATTTGGTCTAACCACATTCGACCTAATTAATCCCTTAAGCCTTATATTAGACTTAATTAATCATAAACCTTGTTAGGTACAACATAAATTAGACTTAATTAATCCATTGTGCCTTACTTAAATTAGGCTTAAGTATCCATAAACCCTTGGGATCAATCTAAATCGAACTTGAGTCAAACTAAAATTTTAGGTTCAACCCAAATTGAACCTAAGTCAACCCAGACTCTCAGGTTCAATCCAAATTAAACATAAGTCAATTTAAACTCTTAGGCTCAACCCAAATTGAACCCAACTCAACCTAAATTTTTAAGTTCAACCAAACTTGAACTTGAATAAACCTAAACCCATTCGGGTTTAAACCTCATTTGAATTGATTAACTGATTAAGTTTTGCTAAAATAAGACTTAATTATTTATGGAGTTCTAATCATGTCTAGCTTACTCTAAGCTTAACCAAATTCTTAGGTTCAAGCCTTATTGAGCTTAAATCTTAAGTCTAACAGACATTAGACTCAGCAATCACTAAGTCTAACTTATATCAGACTTAGTCCACCCTTTTGGTTCAACCTAAATTGAACCTTAACCTAAGTTAATTTAGAACCATCGGGTCAACCCGACCTATCCGGGTTAACCCAAATCAACTAAACCTCTTAGTCAACCCAACCTAACTCGAGTTAACCCAAATCAACCAAACCAACAAAAATGACCTAAAATCCACTTTAAAAAACATTAAAACTTAAACTTAAACCTTAAAATGCAACTTGGTTTGAGAAAATATTTTGGAGGAGGTAACTCATATTGTTAACAAATTATTTTTCAGTCATTCATGATTATTCAAATCACAAACTTTAATGACGAGACGACGAAACCATAGGATCTTGATCGGGCCATTCCAAATAAAAATAATAATAAAATTAATCGGTTAAGAAATCGTAAACAACCTAAAACTTTTCAACCCCTAAAATCCATAAAAATATATTAAAATTTAAATCAAACCTTAATGAACAAAACATCACCGAACGCAACTTACACCCGTGTTCAAGTCAACAAAGATACCTTGGACGACACAGTTTGTGGTTGCTTGCAAGATTCTTTTCATAGTAGTTTTAACCACCTCTCAGACTAAGTAAACTCGAGTACCCGATGACCCAGGATGACAAAGCCACAGACATCTTTACCGGGTCATCTAAAAATAAAAAAATTAACAAATTAACTCAATAAAACAACTCTTGTACTTGCTCTATTTTGCAGGGCTGTTGAAGGCACGAGGTGTGTTACACTCTATATGTACTTTACATGTAATTAGGGCGTGCTAAGTTTGTTTTATAGGATGGACGTTCAGGACCCAAAACTAAACGACCAACTTCAAATAAACCAATTATAACGAAACAACAAAAACAAACATAACTTTTACGATAGTGTTGAATCCTTAAAAATATACTACCTTTAGGACAACTTAATGTTTCTTTCTTTGATCTTGACACTTAAACTTTTCTCGTGAATATATTTTAACCTTAATTGGGAGTTTTCTTTAACAGTTTCAACTGCTTCGGATGTAATTAATTATAAGAGTTCGCTATTATAGGAGAATGAGAACCCCAGAAAAGGTATTTTAACTAAAAATCTCTTATTGGGGATTTTCATTATGATCTTTCTTGTATGAGTTTCTCGGGACCAAAATACTCCTGAGTTCCCTCTATGATAAATATCATTAGAAGGTTCTACCTCACATGTTTATTCTTTATGTTTCTATTGATCATTGATCATTACCCTTCTTGCCCTCTAAATTCCTCAATTTCTCGAGATCATCCATATGAACTGAGAGGAGTTATCCAGGAAATAGGTCAATGTAGTAAATAATAGGGTAGCGACTCCTCGATAGACGACAAAAAAACCATCATCAACAACGAAAAAGGCGCATAACTGGCGGTAACAACGACGACAATCCGGTGGCGACAATGATGTTTTGTATTTAATTATTAGTCAATATTTGGTGAATATTTGAGGTCATTTGAGCTAATTATTAGTGATATAATGGAACAAGAATTTAAGATATGTTATTTCTCAATGTTGGCCTTTGTGTGACAAACTAGTGAACAAAATGTTATATGTTATGCAAAGAGAATTATAATGTGGGCGACCTAAATGTTTTCCATCTCTAGAGAGACATTTATACATTTCTAACTAAAGATTTCTCAATACTTATTTAGGTTTGAAAAAAGTGGTAAACATTTTCATGTGATGTTTATTTAAAACTAGGTGTGATAATTGTTGATAATTGTTCATATTGTTTATTGCTTTTAACAAAAAAATTGTCCATCTCTACGAATGTGGATGTAATATTGATGGTTGGCATTTGAACAACAAGACTTGTGGTGGTATCTTATATTTATCTTGCTTGAGTTTGAAAATGGTAATTGTTAATGCAATATACATTCATGACAACTTTTATTTAGTAGATCATTAACATTCTGATTGCAAGTTTTCTGAATCATTCTCGCATTTGTTATGAAATAGTTGGTGTTAATGATATGAATTGTTATAGCACGTGTGCATGAATAATTCACTCGAATTGGCTTTGATAGTAATAATAGTTGGGTGAATCATGTAAAAAAGCAAAATATGCTTCACATCTAGGGTTGTACTCGAGTTGAATGGAGCTAAGTATATCATAGTTCAAATTTGGCTTGGTATAAAATGACAGTGGTCAATTACAATAACTCACTCATATTAACTTGAGCTTGTGACGAGCTTTCATATATTATTCAAGCTTTATTTGTTTAAATTCTTCAATAGTTGAACTAGATTTGTACTTGATTTGTCTATGACAATGAACAAATATTTATAAGAGCTAAAAATTTAAACGAGTATCTAGATTTTTTGTATAAAAAAATCAATAAATAATTTATAAATCTGATCGCAGCTACTAATTTATCTATTGTAAACTTTGTAAAAATAAAAAATAACTCATGAACTATGACTATATAGGATGTAAGCTCTTGTATTTTAGCATGATCATATTTCCAAGTTTACACCCAACTCCCACATTTGATGCAGGTGTTGGTTTTCCCATAGTGATATATATTTGTCATTTTCCCAACTCTTTTGGACAATTTTGTAGATGCCCTTTATATTAACTTGTTGCACCATTCTTACTATTAATTATATATAACTTATAATGATTGCATTGCACTGTCTCAACATCACTTTTTAATCTAGCAGGACTCATCAGCGTAGTGGAAATGGGACTGGAGTTTCAGAGATTCTTACACTCTGCAATCTCATCATTGCCTTCGATGCTTGCAAGCCCTTGCAACTCAGGGTTTCAAATATTTCGGGTGAAATATGAAACCTATGAAACCGAGACATGCAAAATTGTAAGAAGCAAGAGGGAAAGTGGGGTTTGCAATAGTTTAAAGTTAATTCTAAGGGGCATTTCATACATACCATATAAGTCTTACATATTTTCACATCTAGCATCTAAACTCTAAACAAGTAAATCTATAATTAATAATGATATATTACTAAAATAAATATATGTTTATTAATTGATCTAAAAATATTATTGATATAATAATGCATTACTATTAAATCTATAATTAAATATATTCTATTTAATTAATTTCTTTAAAATAATATATCATATATGTTACACGTTATTATCGAGTGTTTAATAAATTACTTCTTGAACAACAAATGAGTTTATTTACGAACATAAATGAATAAGTTCGATTATGTTCACGTTTAGCTCTAAGAATTTAAAAATTATTCAAATTTGTTTATTTACTAATTTGAACGAATGTATTTGAGTTTTAATAGAGTTAAGTTCGAGTTGTTCATCTAGTGCATTAGTTTATTTATAGACCTATTCACATCTTCTCCCATTACTCATTGTTTGGTATGTGTTAATATTATGTGAATATTTTTTATTTTTATTTTTTTAATAATTAAATATAATGGGCAAGACAAGAGAATACGAATCTGTTGCAATGTGGGAAAGAGATGTTAAGTTAATTTTTTATAATCTCTGTCTAAATAAGATTGAATTGGAAATAAGACCCACAGCATTTTCAACAAATCTATAATGAAATCCAAGTCAAGGTGAACAATGGTGTATTCGAGTATTGTTTATTTTGAGTAAAATGACAAGTCAACAATCCATTTGTAACGTCATCGAACATGCTGGATCCAATCATTTGAAAAGATAGTCATCATTGCAACCTACAAGTAAAAGAAAGGAAAAAGATAGTGTCGTATGTTTAAGAAAACATATTTCACAACTAGATACTACATATATTGCTATTTTATCTCGACCTAGCACATCACTTACACCAACATCTATTTCAGAATTCGTGAAAATATTAGAATAAAATTAAAAAAATTACGAAGACGTGTCTATATACTTTTATTCTATAAATATCTTAGAAGAACCCACAAAGAGAGTTTTTTATGTCAATTGTGCTTGAGCATATGGTGAATTACATACATTTCTTTTTATAATAATCACGATCAATGAGTTTACTCCTTTTTATGTTGTCACTTCATCGTACTTGTTTGATGTACCACCTAAGTGTAATATTTTTATTTGTTGTTATTTCATCATTGTATAACGCTTCATAATTTTTTTTAGATAATGATGAGTAACTGCGATAAATAATGTTAGAAAAAAATTATTGCAACATTTTTATGCTTAATATGAATACTATATTTCACATATTGTGTGTACTCCTTGCATTGCATCATTATACATTGGGAATAAATGAATTAGAGAGTTACATTAGAGGAACTACACAAAAATCATGACATCCATGGCTCTTCCAAGATGACTTTAAGAGAAATTTTAGCCACAACCTTCTATAGTTATGATATAATAAGTTAATTAGGGCAGACATGGAGGGATTCTAACACTCCTCAGAAATAATTAATATATACTTTTTTTACCGGAGGGAACCCAAACTACCATGAAAGAAGCACAATTATTATTACTGAAATCAAAATGGTACATATAAGACACTTGCAAACATGAAATAAACAATAACATATGTAAACAGTAGACAACAATAATTAGTCTTCGGCTATGACCGGAAGAGACGATCCTAGAGCAGTAGTGCTCTCGGCATTGTGGCATGGCGAGTGGAAAAGGGGGAAGGGTTAAAGGTTGTAGGGGAGGTTGGAAGCTTCATAGAGTGTACATAGATGGTTGGTAGGCTACTTAGCAGGTTTCAAGAGGTTGGACAGCTGGTTTGGGAGGCAGTACAGTAGATTGGAAGGTGGACAACAAGTTGGAAGGCTGTAAAGGGGACGACATGCAGTTGACAAGGAAGTGGTTGGCTGGACAACAATGTTCTGTTGTAGTGAAGGGGTGGTTGGGTGCTAGGATGAAGTCTGGGAGAAGTGGGACTGTAGGGATATAAATGAACCAATAAACTTGATGAATAACTTGAACTCGGCTTGATTAAGACTCCATCATGTTCATTCACATAAATAAATAAACAAGCTTGAATAATTTTTAAAAGCTAGCTTAAATGAACTAAACATGAACATAGTCAAACTTGTTCATTTGTATTCATGAACAAACTTGTTTGTTGTTAAACAAGTAACTTGTTAAACGCTCGATATTAAGCTCGATGATAGCTCTTATCATATATGTTATATTATTTAAATAAAATTTAATTAACTAGAATTTATTTAATTTTATAATTAATTATAATATATTATTATACTAATAATATTTTTAGATTATTTATTAATTATATATTTATTTTATTAAATTTAAGTTGATATGTATGGAATTACATAAGATTTATGTGTTATGTATGAAATGTCTATTAAAATTAAATTGAGACCCCCAAAACCTCATTTTTCCTCGGCGTGCAAGTAAAGAAGGTAATGCTTAGATTGCAGCATGCAAGGATCTTTGAAACTCTAGTCTCTGGTATATCTTTGCTCTCAACTCTGCTCCTAAGTCCTACCTAACACGCTTCAACTTCGATAAATCCTAAAAATCCTCTTTCAAATTTCATTTAGTATATCCAATATTTAAGGGAAAAAAGAGGAGAAGTGAGATTTAAGATAACTGTATGGTTTAAAGTTGTCATTTTAGTTGTTTAGACAATATTCTTAATTTAAGGTAAATTGGAGGAGAAACGGGATTTAAGATCTTTTAGGGCTTTATTTTGTCATTTTTGTTTATTGGTAGAATTTAGGTTAAATTATTTATTTTTTTTTATATGAAAATTTAGACACTCATTTGAATTTTTAGCTCGTTTGGATGCTCGTTCACTTGTTATATACAAATCAAGTTCAAACATTGAAAAATATAAACAAGTCATGCTTAAACAATATATGAAAGCTTGACACAAACTTAAAGCCGAACATTAACAACTAATAATAAAACTTTGAAAATGATATACTTGGCTCGGCTCAACTTGATTCCAGCCCTATGTTGGAGCTGCAGGTGGGCGACTTGAAGACAAGATAACAAGTTCGAGAGGGGCTGAGTAGTAGGTTGTGGCCCCAGAGATGGATGACAGTTGCTTGAAGCAGGTCAGAGGGGTTGCGAAGGATAAATGTCTCGTCAGGGTCGAGCTATATCCAGATCACTACCCAGACCCTTGGAGACGGTCACCACTTTAGACAAGTTACAGCCGTAGCACCTTCTCGTCATCGGGTTCAGCCCCCGTGGGAGAAGAACGCCTCAAAGGAAAAACTCAAAACTCTCCACCTATCAAAAATCTCCTCTCTTCAGCAAACAACATTTATAAATAAGGGGGAAATAGAAATACTAGGCAAGTATGTGAATATGCAAGGAATGAAAAAGGGGTAATGGGAAAGGAAGGAATTTGAAATTAGGATATAAGTGGGAGGTGGTGGAAAAGGTAGGTAAAGAATAGAGAGGGAATTTGTTGGAATCTAAAAAGGAAAGAAGGGTAACAGGAATGGGATATTTCCGCTGCTACTATAGCTGCTACAGTAATGCGTTCACAATATTGTAGCAGCTATAGTAACATGTTTGTGATACTGTAGCAGCCACAATACCACGTGTCTTGTTATGCTCCAGCATCGATCTCCCAGGGGGAAGGGTTGAAGGTTGTAGGAAAGGTTGGAAGGTTGGGAGAGTATAGATAGATGGCCGGTAGGTTGGTTAGCAGGATCCAGGAGGCTGAACAACAGTTTTGCAGCTGGACATTCAATTTGGGAGGCGGGACAACTGGTTGGAAGGTGGGACAGTAGTTTGGAAGGTTGTAGGGGGGGAGCAGGGCAGTTGTTAAGGAACACTCTGGCTGAACAACAATGTCCCAGTGCAGAGAAGGGCGCGTGGGTGTTGGGATGAAGTCTAGGAGATGTGGGACCTTCATGTGAGCGACTGGAAGAAGGGACAACGAGTTCGGGAGAGGCTGGGCAGCAGGTTGTGACCGCAGAGATATATGACAGCTGGAAACAGGGCTGGAGGGAGTTACGGAAGAATAAATGTCTAAGAGGGGTAGAGCTACAACCAGAGCATCACCTTGACCCTTGGAGATAGTCATGACCTCGGACAAGTTACAATCAGAGAACCTTCTTGTCATCGGGTACAACCCCCCAGAGGAATAATGCCCTAATGGAAGAACTTAGAATTCTCCACTTATTAACAAACATCCTTGAAAGAACATTTATAAATAACGAGGAAATAGAAATACTAGGCAAGTAGGAGAATATGTAAGGAATAAAAGAGGGGTAAGGGGAAAGGAATTAATTTGAAATTTGGATAACAATAGAGGGTATTAGAAAAGGTAGGCAATGAATAAGGATGGAATATGTGGGAATCTAAAAAGCAAAGAAGGATAATAAAAAAGAGATATTTTTGCGGTTAATGTAGCAGCCACAGTAACGTATCCACGATACTATAACAACTACAGTACCGTGTGTCTCGCTACGCTCTCACGTCAATTTTTTAGTTGGGTTGGATGCTTTGGTTTGTCTATCATTCAAAATTATTAGACTTGAAGACAACATTTCAAAGCACACCCCAAGAGATTTCACATATCCTCAATATATATCATATTTTAAGATAGATTTTGGTGCTAAACTTTTACAATATATTTATATGTTCTAAATTAATGTAAACATTTTATTTACATGATATAAGTTTACATTGGTGTTATTGATGAAACACATATTGATGCACATGTACCTAAAAGTGAAAATTATATATACATCAGGCATTGTGGCTCACCAATACAAAACATTATGGATGTATGCAATTTCAATGAACTTTACATTTGTAATGGCTGAACGTGAAAGCATTGCACATGAAGTCATATCTTCAATTTTATTACACTAAATAGTCATTACAATATCCTAACACCACCTCGAGGTAATCTTGCATACAAATATATTTCATATCTTATTTTCTAACATATATTAAGGTTAAATTCTACGTAGGAGAATATTATATAGTTGATGCAAGTTATCATTTACAATGTGGGTTTTTTAAGCCATATCTTGAGACAATATATCATATCTTTAACATTAAACAGGGTACAAGTAGTTCAATGGAGAAAAATAAATGTTTAACAAGCGATATTTTTCTTTATGGGTGTTATTGAAAGAATATTTGGTGTTTGAAAAAAAATGAGTTATTCCTCAAGATATGACTGTATATTCTTTTAGAAAGCATACAAAAATTGTGTATGTAATGATGACTACATAACATTATTCATCGACATCCTACCACAATTGACATTGATTTTTGAATTGTTAACAAAAAATTAATCACATGTTCCTCTGTAGCATATGAGTATTGCCCCGGGGCAATCAATTTCACAAAATGATTGTGATATAGGTGGTTTCTACATACATGATGAGAAAAGTGTTTGGGGATATGATTTTGTGATAACAGATTGTAAAACATTAGTTAATGTGTGATTATTGTATGTCATCATATGAAGACATATTATCAATCTCTTTTTAGGTCGACTCTTTTTAAATGTTCTATCTATGGATCCTGTCATGATTGTATTTTTTTTTATTCGTTGTCATTAGCATATTATATTTGATCCCACTTGGATACCCTCTCAGGCAATCACGAGTGTGCTAGATATAAGTTTTTTATGAGATATATAACCTTAGGGGATATTTTGGATGGCCTTTATGTTATTATAGTTTCTGACATATACAAGTTTGATATCAAGGCATATGATCTAAGGGTTCATCTGATGGGCCTTTTTGCAAATATATTTTTGAATATATACGAGTTGAATATTAATTTCTTAAAGACATCCGAGATTCCCTTATTTCAAAATCATCTACATCTTATACTGACAGATTATTCATTATTTAGATTAAGGGCCCGTTTGGGACAGCTTATAAGTGCGGCGGCGTTTTTAAAAACGCCGCCTCACTGTTTGGTTCACACTTTTTTACAGCGTTTTTAAAAACTGCGTTTTAATATTGAACTAAACACGGATCGTGACATTGGCCCTGCGTATCGCGTTTGCACACCAAGCTTTTACACCCCTGCCCTCCTCGCTAAGCACCATCTTCGCCCTAGCTCTTCCATCGACTGCGCCTCCCGTCGCTATCCCTGATCGTTGCTCTGGCTCTTCCATCAACTGCGCCTCCCCCGTCGCTCGCCGAGAAGCCCGACAATGTTCTTATCGGTTCCGATTTTAAGGCAAAGCTGGTTGATTTTGGTCTTTCCTGACGGAAAACTGACATTTTTAGCGAAGAACTCAGCTTGAGCACGCAGGTTGATCCTTCCCTTCTCTGTCGCTCTCCGAATTGTGAAAAGAAGGCGACGTTGATAAAGGAGAAGGATTTAACATCAAATTCTAGCTGTGGTTCGGATGTTTTATTTGTGGAGAAATCCATTGAGTTGGGTAATTAGAAATTAGAAATTAGAAAAATAAAATAACTACTAATGATACGCATTAGTAATATGAACAAAAGTTATTTATATATGTATGATTTAAGGCTTTTAATAATTTAGATTTACTAAACAGATTTTCTAAAATTGGGGCAGAATGGTCATTTATCCTGGATCGATTCTGGTTACAAACGCACGAAATCAAACGATCAGACAGTTTATCCAGGATCGACTGCGTATCGACAGATTATCGGAAGTAAGTACAGCTATCGACGAGAGTTCTGGATAAGCTGCAATGTCCCCAAACAGACCCTAACTCAAAGACCTCCATTTTTATAACTTGATCATTGTATTACTTATATTCTTTTTTTTTTTTTCTTGTAACTTTGTCATTATAACATTAACAGTAACCTCCAGTTTATCAGGAAATATGAGTTCAAAGACTTCTATTGCCTCAAGATTCATAAACTACTACTATGGATTATAGTGTTGTGTATTCACATTATGACAAGAAGCTAGCTATGGTGTGTCCCAAAAATAGATCAACAGATGACTGTGGGTTCTTTAGACGAGCTGACGACTTCAAGTAGTTTACTTCAAATAGTGACCATTGTTGACCTCACTCTTGATCAACTCTTCATTCACCTCAAGGAGCTAAAATGAACTTAAACTAAACACGCAAAATAAAAAATTAAATGCTGCTAACCTCTATCAAACTCTAAAATTGGAAAGTAAAATTTGAAGTTTAGATGTAAGATATGTAAATACATAGGAATTGAGTGGTGTGCATGTAAATCTTCATATATTCAAACTTTAAACAACCAGTTCTTAATACGTAAAGAACAAGTTGTTCTGGCAGTAGAAGAAGATGGCCACCAAAGCACCAAGTGACGACAAGCATAGACAGCCAATTTAATTTCCAAAATAATTTTGAAACTATTTCTACCTATGATCCACATTATATTTCAAAATATTCATAATAACAACAGATGTTTGAAGTGGCTATTTTTTAATGTTATAACACAAGCAAGCATATAATATTGTATATGAATAATTGGTCGTCGATATAATAGGTTTTCTTGACCCGCGACACAACTAATAGATATTTGAAAAATCGCATAATAGTTTTCTTGGCCCACATATTTTTCCTACCCACTATCTATCAAACCAACCTATCGGGGTGATCTGTCAAAATGACGCGTCGAAAAGATTTGCCAATAAACAAATATCGAAGTGAAGATCATCATTAAAGAACAGACGTACGTACATGTCCATTTATGACAATCTGACATCCACATCACCATCTTCTAATTGGGACATTGCGGACAAACTACGTGCAGTACAATATATTATTTTCTTTTCTTTTCCCTCTTTTTGTGGTCCAAGAAGAGGATGATCATCTATAAGCCATATAAATAGATGCGCCCTATTACCTCCGAGGAAGAGAAATAAAAAAGGACTTCTACTCCTCTAGGATCTTCCTCCACATCCTTGTATGATCGAGTTCATAATCTTCACCCATTTTCTCTCAAACAATATGGAATCCTACACACACACACACACACACACACACACACACACACACACACACACACACACAAAAGACACGAACTCATACACACACACAAATAACTAAAATTATTGCTCATAGTTCAACTCATTTGGCTTAATTCGAGCAAGAAAATTAATTAACCAAGCTATAAGCACAGAACTAAAGATCACAAAGCTGCACTGCAGACAATCTTTTTTTTTTAAAACAATAAAGCTAATTTTTTTATAGTGTTAATATTTTTATGATGAATTAAAATTCCTTAAAGAATATGAAAAAAAAAAAGAGACTATAAATAAAAAACTCTCTTATATTTACTTTTTTCCTTTTATACTTGACAATTTAAATAAAATCACTAATCTCTCATCTTAAGAGGAAAAAATCATTCATCAAAGATATTTCTCATGTGATTGTAATCATCAATCATTTGATTTATATGATGGGCATTTAAATCATTTTAAATCTGCAAACCGCACTGCTGCTGGTTTTCCTGAGGGTGAAGGAAACGGCCATGATGCTGAATTTTAAGAGCAAAGGATACAGATTTAAAAGAGTGAACATTATTCTCTGCAAGAAACTAAAAAACTAATATTTGCACAAAAAAAAATGATAGAAACAACTTAAATTTTGCATGGCACAACAAGTTTGAATCAGATTTATATATTCAGAAAATCAATAATATCTTGGACAGACTAAAGCTAATAAGCAGTATTACAATAGAACTTCAATTTCAGGAATGAGAAAAAGCTTACAGAAAAGATTCGAGAATTTGTCCCAAAAAATCTCAGGCAAACCCTCCAGAACCTCTGCAACATTGAAGAAGCTTAGGCCAACTTTAACCTCCATTAATATGGACACGGAAAAGCATGAAGAAGTCTTAAAAGCTGTCTAGTCACAATTGAAATTTCTACATTATGCAATTTTAGAGATCTTACTGGTAAAAGATATGCATAAAATTCAAATTATGTATCCAAATATTCCTCAATAAATGTGACCAAGGTCGTTTCCGGAACAGCCCCAATTACTTTTTCTACCACATCTCCGTTCTTAAAAATCAGAACAGTTGGGATGCTTCTGATTCCATATTGAGTTGCTATGTTTGGATTCTCATCAGTGTTGATCTTGAAACATCTCATCTTTCCTTCATATTTCAATGATAAATTGAAGATTACAGGATGGATCGTGCGGCATGGTTCACACCATGAGGCCCAAAATTCAACGATCGCAGTTATGTCACATTCCAATACAAGAGATCTCCAGCTTGCTTCTGTTACATCTGGAACTGCAACTTCAAACTTCTCTAAAATAGAGAGGAAATATTGAGTTTAGTTAAAAAATAAGAAATTTGCATACATACCACGCAATTCCTATGCATTTACACATTTAACACCCAAACTTTACTATATACATTTATATCAGTCAAATCATCATATCACATAAGAAATACCACTATTTTAACTTTTAAAAGTGAATACCTCTTTTGATGCATAAGGTGGTATATGTTTAAAAATTGACGTTTAGGTGTCAGATATGTAAAAACATAGGAATAGAGTGGCGTGTTTGTAAATCTTCCGAAGGAAAAAAAAAAAAAAGATGAATTACCTATTAATGAATTATTGATGTTGCCTTCACATGAAGTTATTAATAGAGTATCTCATGACATAACTGAAAAGAATCTATGCTGGTAGATGAAATAATCATTGATGATACCCTATTGAGTGAATTATTATACGTTAGCCTTGATGAGAGATGTTCAGAGGGGCAACTATTTCAAGATGGATTGATAAACTGTGTCATAATAGTGAAGTTAATCAATTATAAATTTAGGGTACAACGAAAGAATGACTTGTCTTGTGTAACGTCGTTGATGAAATATCCCTTAAGACACTCCTTTACATGTATAAGCATGGAGTGAATGATCACTGCTGTTTTAGCATTTTATTGAATCATCTCTCTCTCTCTCTCTCTCTCTCTCTCCCTCTCTCTCTCATTTTGAAAGTTGTTCTCAGCTGATTCAGAAAAATCCCTTGAGGTTTCTCATCTTGAATGTTAACAGGGTAAAAACTACTATTCTCATAAATTTATATAGACCACCCAAAACATGGATGAAAAAATTTTCTGTGGTTCAAGTGTCATTTATTTAACTATGCGGTGATAGTCTGGAAAACACTTATTGGTGGTTTAGAAACAAAAGTTGTTCTTTCGAGTAGAGTACTTGATATTAATCCTCAATGTGTTATCTACTATTCTTAAGAAGAAACACATGCAAATCTATTTCATGAGTCTTGTTACTCTTGCCCTGCTCAAAACCAGCATCGCTAATGGTAGTTTATTTCATATGGGCTGAAATATATCTAAGGTTCTTAATCATGGAGATACTTTCAACTGCAAAATTATAAAAAAAATTCTCCTGTTGTCCACATCACTTATGTTGCCACCCAGTTGACACTCTTATGTGCAAAATCTATTTTACCATTAGATAAAAAGTTGGAGGTAAACCTAGAGGGGCACCCCTTTTAATATCAACAGCTATTATACTTTCTATATATATATATATATAATTGTATGATTTGTTGGTTTTTGGCTATACAGTGGCTACTATTTAAACTTCTGATGCCTCTTGATCCAACGCACTTCTCCCACTTTGTTTTTTAAAGCAATGATGAAATCCTACATTCTAAACGGGACACAACTAGCCATCTAATTCCTTCTCCTGCTGTTCTGGGATCAATTTTGGAGTTCCGGTTTTGGCTGTGATGATCTACTTCGATTATTTGTAATATTATTGGTCTATATTTGCGAGCCTTTACTTTGGCATGGTTCTGCCCTATACTCTGTACTGTTGGTTATCTACTATGATTGCCTATGATGATTTTCTGCTTCATTCATTTTTTGCCACATTTTATTGCCTCAAACACTGGTTAGTTATGGAAATGTGAAGCTTCATTATATCTGGTTCAGATGTTACATAATTTCATCATGGATTCTGGGATACGATGTTTCGTTGATTTGCATTAATTATCTTTAATTTTGATAGTTTAGGGTGGTGTATTTCATTTATAACACGTCATATGTATTTTCCCGAGATCAATTTCTAACAATTCGATGTCCCTGTTCTCTTTTTTATTGCTGCTTTGTCTCTGTAAGTCAAAATATCTTATTGATCTTTTTATAAGTAAGAAAGTTACTTCTACTAGTTCCTGACATAAGGAGTAGCTTTAGCATACACATAATCACATAAGTTATGATATAATATGCCTTGTTAATCATGCCATTTCCATTGAACATATTTTATGCAATATGTCCTATCATTTAAGCCTCGATAAAAAGAAGTCACCTAACGAGTCTATTTACAAACTCATCATATATATTATTATTATTATAACTTGATATTTAATCAATGCAACAAATAATAAAATAAACAAAAGAAAGAACACAAATTTTACGTGGAAAACCCACGATAAGAAAAATCATGGGCAGAAGAGGAGAATTCATTATATCAAATAAGAGATTACAAATAGAGATTGTATCACACAAAATAAATTAGGGGTATTTATAGTTTTAGCAAAACCCCTTTAAATAAAATAATTAAAAGAGAGTCAATAAAGCAATAGCACTTGGATTGCAATCTAAAAGTTATTATAAGTTTGATCTAATGATTGAAACATTCTATCAGTGTGTTTATAGTTTCCTTTTAAAGCCTCAATCCGCATGATCATAATTTCCATATGAGATGATAAGCAAAATCCATAAAATTCAGGTCAAATTTAACAACCTTCACCTTGACACTAATTTCCAAAGAGTATAGAATAAAACTTTCTCCAGCTCTTCCACAAATCTCTAAAGATCAGGAATGAATACCAACCAAGTCAAAATAAATAATCAAATATGACTATTGGTAGTACTTTAGTCATCATATATGCATGATTATCATGATTATCAGAACAATATCATCAAAAGCAATAACTTCACAAACGAAGTGATAACAAACATCAACATGGTTAGTTCACTCATGAAACATTTGATTTTTGTTGAGATAAATAGCACGCTGACTATCGCACATTATTGTGATTATCTTCAATTCTTCACTAAGCTCTTCAAATAGACCTTTCAACTAGCGAGCTTCTTTGCAAGCTTCAGTAATTGCTATGTATTCAGCTTCAGTTGTAGATAGTGTCACGGTTGTCTATAAGGTAGCCTTCCAACTAATCGCATAACCACCAATAGTAAACATGTATGCAGTAAGTAATCTCCCATCAAAATCTCCAACAAAATCTGAATCAACACAACCGATGACCTTATCTGTAGTCCTTTCAAAGTTCAAACAAACATCTTTTGTTCCATATACATACCTAAGGATCCACTGAACTGTTTTAAAATGTTATTTACCCGAATTACTCATATATCTACTAACTGCATTTATTACCTATGATAAATCTGGATGAGAACATACCATAACATACATGAGAGATCCCGATGAACTAGAATGTGAAACTCGAGACATATTCAATCTCATCATCATATTATGAACACAAAGCTGATGAAAATTTGAAATACACAGCTAATGGGGTACTAACAAGCTTGACATTTTGCATATTAAATCTATTTTACACTTTTTCAATGTACCATTTCTGACTTGAAATAATTTACCTACATTTATATTTCTCTGAATCTACATGCCAAGTATTTTCTTGCAGCTCCCAAATCTTTCATCTCAAACTCACTACTAAGTTACATTTTTAACATCTTGATATCTTCTTTATTCTTAGCAACTATTAATATATTGACATAAAAGAGCAAGTAGATAAATGATCCTTTAATATTTTTCTTGCAGTAAACACAACTATCCTAACTACTCTTAAACTCATGGACAATCATGAATGAATCAAATTACTTGTACCACTATCTCAGTGACTGTTTCAAACAGTAAAGAAATTTCTTTAACAAACAAACATGGTCTTCTTTTTCTGTAACCATGGAGCCCTCAGTCTGCTGCATATAAATGTCTTCTTCAAGCTCTACATGCAAAATGCAGTCTTTACATCTAACTGCTCAAGCTCAAGACCATGCTTAGTCACAATACTAAGTAAAGCTCGAATTGAACCATATTAGACTCCGAAAAAAATACATCAGTAAAGTTTACACCTGAATTTTGACTGATCCCTTTCTAACAAGTCTGACCTCATATCTGACATCTTCAAATCTTGGTGTAATTTTCTTCTTGAACACCCATTTTCAGCGAACAACTTCCTTGCCTTGAGATAATTTTACCAAATCCCATCTATTATTTTTGTTCACAACTTCAATCTCCTCTTGCATAGCAATCATGAACGTATTAAAGTCAATTGATCACAACTCCTTTATAGCTAGAAGGTTTTTCACCACACTCGATACTAAATTTGAAGCATAAGCAACCAAATCATCCTCACCATACCTCTGAGGTATAGTTTGATTTCTCTTCTTATTCTATTTTTGGTAATAAAATACTGTGATGGTTGTTATTATGACGGTGGGATAACAACATCATCATAATTATCTGAATTTGACTTATAATTTATGCTCAAGAATGTTTCCTTCTTATCATCAGCTTTATATTTTGTAGTAGATGTTGTATCTAACATGAGTAATGATCACTTTCTTAGTTTCTCAACACCATAAATTATAAACTTTAACTCCACTTTTATAGCTAGAAATACACACTTTATACATCTAGACTCTAATTTACCATTATTAATATGAGCATATGCAGGCCAACAAAAAAATTTTAATTAGAGTAATTTGCAAACTTACCCGTCTAAATCTCTTGTGGAGTTTTCTTGTTGATAGCACTGAAAGGAGAGCGAATCACAAGTAACAAGTTGTAGAAGTAGCTTCATCCCAAATTACTTAGATAGTTTGGCATTAAGAAGATGCAACGAACCTTCTCCATTATAGTCATACCATTTTGCAAATGCGTGTGTCGGACTTTGAAGCCTCTCATAATTCCTTTTGATTTGCAGAGGAATTAAATTCTCCCGAACATAACTCCAAGTCACTATCAGAGCAAAATCATTTGATCTGCTTTCCAGTTCGCTTCTCGATCATGATCTTTCATTCCTTAAATGTAGTAAAAACAACACTTTTTTGCTTAAAAAGAACAAACAAATTTTTCTGAAGAAATCATCAATGAATGTCAACATATATCTAGCATTTGACGCCTCCTTCAGATGATATTGTCGATGGTCTCCGAATGTATGTAGTCTAATATTCCATTAGGATTGTGTTTACAAGTATTGAAATTAACTCTTTTCTATTTTCCAAATACAAAATGTTCACAAAACTTCAGTTTAGTAATGCTTTGACCATTCAGAAGTCTCCTTCTACTTAGTTCAACCAACAAATTCTCACTCATATGCTCAAGGAGAATATGCCAAAGTCTGATTGCTTCATCTTCAGACATGGAAGTAGTAGTAATAGTTGCATCACCTACCACGGTAGAGCCTTACAAGACATATAATCTAGCAACCCTCATCTATCTCTTCATCATAATAAGAGATCATTTGCTAACCTTCAAAATCCACCTTCAACAAAGTACTTGTAACCTTTAGTATCAAGAATATTTAAATGATTCCTTTTCAAATCTTGTGCATGTTTCATATCTTCAAGTGTTTTGATAACTCAGTCAAACATCTTGATTCTAACAATTTTGGTACTAATTATCTTACAGGGAGCATTATTACAAATTAACAAGGTGCCATTTGAAACCATTTCATATGTTAAAAACCAATTTTTATTAAGGCACATATAAAATGAGCAAGCTGAATCAAGAACCCAAACATCACAAGATTCTCCATTGGAAACAAATAGAAGTTTATCATCATTAATGACTTCTTCAACAATATTGGTTTCACCAGAATGATCTGATTGTTTATTTCTTTGATTTGAAGTTATTTTCTTATTTTTATTCTACAATTTGTGACATTCAAATTTGATGTATCCCATTTTGTTACAGTAATTGCAAATCTTGTCCTTATTTTTGGATTTTGATCTACTTTTTTGTACCAACACAAGAACTCCTCTCGAGTTATACCTCGAACAATAAGGCCTTCTACTTGAGTAACAGGTTGATCCCCAAATTGCTTCATCTTCTCCTTAGAAAATAGATCATCACATATTTTGTGTAGAGTAAATGTCTCTCGCCCATACAAGATAGTTTCTCTAAATGTTATATACGATGAAGACGGTGAGAACAACAAGATTATTATCAAATTGTCTTCATCACATTTAACTTCCATGGCTTATAAATCAGAGATGATTTTCTTAAAGACAGACAAGTGATCTATAACAAATGTAGCTTTTTTCATTCTATGAGAGTGCAAGTACTGTTTTAAGTGCAACTTACTGATCAGGCTTTTCGTCATGCACAATTGCTCTAATTTGAGCCACAACGTAATAGCAGTATTCTCCTTCAAACCATCGTGTAAAATCTGATTTGATAGAAGAAGATGAATTTGAGAAAGAACAGTTCAATCTTTATGTTGCTTCTCCTCTAACATCCATGATGAGGGCATCTTTTAGAACCCAAGTAGCGCATAATCAAGATCCATATGTGCCTAGAATGCTCGCATCTTAACCACCGAAGAGAAAATCTGTTATTGCGCTCTAAAAGGGGAATGTCATACTTTACTGTTGCCATTATCGAAATCAAAACTTTGCTTTGATACCACTTATTATAACTTGATATTTAATCGATGCAACAAATGAAAAAATAAGCAAAAGAAAGAATACAAAAATTTTACATTGAATTCATTATATCAAATAAGAGATAATAAGTGGATTGTATTGCACGAAACAAATGATGGGTATTTATAGCTTTAACAAGACCCATTTAAAGAAAATAATTAAAATAGAGACAATAAAGCAATAACACACGGATTATAATCTAAAGAATATTGTAAGTTATCTAATGATTAAAACCTTCAATTTGTGTGCTAACAGTTTCCTTCTAAAGCCTCTATCTGTGTGATCATAATTTTCTTATGAGACGATAACAAAACCCACCAAATTTGACTCAAATTTAGGAATTATAAATATGGCTAGGTTGACTGATGGACCGAAATCACAACAAACATTTCACCATTCGTAGAAATTTCTTTAAGGTTAAATGTTATTTACTTCTCAAATATTTTCTTTATTAAGAACATTTGTTTTGGGCTTTAATTAATTTTTTGGTCTCATAATTATTCTTTTATTCCTTTTTTTTTCATTAAAGAAATGCTTTAGTTTCATTTGATGTTTGATTATTAGTGTTTATATTCTTTTAATAAAAAAACTGTTTTTAGGCCTCTTAGCATTTGTTGAGTTATATAAATTTATTGCTTTGTAAAACAATACCACTTTAGTTAACCTTAACTTTCAAAACTTACTTCATGAGTCAAGGTTAAGTCCCTTCATTAGTGTTGCTAACTTTCAAACCTTCGCCATGACACTATTACTCTTGCACATTAGATCAACCACGTCTTTCATTTTTTAAAAAAAAAATCATTTTTTCCGGCATTTAAAAACAATCAAAGCACCTAAAATATTGTTGATGGAAGATTTTAGTCCTTGCCAACCAAAATCGGAGCCAAACTCAATTTGAAGAAAAGAATCACCCCTAAAGGAACCTCAACCCCTTCTCTTTTGGCTTGGGAGGCTCAATAATAAATACTCCATCTATATTGCTTTGGCCTAGCAAACTCATTATATATGTTTTTGATGCATCTCAGATCTTAGGTTTGATAATGTCGCCTTCATTTTCTTAAAGTTCAAATAATGCTCTTCTAACATCCATTATCGTGCTATTGCTATGATAACAACATTGAACATATCTTACATAATGAATTAGAAGAAAAAAAAAATCCCATGCCCACCTGAAGACTAAATGATTCCATCTCTTGTCCATGATTGTCTTATCGTTATAACAGTTATTTCATTTGCGCCTTATGTGACGACTTTTAATAACCAACCTAATAGTCATATATAAAGATTGGATGACAATAACTATGTTTTATCGATAGTCCTAGTAGTATTCCACCTTAAAATGTTAAATAGGCCATACTTTTTATTATGATATCATCATAACCATCTGAGGAAGAACACAATAAGTAATGCCTCACAATGTACATTTATGCTATGCAAACATGTTATTCACCCCTTTGGCAGTCTAAACTCTGACTCTTAATGATCATCGAGGGCCCGCCATGGCTTTTAAGAAACCTTTCAAAAGCCTAATGTTAGATTCCTCAAGTAGCAAATGAATACCACATTCCTAGTACACATCATCAACCACCTACTAATCCAACCACTAACCTCTACAGAGAAGCATGTTGCCTGACACTTTAACCATGAAATAAGAAGTTGATCACTTCTCCCTTGGTGTTATCATCTCTTTCTTCCATTGGTCCACTGCCATTATTAACCTTTAAAGCTTCACCCTACTAAGTATAAAGAAAAAAACACACGCATTGATGCATTACAATTTCATTCTTCTTTTGCAAGAAACAAAGCAAGTAAAAAAAAAAAAAATTGAGATTCATGTAGCTTGAAGCGAGGTAACCAACTTGATAACAGATATTTAAATATAAAATATTCAAAATAAATCTAAGATTAATCCAAAAAATAATTTTAAAGCCTTTTTTTTATGAAAATTTAGACCCCACAAAAAGATTCTCTGGTACATGATGAAGTGAGATATTTACATGTATATTTTTTTTCTGTGTTCAGTGCAGAGAAAATTAAATGTAAAAGAAAATTTAGATCCATCAAATTATCCCAAAATTTGTTTTGCATTGTATCACATCCTTGTCAAACTTCATTTTATGATGGCTCCTTATAATCCTTACCACTGTGATAGTGCCTTCCAAGAATACAACGTTGCGGAATCAATAAGAGCATCATCATAGAGTAAAAGATGTAGTCACCTCATTAACATTGGCATCCAAAAAGGATAAGCTGATAAATTAAGTGGAGAATATTTAAGTCAATTGAAGATGTCAACATTTTTTTAAAATTTCCTTCAGAAGTTCAAAGGTCATCGATGAACCCATCTTCAAGAGAATGTCCGTCATCACTAGAAAAGGAGGTCGTTTGTCTTCATTTTGAGATGAAAACCAGCAGAGAAGCTATTTAAGCTAAAGAAGAAGCCCTACGATCAAGAGAAAAGCCTAGTTGCTTTGTATTTTGATTTTTCTTTTTTTTATTGGGTGTTCATTTTTAATTTTGAAGGTAGTAGATATAAATACAATTAATGATTTTTTTTCAAATACTAGAGGCAAATGCATAGTTATTACTTGCAAGCTATTAACTATTTGACTCAGTTAAGTTTTACCAGAAAAGAAAAGTAATTTTCTTCAGCCATTTTAATGTAGAAGTAGATTCTAAATTTTACATCCAACCAAAAAAAAATACATATAATTATATATCTAATATAAGAAAGAGGGATATAACATGAATTCTTATTTATCCCATTGAAAATTTTACCTCTTATTCAAATAACAAGGTTGCACGCCATGCTAAGTAATTCTTCCTTTGGAAGCAGCATCAATTTCTGGACAATTACCTCGATGACAAGATATACAAAGCATTCACAATATTGTCATAGATGTGCTTATAAGAATAGGGAATGAAAATATATAGCTTCGAAACCAAGAGAGCATCACATGGATTGGGGTTCTCAATAGTTGGATTTAACCACGAGCTTATGAGCGCCTTTGGAATCCCACAATAGAAAACATACAAGTAGTAGAAACCATCCCTAGTTCAACTTCTATTGTTATGTTCACTATTTAAAACATGAACTTGTGTTGTGTAATCTGACGCCTGCCAATTTAATCTGTTGGGCTTACTTCTAAGATATACTTTGAAACTCTAAAATTTAGTTCTTGTTGAATCCAAAAATTTCACAAAACACACCAAAGAA